>JAMPIV010010440.1:22500-582500 GCA_024509875.1 Oreohelix idahoensis | reverse complement strand
CTCACATTGCAAAGGGGTATCATAATATTGTCAGTACTTAGGGCCATTTAAGACCATAATCCGCTACTGTGTGTCTTCCATTCTTAATAAGTGTGACATCTTATGTCCTGTATGTGTCTCAACTTTAAACAAACATCTTTATTCTTGTGTAGCTAACTATAATGTTTTTATCCACCCAGGTCTGCAGAGTGGCATATGAGATTATGCAGACTTTAGAAGGAGATGCTTCTAAGAACTTTCGCTCACTGGATGACATCTATTACTTTGGAGGACAGAGTGCTCATAACGTGATGGCTGTAGAGGCCCACAAGGGCAGCAGTGAGGACGTGTTGGATATTATGGTATGTGTCAACTTAAGTACATCATCACCACCATCACCAACATCATCACCACCACCATCACCAACATCATCACCACTACCATCACCAACATCATCACCACCACCATCACCAACATCATCGCCATCACCATCATCATCATCACCATCATCATCATAACCACCATCACCAACATCATCACTACCACCAACATCCTCATCATCATCATTATCATCAACCTTGTTTGCTCCTTAGAGTGTGGAGCTACCACAGTAGCTGGTCCACTTCCAGGAGGCAAGCACCAAAGCATTCATGTGCTCTTCCAGCATAGTCTTCTCTAGCAGTGTTTTATATTATGGGGTTTCCAGCCCTTATTATTAGTCACCTCATGGCACGCCTGAGGGAAACAGTGGTTCTATTTAGGCTGCTAACACAGACCTTAATATGTGTGCCGGGCTGTGTTTTTTTCTTTTTTCTTTTGTGGCTTGCAATAAAAGTTATTATTTGTTTTTATATAATAATCATGGATTCAAACTATGTTCACGTTATGAAAGAAAGAGTTGAAATATTTTTAAGTGTGTGAAACGTTGTGTAACAACAGTTCTAAATAAACATAATGCAGAAAATAAGAAAAATGCAACAACAACAAAACTTGAGTTATTTAATAAGACATCTCTTCAGTGAAAGTGTGTGAAACGTTATTTAACATGAATAAATGTGATGATAGGCGTAGAGTTTGTTTAACTTATCCTATATAGCTAGCTGAAGTTTATCAAATTTTTCATATGAAGTTTGATGAAGTGTGTCATATTGCCATATAAAGTTTGCTGAAGTTTGTCATATGTCACATAAAGTTGGATGAAGTTTGCCATATAATGTTTGCTGACATTTGTCATGTCATATAAAGTTTGCTGAAGTTTGTCATATGTCATATAAAGTTGGCTGAAGTTTGTCACGTGTCATATAAAGTTTGCTGAAGTTTGTCACATGTCATATAAAGTTTGCTGAAGTTTGTCACATATCATATAAAGTTGGCTGAAGTTTATCATATAAAGTTTGCTGACGTTTGTCGCATGTCATATAAAGTTTAATAAAATACATCATTTTAGTCATTTAAAGATTGCTAAAGTTTATCATATGTCATATCAAGTTAGATAAATTTTGTCATTTAAAATGTGCTTAAGTTTTTCATATGTCTTTATAAAGTTTGCTGAAGTTTGTCTTATGTCATATAAATTTTAATGAATTTTGTCATCTACCTTGGCCGAAGTTTGTTG
The DNA here is from genome assembly GCA_024509875.1 of Oreohelix idahoensis. NCBI lineage: Eukaryota > Metazoa > Mollusca > Gastropoda > Stylommatophora > Oreohelicidae > Oreohelix > Oreohelix idahoensis. The sequence goes on along the minus strand of JAMPIV010010440.1, from coordinate 580,906 downwards.
TACGTCAAATAAAGTTTAATAAAATTTATTATATTTATCATATAACGTTTGCTAAGTTTATCACATGTCATATAAAATTTGATACATTTTGTCATATAAAGTTTGCTAAAACTTATCATAAAGTTTGCTGAAGTTTGTTATATGTCATATAAAGTTTGATAAATGTTGTCGTATTTGTTTTATGATGTTTGCTGAAATTTGCCACATTTTTCATGTAAAGTTTGTTGTTTGTTTCTTACAGCCAGGGGACACACTGGGTATAGCAGGAAACCACTGGGATGGGTATTCTAAGGGAGTCAACAGAAGAACAGATATTTCAGGTCTCTTCCCTTCCTACAAAACCGAAGATACCTTTGTACCAGTACAGATGCCAACTTACCCCAAGGTCCCACTTAAGGCCAGCTGACCTTTAGCAAACTCCAGTGTGCTTGACAGAAACAAGGTCAAAGTTCAGGTTTTAGTTGCATGGAGAGTTAGTTGTATGACAGTTTGAGCAGTAAAAAAAAAATCAGATCACAAAGATAATATTTCTTTATAAAATATTTATATTAGTTAGGGAAAAGAACGATGCTAAGTAGGACCGGATTTTGTTACACAGAAGATTTTATAAGCATCAAAAGTATCATTTCTCTGTAGGAGAAGAGAGATTTAGTTTCCTGCATGAGAAAGCAGACATGATGAACTGTACTTTGAAAAGTTTTCATAGATGAAGATCTGTTTTTCACATTTAGTAATATTGTCACAGAATCCTATCTATCATATCACACAGCTAATAGAAGTCAGGCTGAGAGATTGATTGATTGATTGATTCATTCATTCATTCATCATTAAACTCCCTAAGGAGCAGAGGCCTTCAACAAAGGTACGCCAAGTCTTCCTGTCACGTGCCATCAGCTCAAGGTCTGTCCATGTCTCCTTCATCCCCTTCATGTCTGTCACCAGGTCTCTTCACCATGTGTTCCTGGGTCTCTCTCTACCTCTTGTGCCCTGGAGATTCCCCAACAAGGACTGCCTGGTAATGCTATCAACAGGTTTCCTCAGTGTGTGTAGCATCTTCTTCTCATCTCTTATTCCGCTAGCACTTGTTTGGTTCTTGTCATGAGAGAGATTGATCGCTTGAGGTATTTTCTCTTTTTTTTCAGTGAGTAAAGTTAAAATGATTTAACTCAAGGGAAGTAAATATGATTCTTATTCAGGCATTTGTGATCTCCCTTTTACAAAACTGCGGGCCCCCCCCCCCCCCCAGTAGTTCCAGAGGTCTGTCAAGAGGCAACGAAATAATAGGACTACTACAGCCTCAGGCATGTCGTAGAAGGCAACTAATTTGAGGTTGTGCATGAGGTTGGCAACCTCATCTTGCTAAACAAATAGCCACAGAAACCATAGCTGCAATAGCATGTGACTGCTTGGTGCAGACTTCCTACAAGGGGACCAATAGCAGTGGTGGCCCCATGCTCCGTGAAGAGTGGCGCGGAACATGATGATGCTGCAGGGCGATTGAAAAAGTCACTTCCTATTTTTAAATGGGAACACAATTTTGGGGGGTCGGGGTCGTTAAAGGGTATGGCGTACTCTTCGAATTCTAGAGGTACCGTGTTCAATTCCCAGTAGAGGGAATATCATTTATGGACACATTTTTCAGATCCAGTAGTCCTAATGATGTCATACTCACCCCTGGTCTCCTGGGTAGTGAGGTTAGATGCCTAGCCTTCTCGGATAAGGGCAAAAAAGTAGAAGGTCTCGTGTGCAAGTTGCACACGCTAAAAGTCCAATTGCAGTTAGAAATCGTAAAGAGTAAGTCATAACGCTGCTGCCTGGCAAAAATTTAAACATTAGAAACCTACCCACAACAACAATATTTATAGAATGTGTGATTTATATATACACACGTTGGGATTCTCGCTGGTGCTACGGAGTTCGTGCTCTGTGCTGAGATCCTCCTTGTGTGATCTAATGAAGGAGATCAAAGCACTGATGGAGTTGTCCGTGTGCAATGAAGATAGTCCTCAAAAACCAAACCAAACCTAAATCAAACCAAAACCATACCAGACCAAACCAAATGCTTATATCTTCACTTGTATCTTATTGGACATACTTAAAACAAACGTCAAACCAAAGAAAAATAACTGCCCTTTGACAAATAAGATTTTTAATTTTTTTTCCCAGAAACAAAACAAAATAAAATCTAAAATGGCCAATAAACTACATTTACAAGAGACATCAAAAATTGCTGCCCACTATGAGGTCATGTGTTAAACAGGTCGTGTCGCAAACTACTAGTTCATATGGTAAATAGGTCAAATCTCCTGCTATGAGGTTTTGTGTTACACAGGTCAAATCTCCCGCTATGAGGTCATATGTTAAACAGGTCAAATCTCCTGCTATGAGTTCATGTGTTAAACAGGTCAAATCTCCCGCTATGAGGTCATGTGTTAAACAGGTAAAATCTCCCGCTATGAGGTCATATGTTAAAGAGGTAAAATCTCCTGCTATGAGGTTATGTGTTAAACAGGTCAAATCTCCCGCTATGAGGTCATGTGTTAAACAGGTAAAATTTCCCGCTGTGAGGTCATGTGTTAAACAGGTAAAATCTCCGGCTATCAGGTCATGTGTTAAACGTTAAACAGGTCAAATCTCCCACTGTGAGGTCATGTGTTAAACAGGTCGGGTCTCCCGCTATGAGGTCATGTGTTAAACAGGCCTGATCTCCCAATATGAGGTCATGTGTTAAACAGGTCAGATCTCCCACTATTAGGTCATGTGTTAAACAGACCATATCTCCCACTATGAGGTCATGTGTTAAACATACCATATCTTCCACTATGAGGTCATGTGTTAAACAGGTCAGATCTTCCACTATGAGATCATGTGTTAAACAGACCATATCTTCCACTATGAGGTCATGTGTTAAACATACCATATCTTCCACTATGAGGTCATTGTTGCTTGACTGTTTGCAATCGTGTTCGAATGGTGTTTATAGGTGTTGTCAAAATGGAGACAAACAAAAGGTCAACTCGACCTACGCAGTGGTGTGTAGACATGGAGTGAGGATACAGTACATGCGAATGATGGCAAACGTTCGTAAGAGTTGACAAATAGACCAATCTCACTCACTTATGGCTGGAAGTCATTTACGCCAACTACTGTGTACGTTTCATACAGTTTAATTGGAACGATCACACTTGACAGCACGGGTACAGTGACATCAGACAGGTTGGCATAAATCATAATAATGTTGATCAATGAAATACCCTATCACATGGGCATTCATGTTGCATAACAGTAACAATGGAATGTCAGTAAACAAGCACTCATCAATTCCAATATATATCGTCTGACTTTACTGACAGAGCACGTCAGTTAATAAACAAGGTTCAAGATGGTTCCTAGACCTAACCTCGTCTAGCGAAGATTCATTTAGATAAAGTTCAGCACATATTTTTTGATAATAATATTGAACCACTAGTAGTGGGTTCTCTTCTGTAGCAGTGATCTCTGGACTCATCAGGTGATAGTAAGGGGACATCCCTGTTCTCTCCTCGATGATTGAAATATATAGAATTCAAAATGGCTTCCTCCCAGTGAGTTGTCGCTCACCCAGGATACAAACTATGAAGCGCAATCAAAGCTGATCATACATTAAATGTCCTCATTGCTTTGTAGATTCTACCATTTATACAATTGACTTCATCACATAATATGGTGCTGCTAGGTATGAATGTCATCTTCATCTGGTTAATATTCATCCAAACGTACAACCGTACGACTGCTCATCGAATACAATGCCTCAGGAAAAGTTCATAAGAAATGCGTCTTTACCTTGGTATCAGAAATACACTAGAATATGATTCTGCCATTCCTTGGCAGTAAGAATAAACACTGGGGTGAATAATACATGGTATGTCTAAAGAGACTACCTCTTTCCCCATTAATATAGAGATCACTTTTCCGGCGGCAGGCCGCTACAACAACACAGCACCCATCAGGGCGGAACCTTCTCACCTTCCCTTAGCGACACATCCGCCGAACAACCTTTGACCCCGAATTCGACACCGAAGATATAGTTCGACTTAGACATACAAAGATATTAAGATATAAGACATACTCGTCCTACATAGACAAGAAATACACATAGATTCGGGCCATAGATATTCTGAAGCAAGAACAATCTATTTCTAACCAAACAAAGAATAGATCGCTGTAAACCTAGATTTCTACGCTGAGTTCGATCTTCAGGAAAGATACAAGAACAGATAACTCACAGAATGAATACACATCGACTAATCTGAGTTCTGTCCCTTAGACTAATAATCGTGAATTCAAAGATAAATATATTTTTATCAGACAAATAATTACATTTTACATGTGTATGCGTAACAACAGTAATCTGTGCGCCACACAAAAGAATATGTGCGCAACAGACTACCACACCCCCCCCCCCGGGGAAAAAAAATGAAAATCATTTTGTTTTCATCTGAGAGCAACATACAATAGGCTCACACCGCACAAATCCTGTGCAGATGAGAAATATCTGGAATTTATAAGCCAAATTAAGGCAAAGTCGAAATATAGATCGACTGGTGAGAATACATCTCAACCTCTAAGAGAAAGCATTTCTCTTAAGCATAAATGTTTCCAGGGAGGTGTCACCAACGCATACTACTATACTTGCAATGACACAATGCATATAACAATTTCATATTTAAGCACTATAAGTACATGATTGACAAAAAAGAAAAATCATCAACGAGTATCGGTGAATATATATATATATATATATATATATATATATATATATATATATATATATATATATATATATATATATATATATATATATATATATATATATCAATGAACGTAGTGATAGTAGTGATACAATCACTATATTACAAATTACAATGTGTATTTATCTTGATATAGAAAAGAAAAACTGTTGTAGAGTTGGAAGTGTTAAGAAGTCCAAGACCCAACAGTTAGGTGGAATCATGTGGGCATCTAGACAAAATGTCTGCCATCGCATTATCTGATCCACGGATAGCTCGTACCAAAAAATGAAAAGGTTGAAGAGCAATTGCATATCGAGTAGACCTCGAGCTCTTCAAATTTTTACTCTGTATAGCCGTAACAGCTTTCTGATCGGTTTCTACTATGAAATGTGCGCCTAGAAGGAATCTTTGTAGTTTGAGTATTGACCAAACCATAGCCAATAGTTCACGGTCTAAAACCGAATAATTCCTTTCTGCAGCATTAAGTTTTCTGGAGATATACATTACAGGATGCAGAGTTCCAGAGTACTCTTGCATTAGTGCCGCTCCAATCCCAGTGGATGAAGCGTCACTACGAAGAACAAATGTCTTATCTGTAGTAGGTAACACTAAAATAGGTGGTGTTGAAAACAAAGTTTTGATCTTATCCAAAGAGGATTGGCATTCCTGTGACCAGTGGACCATATTAGGCGACCCTTTTTTTAGTAGTATAGAAAGAGGTGCCATGATAGAGGATAGATTCGGAATGAATCTTCCATAAAATTGAATAAGACCTAAGAGACTTCGCACTTGCTTTTTAGTCTTAGGAATAGAGATGTTAAGTATCTTAGTGATATTATGGTCCTCTGTCTTTAGGAAACCATGACCAACTCGATGGCCTAGGAAAGAAATTTCGCTAAAACCAATGCAGGCTTTAGAGGGTTTCGCTGTCAGGTTATACTCGCGTAGAGTAGATAGTAATTCAACTAACCCCAAATAGTGATCTTCCCAAGTATCGCTGAAAAGACAAATGTCGTCTAGGTACGCGATGACATCTGACCGATAAGATAGGATTCGACGCATCATGCGTACGAATGTAGCTGTTGCGTTCATAAGGCCGAAAGGCATGAAATTCCATTGAAAAAGGCCTCTAGGTGTAGAAAAAGCAGTAAAAGGTTTGGCGCGTTCAGATAAAGGAACTTGCCAATATCCTTTAGACAAATCTAGTTTAGTGAAAAAATGAGATTTAGAAAGCCTAGTAAGTAGCTCTTCTAGTAAAGGCATAGGTTCAGCATCAAACTTCGTAACTTGATTCAATTTGCGATAGTCAACGCAAAGACGTATGTTATTGTCTTTTTTTCGAACAATAACCATCGGCGAAGAATATGCAGAAGTGGATGGTTCAATTATTTTTAAATCTATCATCTCATCCAACTCCTTCTCAACCTGTGCTTGAAAATGTATAGGGATAGGATAAGGTCTGACCCTAATAGGATTATGGTCAGTTAGAATAATGTCATGTTCAATAACATGAGTTTGTCCAGGGATGTCAGTAAGGACATCCTGAAATGTTTGTAACATAGCCGAAACTTGTCGCTGTTCTCCTAGAGATAAATCAGGAGAAACAGTAACGTTTTTCCATGATTCACTAGAATGAAGTGGAATCATCGGAAGCGGAAGATTAACATCCGAAAAACTTGTTTCCTCATCCTGTATTACGGACAGTGATGAGTAATGACCATGTTGGACTGGTGAATCGTCCGTTGCCTGGAAAAAAGGCTGTAAATAATCCGGACGTTCATGGAATTCCGTAAGCATATTGATGTGGAAGGTTTTATGCTTTCCATCAATATCGACAATGTAGTCAACATCAGAAATTTTCGAGATTATATCGTACGGACCTTTCCAAGAAATAAGAAGTCTGTTTTTCCTACAAGGTAGCAAAACAAATGCTTTATCACCAGGACAAAGTTGTCGTAAGGTTCTTTTCTTATTCGCAAATTGTCTTGCCTTCTGCTTAGCAAATTCAGAAGAAGAAGTTGCCAATTTGCATGCTTCGATAATCTTTTGTCTCAGCGCGATGACATATTCGTAAGAAGATTTTGTGTCATCGGTAATATTATCAGCGGTTATGAGATCATGAAGCAAAGACATAGGGCCGCGCGGTCGCGCGCCAAAGACAAGTTCAAAGGGAGAAAATCCTGTATGTTCATTGGGGACCTCTCTGTAAGCGAAGAGGGCCGCGGGTAAAACCCTGTCCCAATCTTGAGGATGATCCTCAGTTATCTTCCCTAGTAAGTTTTTGAGTGTTCTATTTAGCCGTTCGACCATCCCATTGGACATAGGATGATAGATACTACTCAAAGATCTCTCTATCTGCAGAGTCGACATCACTTGAGACATGGTATCCGATATTAGTTGGGTGCCATGGTCTGATAATATTTCTCCGGGGAATCCCAGACGAGAAAATATAAGCCAAGGAGCATCTGCAATGTCAGCAGTAGTAATGCTTTTCAGAGGAATAGCCTCTGGCCAACGTGTGCACATGTCCACACACGTTAAGATAAACTGATGTCCTCTAGCAGATTTGATCTTAAATGGACCAATGATGTCTATCGCCATTTTCTGAAATGGTCGAATAGGAATGTCTGCAGCCTGAATAGGTGCAGCATGGCGTGGACCTTTGGATTTGACTTCTTGACATACTATACAAGATCGACAATAAATCCGTATGTCTTTGTTCACAAAAGGCCAAAAGAAAGCCGCAAGAACTCTTGACTTTGTACGGGAAAAACCCATATGTCCAGCACACTGAGAGTCGTGAGCGTGCTGCAAAATTTTAACTCTCAAATTCTTGGGAACAAGAATCTGAGAATGACTTGACTTAGTGGAGTCTTGCACCATACGTACAAGTACACCATTCTTCATTGTAATCCAAGATTTACGCTTTGTATCTTTATTCGGATCACCTTTTGTTGCAAGAGTGAAGAATTTCTTTAGAGTCGGATCATCTTCTTGCTGTTTTATAAACGAGTCACGAGAAATTACCAAGGGATCATCTTGGTTATGCACTTCATTATCTTCAGTAGATGAAGTTTGAGGCATATTAAGAGCCTGAGCTCTAGTGACTACAGCATTAGCAGTTTGCATATTTTGTTTTTCCCAAACGGAAATTTGTTGTGGAGTGCATTCTTTGACTCCGTGAATACGACCGATGATAAGATCAGCGATCGGATTCGGCAGAAGACATGCATGTACATCTCCTGTAAAGAAAGGAGTAGCAATCCTAATGATAGCAGTACAGTATTTCTCTAAGGTGCCGCCAAACGTTACACATTTGACTACTTTTCCAGTGGCACGAGAATGATCTACAAGCGACTGCCTAACACCAATTGTGGTGCATCCAGAATCAAAAAGAACTGAGACTGGATTGTCATTTACTAAACCTTTATGTAAGACAAGAGAACCTCTTCCATCATGCACGACTGACGCAGGAAGAGCGGGAAGAGGATGGCCACAACTTAAAGTGGACACCGTAGTTGGTTCAAATAATGTTTTGCATTGGGGGCACTGAGATGCTCTCCCAAAATCAAAAGCGGAACATGCCATATTATTAGCATCATTATTATCTTTAGTCTGTTTATAGGCTTCATGTGACTCTTGCTGTGCAGAGTTTGCTTGATAATGTGATTTATGTTTTTTTGTATTGTGATCTACCTCGATTATTATTGCCTCTGTAATCATTATTGTTTCCTCTATTGTAACCCCTATTTGGGTTTGAGTCATAGTTCTCATGGTTACCATTATCATATTCATTATAATGAGTATCTCTATAATTATGATCTTGTTGTCTCCATGATGGATGACTTGGATAGTTTCTATAATGACTTCCTCTGCGGAAGTTCCTATAATTATGACCACCCCTGAATCGAGGGCTGTCAGCTCGTCTCCAGTTCTTCGCAGAAGAACCCTGAAATGATTGGTTACCTTGGTTTTGATAACTATTATGGTTACCCTTTTTATCAAACCTGTTTTGAGGTCCCTGAAATTTGTGTGAATAATTAGGGTTGTATGGTGCTGCTGATGCAACTGGCATACTTTCTTTAACCTTAGCATTGCTAAAAGCTACGTCCGGATGTGCCGTGACGTATTGGGTACAATATTCTTCCATTTTTTTTAGTGTCTTGGGTTTACGCTCATGTAGGAATTCAAGGAATGGTTTATTTATACTTGACATAATCTTGTCCCTGAGCAACAAGTCCATAAGGGCTTCATATGTCTTTTCTGTTTTGGACAACTCAATCCAACGATTAAATGTAAGACGTGTCCTTGCAATGAATTCTGAGAATTCTACCCCTGATTCAGGTACCATTTTCTTAAACAAAATACGGTAACCTTCCTCTGTTAATTGATATTTCTTCAATAAGGCTGCTCTAATAACATCATAATTATCCTTGTCAGCCTCTTCAACCAAACTTAAACTAGTCAGAGAATCACCTTTCAAATTTTCTGATAACTGGTTAGCATATTGTGATTTATCCACATTATGTGCTCGACAAGAACGTTCAAAACGATCCAGCCAGAATGTAATATCGTCACTGGAAGGATTGAACGCTGGTACCTTGACCTTATAAGTAAAGGGTTTACCACTATTACCATTTGACTGATTAACATTACTCATATTTGTCAATTTCAATTTTTCTAACTCAAATGCTAAAAGTTCTTTTTGATGTTCATGTTCTCTCATTGCTTTTTTCTCCTCAGCTTCTCTGTCTAATCTTTTCTGCTCAGCCTCAGCTTCTAATCTTTTATTTTCAGCTTCAGCTTCTTTGTCTAATCTCTTTTGTTCAGCTTCTCTGTCTAATCTCTTTTGTTCAGCTTCAGCTTCTCTTTCTAATCTTTTTTGTTCAGCTTCAAATTTTTTTTCTTCTATTTGAAGCTTTCTCTCCTCAGCAGCAGCTTTTCTCTCCTCAGCTTGCATCTGCAATCTTAAATTCTCAGCATCTATCTTCTTTTGTTCAACTTCTGCTTTCCATTTATTTTCCTCTTTTTGCTTCTTTTCTTCTGACTTTAATACCATTGCAAATTGAGCAGTTGCAAACTCCTCTAATTCCTTACCAGACTTATCAAGGGATTTCCCTTGTGCAATAAAGTATTCCAATGTAGACATGATGTCTAATAATGATAGCAATCACTTGAAACAATAATGTAATCTATTTCCAAGTAAACAGGAACAAGTTCTAAATGAACTTGATTAATTAGCTCACAATCCCAATCTCTGTTGGAAACAAGCCTTTAAATAAGGTCTTGTAAAATCAACTGTGTACTTTTATTAACAGCAATTAGTCATCAGTTGATTATTTCTCATAAGTTCACTACACAGCTAGTAGTGTATGATCAAGTATATTTTATAGTACATGTCAACCAACAACATAAATAAAGTACAAATAAGAAAGACAATATGAAAACATTTGCAGAAATCAAATAAATCAAATAGGGAAATCAATGAAAATAATCACAGAATCTGTGATGACAACTGCAAAGGGATAAACAAAACAAATGACGTCACAGTGTATAAATATAAATGTGTATAGAACTAAATTATAGGAAAGGGTAGATCTACAAATACGAACAAGTCAAAACAAAACTGAAGAACAGAAAAAATATCACAAAAACAACGATAAGCACAGTCTTCACAGCTAACAAAAAATAGCAACAGATGTTGCAGCAAATTTTCAATTAAGAAAATTGCTCCCTACAGAACGCTAATATAGGACCAATATGACTCGGTATACCCTATACTAGTCACCTCACCAACCGCCCACAGAAATATAAACAACTATTACATATAAACATGTAAAGATAAATATATAAATACGTGTAACATCAATACATACATCATATAATGCAATGTGTTGTGGATAGAGTGTTGCAGAGAAGGCTCAGTTTTCAATCAAAATAAATTGCCACTTTAATGAATAACAAATTCTGGCCTTAAGTATATTTAAAGTTTAACACAGCATAGAAGCTCCACCGTTGATGTGTACAATAATTAACAAATGTAGGACTTCTCAGCTCAATAGTACTTCATTTCCTGCCAACACAGTTAAATATTCTCTTGATCCAACTGTTCTATATAATGTAGTCTGTACAGCGAAAAATGTCAACAAGCGCTGACCTAGTTACAGTATTTGCTCGATAGGTCACGTGACAAAGTGTTGACAAAGAGCAAACTAGTACTGCAGGTGTGTCGTATCAGCCACAGGAAACGGTCTGGTATCAGTAGTCTGCGAGGTCAAACCCAGAAAGCTGGCCACCAGTGTTGCTTGACTGTTTGCAATCGTGTTCGAAGGGTGTTGATAGGTGTTGTCAAAATGGAGACAAACAAAAGGTCAACTCGACCTACGCAGTGGTGTGTAGACATGGAGTGAGGATACAGTACATGCGAATGATGGCAAACGTTCGTAAGAGTTGACAAATAGACCAATCTCACTCACTTATGGCTGGAAGTCATTTACGCCAACTACTGTGTACGTTTCATACAGTTTAATTGGAACGATCACACTTGACAGCACGGGTACAGTGACATCAGACAGGTTGGCATAAATCATAATAATGTTGATCAATGAAATACCCTATCACATGGGCATTCATGTTGCATAACAGTAACAATGGAATGTCAGTAAACAAGCACTCATCAATTCCAATATATATCGTCTGACTTTACTGACAGAGCACGTCAGTTCATAAACAAGGTTCAAGATGGTTCCTAGACCTAACCTCGTCTAGCGAAGATTCATTTAGATAAAGTTCAGCACATATTTTTTTGATAATAATATTGAACCACTAGTAGTGGGTTCTCTTCTGTAGCAGTGATCTCTGGACTCATCAGGTGATAGTAAGGGGGCATCCCTGTTCTCTCCTCGATGATTGAAATATATAGAATTCAAAATGGCTTCCTCCCAGTGAGTTGTCGCTCACCCAGGATACAAACTATGAAGCGCAATCAAAGCTGATCATACAATAAATGTCCTCATTGCTTTGTAGATTCTACCATTTATACAATTGACTTCATCACATAATATGGTGCTGCTAGGTATGAATGTCATCTTCATCTGGTTAATATTCATCCAAATGTACAACCGTACGACTGCTCATCGAATACAATGCCTCAGGAAAAGTTCATAAGAAATGCGTCTTTACCTTGGTATCAGAAATACACTAGAATATGATTCTGCCATTCCTTGGCAGTAAGAATAAACACTGGGGTGAATAATACATGGTATGTCTAAAGAGACTACCTCTTTCCCCATTAATATAGAGATCACTTTTCCGGCGGCAGGCCGCTACAACAACACAGCACCCATCAGGGCGGAACCTTCTCACCTTCCCTTAGCGACACATCCGCCGAACAACCTTTGACCCCGAATTCGACACCGAAGATATAGTTCGACTTAGACATACAAAGATATTAAGATATAAGACATACTCGTCCTACATAGACAAGAAATACACATAGATTCGGGCCATAGATATTCTGAAGCAAGAACAATCTATTTCTAACCAAACAAAGAATAGATCGCTGTAAACCTAGATTTCTACGCTGAGTTCGATCTTCAGGAAAGATACAAGAACAGATAACTCACAGAATGAATACACATCGACTAATCTGAGTTCTGTCCCTTAGACTAATAATCGTGAATTCAAAGATAAATATATTTTTATCAGACAAATAATTACATTTTACATTTGTAAGCGTAACAACAGTAATCTGTGCGCCACACAAAAGAATATGTGCGCAACAGTCATGTGTTAAACAGGTCAGATCTCCCACTATGAGGTCATGTGTTAAACATACCATATCTTCCACTATGAGGTCATGTGTTAAACAGGTCAGATCTTCCACTATGAGGTCATGTGTTAAACAGGTCAGATCCCCCACTATGAGGTCATGTATTAAACAGGTCAGATCTCCCACTATGAGGTCATGTGTTAAACTGGCCTGATCTCACACTTAATTGTAATGTTAATGTAACATGCAATTGTATGTAATAAAATAACAATTAATTGTCTTAATCTTGATGTTTGTTTCATATAAATATGTTGGATAGCCTTGAAGGCGTTACAATTTAAAAATAAGAAGTAACTTTTCAATCGCCCTAAATAATAAAACCAAAAAAAGCTCTAAGCATTCTTATATACTGTATAAACATTCCAACACTGTTCATAACAGTGATGCTCTAGTCACTATAACAGATTTATGTCAATATTTCTGTACTAAGACATTTTTGCTCATATTTCATGTTTTTTTGTGTTTCTTTACTTATAATTTGAATGTGATACTTACTTGTAAATATCATTCTGATTTGTTTATCTTCATATTGTGGTTTAAGAACATTGGATTTTTAAATCCTGTACACAGTTTAATTTTTTTCTTTGTGACGTTTTTTTTTTTTTGGTTTTTTTTTTTTAAATATTAACTCTGCCTCTGTACAATGTGAGTTTTGGAACCGAGTTTATAAGAGATGTATAGGTTTAGCGATAAGCCATGTACCTTTTCAAAATATTATTTTGAAATAATAAAAAGTGTGTTTGTATTTAGAATATAGATTGTTGTTGATGATGGCTACTCCATTGAGAGCTTGGTTATGTTTGATAGTTGTGAGTTGACTGAGGGCTCAGAGTAACTGTGGTATGTTTTAATGTTGTACAAGAGCAGTGTATGAGCTGTCATCAGTCAGTTTTTGTGAGTGTACGCAATGTTGTGAGTTGATTGAGAGCTCAGAGTAACTGGTTTGTTTTAGTGTTGTACAAAAGCAGTGTATGAGCCGTCATTAGTCAGTTTGTGTGAGTGTACGCAATGTTGTGAGTTGATTGAGAGCTCAGAGTAACTGGTTTGTTTTAGTGTTGTACAAGAGCAGTGTATGAGCTGTCATCAGTCAGTTTGTGTGAGTGTACGCAATGTTATGAGTTTGGGTTATTGGTTCAAAAATTATCATTGAGATGTTGTCAGTGGTCCAGCGAAAAGAGTGTGTGAGTTAAACGGGACATTCGAATGTTGGTTTTCAGACAGGCAGGTTGTTGGTGAATAGTGGTTCCTGCTTTGTGGTTTTTGCTGATTTCTAAATAGCGAAGTCTTGGCTGATCGACTGTGAGAGATGTCACGATAAGTTTATCTTTGATGCACACTACATCGACTTGTATTTGATGTGCCGACAGTTGAGTGTCTGTCCAGTGTCTGTCCAGTGTCTGATTTTGTAACTATATAATGCTGAATCACAAACCATGCTGTCCAAGTGATGTGTATACAACGTATGGTTTTGGAAACTGAAACACGGAGTTGTTTAATCATTTCAAGTACCTGTGACATGCTTAGTCGATGTGTCGTGAGCCCAAATGTAGGGTTAGTTACTCTAAACAACGTAACCAAAAACATGCCCCATTCTAGCGCATGTCAGTAGAATTGGGGTGTGACCATGTACAAATTAATTATTTTTTCTTTGTTAAATTTTATGTTTTACATTTTTTAATATTAACTCTGCCTTTGTACAAAGTGATTTTTGGAACCGAGGTTTATAAGAAATCTACAGGGTGAACCATAAACCATGCACCATTTGAAAATATTATATATGAAGAAATTCATAATAGATTATCCAAACCATTCTTTGACGAATACCCTAAAATTTCAAGTGCGCCCACCTTACCTACCTCTCGTAATCCTTTTTTGGCAGGCTAAAATTCCTTTATTCTCATAAATTTTCTTGACGAAAAAATTCCCTAAGCATTTTCGTTTAGGTTAACTAATAATTTGAAATAAAATTAGATGCAAATACAGCAGCACATATTTGTACTATTCTTTGTATGTCAACTAACAAAACAAAAAGAAGGAAACTAGTTTACTTACCGGTTTATTGAATAGAATCAGTAGTGTGGATTTTTAACACATACTAGGTTGAATTTTATATTCCGTTAGAATTCCACTATTTAGCAACAAATATTCCATTAGAGTTGCAACACTTAGCAGAACATACTCCCTTCGAATTGAACTATTTACCTAGTTTGACATGTGGAAACTGGTGAATGACTGTTGTAGACACTGACAGTTTTACTAGATCCAGATGATCACACCAGTTTAAGTTTTCATTAAAAATGCGACTATGTACAGATAGTTTTAAAAAAATCGAATTACATATTTTGGACCAGAGATTTCCTGCAATGGCTTTTACTGCTCATTGATGCTCGAGCAAGCTGTTTAAGACCATTGTTTTTATTTCTGCAGTAAATGTGAATTCTGACACTTATATACTTTGCTAATAGCTTTTGTTTAATATCATGGCAGTTGCTCAGTGTGCATTCAGCTGTTTCCTGTAATGCCATATCCAAAAGTAAAGTTGCAATGTTTTTCATGGTTGCAAATCTATGCTCATGCTGACGGATCAGTTGTTCAGTTCTAAATATCAGATTTACTACTGTGTCACTGGCATAAACAAGTGAGCCTGGAATATACTCTTTATGTTCTGTTAGTCGTGCAATGTCAGTAATTGTTGCACACTGAGGGGCAGTGACAGCTGCAATGCAGACATGACAGGCAGTATGTTGCTTTAATACACTGTTCACACAGTAGCCACTTAAATAATGAATTACATGGACCTCAGCTGTGCTTTCTATTTCTATTTCTACGTCTGACAAATCAACATGCTGCTCGGTGTGTGTAACTGTTGTTGTATTCATATCAGTACAATCAAGCAAAAAGAAGTCATTATCATCTTCGTCGAAACTACTTCCACGTGTAGTCATGAGGAATTGTGACAAGCAGATAGTTCTCAATCTATGTTTGAATTCAAGAGGTGTTGGCACTGCATTATTTAATCTCATGGAGCTGAAAAAATTCTCCAGGCAGTCTTGACTCACACGTGATGTCAGCAAGAAACTGAAATTTCCACTCAACATGTCCTCTGCAAGATCAAGCACAGATGTGGTGGACAAAAGGATGCCTGTCTGAAATGGTTTCCATGCTCCCTGCTTTCCAACTGAAAACGTTGTAAACATTCGAATCACAAGTCGTAACATTGCAACAGCATTTGCATACCTATCTGGAAGCTGCTTAGTTAGAGCCATGACACGACTGCGACTTGACATTAAATCAAACCATTTAGATATCACCTCAATGAACCGAGCAGTTGTCAGATTATTCACAGGTCTGTCCTCCTTTTCTACCATGTAGTGGATCCCTGCACTGACAGATATACTGAAAAAGTGAAGTGCCTGTGACACCTTCATCTTATCAAAATGTCCAGGGCAGAGTATGTCATCAGTAAGGTGTGGAGCTAGCTTCAGGGTGCTGTTCCTTTGTAAGTCAGCCCGTTCCCTAACGGGCAGAATATTTGCAATGTTAGAAGGCACATTTAACAATACACACATCTTCTCAGATAATCTGAAATCATGGCCAGAGATAAATGCAGACTTAACATTTTTGATCAAATGAGGTGTGTCAGCTAGGAAATATAGCCACTTATTTGGTTGCTCTGGATGTGCAATTTTGTTTCTGGAAGCACAAACACCAAAGCTGGCCCACGTTGCTCTGTTTGCACGTCCCATGTCACTTGTGACAGTTATCACATGCAGACCAATTGCAGCAGCTTTATGTATCATTTCCAGAATAATGGGTTTGTAAACATGGCCTTTAGTTGACCTTCCTGAGTAATAAAAAGCAACAATTTGCTTCCATCTGCTGGATAGTCCACTTAGCATGAATACTAGTGCATTTGTCGCAATGCCCTTATGTTCAGGTACAGTGACATGACCAAGAATTTCTCCTATTTTTGCATCATATTCAATAGCAGATTTAATTGACATTTCATCTAATATCAAGCAGCACAGCTGTTCTACATGTAACATGTTTACAACCTTTAATTTCATGTAATCAAACATCTGATTGAGTATTCCCCCAGAAATATGAATGTGCTGTATTCGTTGCTGAAGTGTACGTATAGCAGGCAGTGGGTAATGCTGTTTCAATAACATATTATAGCCTGTTGCTCCACAAGCAAATTGAATTTGCAATGCTTTCTTTACAGTCTTACTGCCCCATTTTACTCCTCTTGAAGACCTACAATTAAGGACCCGGATCTGATCCTCAGATAGCATGTTTAATATTTTATCTGTCTGGCATGACAATCTTTTCTTGATTCTATTGTTCTGCCTCTTCTCTGTAGCTAAACTTGCTGCAAGTTTACTGATTTTTTTTTTCTAAGTGTCTTAATCAATGTTTCCTTAGCAATACAGCCGGCACAGTTATCTGTAATGACTTCTGTTTGCATGCTATTTTCTGATGCTGAAGAGTCCGTGTAGTTGTCATTCACACTATCTGTTCCTACATTGTCTTCTATGGAACTGCCAGTTGCTGAATTTTTCTTCTTGTTGTAAGTGTGATCATGGTTTAGGCCTAGCGTTGCAGTGTGTCCTACAACAGCATCCCTTATCTTAGGTAATTTTCTGTGCTGACCAGGTGCACGGTGTAAAAATTTGGTAGGTACTGCATTCCATCTAAGTTTCTTCTTCCCATCCAGTCGCTTCAATTCAAAATCAGTCGACTCAAAGTGTTGTTCACACAGCCTTGCATTAATAGAAGCTTTCCAATGTTTTCTACTCACTTTGCATTCCCAGATCGATCTAAGTTTCTTGTCTGCTGGAAACAAGAACAATCTGTATCCTCTGTTAGAGCTATTGCTACAGCCAAAAGCTGAAAAATTAGACATCTTACTCGATGCTTACTCTTGCTACTAGCCCTGGTATTGTCCTGCTGAAAATGGCGTCTACGTCGTTCAGCCTCGTTTTCGATTCTGACATAGTTCGCGTAACTCTCTATACATCAAGAAGCACTAAATCGAATGGCTTGCAATATCTCCTGATTTAACCCCAGCAAATTATTTTTGTTTATTTGAATATTTAAAGGACTAGGTATATAGTCAGAAATCTGAAGCCTTAACGGTTCTCATAATAGCAATAACAGAAGAATTTCAAAGAATTCGCCAAGATTTATGTCAAAAAGTTTCTGGACATTTTTTTTAAGGCTGACTATGTCTGAATGCTCATTGACATAATTTTTAATGATAATTAACTTTAAAATTATCAGTGAATAGTTTTAGTATAATTGATATCATATATTTCATTTACACGATATCAATGACAGGACGATAAAATTATTTGCTGATAATTGTGAAGTTAATTATTATTCAAAATTGTGTCCATGATACATTAAGTCACAAGGGTCACTATTAGAGCCTGTTTGTTCGCAGATGACACTGCAGTCATCACTGAAAGTCAACAAGTGCTTCGGAGCTTGATGAATCGTTTTTCTCATGCATGCAAGGACATTGGCCTGGCAATAAGTTTAAAGAAAACAAATGTGCTGGGTCAAGATTTGGATGTTGAACCAGTTATTCCAATTGATACTCCTGATTTGGCTGTGGTGCACCACTTCACATACTTGGGGTCTACCATCAACAACAAACCCTTTCAGTATACAGAAATTGACAGCCGTATTGCCAAAGCAGTAACTGTGTTTACCAACCTCACAACACCTGTCTGGGGAAACCCCAAACTCACAATGAAAGACCAAAGCTGTGGTTATATGATGCCTGCATCACCAATAAGCATCTGTATGTCAGCGAGGCACGGACAACCTATACCAAGTAAGAAAACAGGCTCAACACCGTGAAATCAACGTCACATCCTTTGTATTTCATGGAAGATCAAAGTGACAGATGTTGAAGCATTGGGGGATCTAGGAATTGTCCAAGGGAGGGGTGATACATCAGACATCAGATATTTAATTAACGTTAACTCATATGTATTATAAGAACATCATCAGACCTTCGCCTTCCCAATTACTGTATGTTCTATAGGAAGTCTGCACCAAATCATTTATGCCATTTTGTGGGGGTGGTTTCTTTAGCAGTTTATTTGACATGTTGATGTAGCCAGCCATATTTACAACCTCATGTTAGTCGCCTGTTACGACATGCCTGAGGGAGCAGCAGTACTGTTCTTTCTTTGTCTCTTCAGAGACCCCAGGAAGCTACACGGGACAGACAAAGAGGACACCCAAGAAAACAAAGAGGAATGGGCAACAACGAAATGGCTCCTAAAGAATGAACATGAAAAAAATCAAGAGAGGCCATTAGAAAATGCATTAAATGGCGAAGGATTGAATTTGCAACAATTAATCTGAAGCTACCAGGGTGTCGTCTTCTTCGTACACTCTCAGACGTCCACTTAAATGTTTTCAAATAAAGCAGTAGTCAGCTTGAGGCTATTTGGATCTCCATTGAGCATTTCCCCGAATAGTACTGGTATCGGCCATATGCGCTTTCTCTGTTCCGCATATGTTGGGCAACTTTGAAGCTGATGTTCAGCTGTCATTTTATACCAGCAGCGTAAAAGAAGTAGATTTAATTCTTATTGTTGTGTATGTGAGTGCAAGTTCATATTACTTTCAAAAGTCAATTTATATGAGAAATTTAACATTGATTTTCTGTGTTTGACATTGGTGTAATGTTAAATGTAATGCATTTTTTAAAGACCATTGTTAATTTATGTTACTTAATTGGTTGTTGATATTGTTGCTTTTGTGTGCTTGTACTATCTCAGATAGCCAAGAATGCATTTATTTATTCTACAGGGTGTCCTAAAAGTCTTAGTGCAGTTTTAAATTTTAATAACTTCAGATGTATAAGTACTACGAACTTACAAATAACATCTTTTGAAAGTTTAATTATTCAAATAACTTTTAAATTATTTCGTTTTGTGAATTTTTAATAACAAATTTTTTATTTGTCTGTTTCAGTCTCTCTGATTGTAGATGGCAAACGTTGAAGAAAAAGTCAACTGAGCTCTCTGGTTAGCTTAACTTAAGTCCACAACAGTAGTAAGAAGAAAACTCACTTCCCATTATAAGAAGGAGACTCCCCACAGAAAATTAATTAACAACTGGGTGAAAAAAAAATTAAAGGGAACTAGCTCAATTCACGAAAAGCCTAGATCCAGGAGATGCCGAACAAGCTAATAGAATGTGGATTAAATTTAGAGGATACTTGAACAGAGTCCCCAAAAAGAAACTGAACTGTGCATCTGCTGAATTGAACATTACAAAAACCAATTTTAAATTTCCGTGGGGAACCACCTCTTAACAGTGAGAAGAGAATGTTCTTCTTACTGCTGCTGTGGACATGAGTTAGCTAACCCGAGAGCGCAGTTGACTTTTTCTTCAACGTTTGCCATCTACAATCAGAGAGACTGAAACAAAATTAAAATGGATTATTCAAAATTTGCGAAAATAAATAAGTTTTTTAAAAATGTAAATAATTAAACTTTCAAATGATTTTTATTGTAAGTTTGTGCACTTATGTTTCGGAAGTGTGGCAACATGGATTATAAATTCTGGCCACTTAGACTTAACTCCCATCCCTCCTAATTTCTGCCTGATTTTCTCACGCCCTTTTCACTTCTTTTCGTTTCTGTAGATACGAGCGGAGTAATTGACTTGTCATTCTGGAAGCTGATAGGTTCACTCCCCTGTTTCTGTAATATAGGTGGGAGATAATTGACGCGACCCGGACTCACTGCCGGGGATAGCGGCATCTTTTTTAGAGTTTGTTTGACCACCAGTCAAAAGCCGACACTCAGTTTGAGAGTTTAGCGGCAAAAAGTCCCGGGTCTTTAACACGGGAAACTGTTCCCAGAGAGAGTTCCGTCTTGTTACATAGCAGGCCGGCGAGGAAGCGAATTAGCCCGAGACACCTGCGTTGTGAGGGGACGGCCACAAAGAGTTCCCTGTACTTTGATGGCCAGGAAAGTCTGGGACCCGCAAGCGTAACCCTCTTTTCCCTGCTGCGCCAAAACTCTTTGTAGCAGGTCTCCCAGAGAAGTCTCTGCGTAACTATTGCGTGTAATTTTTCTGCTCCCCTATGCAGGTGTTCAAACCACGCTGAACACCTGTGGAAAATTCGCACTATATATAGGCAGTCTTGTCTGTCTCTCATTGCTTCAGTCCTGAAATTTTTGCCGGGAGAGTAGCAGACTTAACACCAGCTTGCCTGCTTTTGATTATAATAGTGGGAGATTCTGACAGTTACAGCTAATCACGATTAGTTCAGGCTGAAGTCTGATTACCTTCCTGAAGAAAGGGCGCACAATTCATCGACCCATTCACAGCTGGGTTGCACGTAACTACATGCGTGCCTAGTTCATCACCTTATTACGGGCTCATTGATGAGTGGCCTTTGCTTGGAGTAGAAATACTTCGCCCAACATCTACTAAGAGGAGCGCTCATGCTCCGTTTACACCAGTTCTCTTCACCAACCTAATAAGAGGAGCGCTCATGTTTCGTTTGCACCAGTTCTCTTTACCAAGCTACGTCGTTCCTTATCAGTGACGACCGCTCCAGTAGTAGTGGGCCATTACACAAAAGGTGGATTATTTCCTCATCATTTGTTTTATCTTGAGTGTTGCCATCGCAACCCCCGCTTCCTGGATTTACAGCCGAGTGCAGTCAATTCACGGATTAAATCAGCAATTACCCTGGAGAAGATAGGGTCAAAATTTCTACATTGGGTCACCATGATCCCAGTGAAGCCCCAACGCACGCGTGCCAACGAAGAAGGATTTTGGATAGATTGCACTTAAATTAATTGAGGGGAGAGTAGATTGTTTACGAACCTGTGTACCTAAGCATCGAGTGAAGTGATTAGCAGTGTTGCTGACAGGGACAAGTCAGCAGGATTGTGTTTGTGTATGTACAGTTCTTTATTTCAGGTTTTTCCAGCAAAGGATTATTAATTTTATATCCACCCCAAAATTGTGATAGCGTGGAACCTATGTGTTTTTTTTTCTGAAGTGTTCCCAACATGTTTTATACTAACCTTTGGTTTGAGTGTCTCGTACGTTTGATACCTGCATATTACTGAAGTTGTTTTTGTTGTCGTGATTCATTTCATGCTTATTTCACCAGAGTTTTTTTTCTGTTGTTAATCAAATATATATAATTTCTTTTTACGGATCAGATTTCCTTTCCAATCTGTACCTGTACTCTTTAACTTGTACTCGTACTGTTGTATGTGGATACATTGTAGTGTAATACAACCTTATCTCCTAAGTAGAGCAAGAGACAGTGTGGCAGCAGTTGAATAAAAGGTCAGTAAGTGGCGAGGGGAGAATCAGTATAGGTTCTCACCCTCGATAACTATAAGTCACCCTATCCACTATCAACACCATTTCTCGCTATCATCTCAGATCTCTCTCAGATTTCGTCTTGTCTCTGACATCACACAGATTTGGTTCTCGTCAGACAGACTCTTGCATAACCCACTCGTGACAGGAAGCTATTAAAGCTTAAAACTACACTAACACTTTTGAGACACCCTGTATGTACTCATGCTTACATACATCTCCCAGACAGAATGGGGCATTTATTGTATTTATGTTATTTTTCATGTAACTTTGTTGGCAACTTTGTGTAACATTTTAGAGTTAACGTGAAATAGTTCAATATAAAAAATATTGTTGAAGTCTCACTTTATGCATACATTTTTACATAATGCGAATTCAAAAATATTATAAACACTCGGCAAGATTCATGTTTGTGTTTCCAAACTGGCAAGCCAAGTCTGTTTACATTCTTGCCACCTGGTAGCGGTACTATAAACAGAAATACTCACTATTGTTTTATCAGTATTGTATGTTTCATGCAGTTTTTGACGTGCATATGATATTCTGTGAGTTATTTTGTTGTCTGTTATGCTCTTATTGTAACGTTCACTGTTATTATAATTTAAAATCGGTTTTACATCCCATAACAGTGTCATCAAAGGGTTCACTAAGTGGTGGTGCTAATATTAACTACTGCTAGTGTTCCCTCTTATTATAATGTAAAATCTGTTTAATATCCCATAACAATGTCATCAAATGGCTCATTGAGTGGTGCTGATATTGTTAACGATAACAAAATCCCGCTTAAAAAATCAATAAAATTCAATAACTTTGGAACAGAAGTCAGATGTGTTGAATTTTGTGTTCCTTCATTGTAATCGTACTATCACTCTGGTGATATTAGTGTAAAAGCCCAACATAAGACGAGAATTAAATTCAAAAGCACCAATACCTAACGGCAATTTTACTTATTCAAAAGTATTTTTAAAAACCACTGTGCATCACCACAGTACACGAACTACGTCGCAGCAGCGAGGATCGCAATGTGTGTATACGGGATCACACATTCTATAAATATATGTGTGCGCACACCGTCATTTGCGCATTCTTCTTTGGTCAGTGTTACTATGTTCGGGAGAGTACATATAAGGGAAACAATACAATTAATGTCTAACTTTCAACCAAAGTTGCATCCCCTAGCGTTACGTTCTGACAGAAAAAGCTGGGATTTTATATATAGGATAATAATGTAATAAAAGGTGAAGACAACATTAATTAATAAAACTGTCATCTTTAAAAGCAAAAGTACACACAATGGTTGCAATGGTTATGTGCTCCAAGAACACATCTCACTACTTTACATTTATTCCTGTCAGAAAATTCATCTTGAATTTTGTGAATTTTTAATTATACGAGGCCTTCAGAATGTATCCCTCACTTAAAATGCATCCGCGCTGTCTCTTAAATCTTGAAAAATGTGGGACAAACATTAAAATCATTAGACCAGGAAATACAGAAAAAAATTAAGTTATATTATCACCACTTCTAACAATAGAGACCACACCAGACAAGACAAAAGAAAGAAGACAGTAGAGTTCTGCAGAAGCAGAGCTCGGCCCATTCAAGTAATGACATTGATTCACCACAAGATAAGACCCATGCTTAGTAACCTGGCCTGCTAAGCACATGTAGGTACTGTAGCACCTCTACATAGCACTGTCATCACTTGGGTGGACTGAACTGCACCTTCTGAGCACTCTGTCTTACTTTCGTTTTTCGGTCGCCTAATGTGTTGTTTTTAGCACTGTGTGGTTGCCAGGTGAGACGATAAAGAAAGAATAGTACTTCATGCATGTACTGTAGAGACGACAGGGGGTCAGAGTGGCTAAGAGATATGATGCCCGCCTCGAGTTCTAGAGGTACTGGGTTTCCGTTATGGATATTTTTTTTTCATAACCAGTGGTCCTAAAGATGTTATTCACCCCCCTGGTTTCCTGGGTAATGAGATCGGATGCGTAGTCTTCTCGGATACGAACGAAAAAAAAGAGGTCCCGTGTGTAAGTTGCGCATGCGGCAGTTGGAAATCGTGAAGAGTAGGCCTATCAGGCCACTGTCCTAGCAAAATTTAAAAATATTAGAAACCTACCTACCACAAAAATATTCATAGAATGTGTGATTCCTATATACATACATTGGGATTTTCGCTGGTGCTACGGAATTCATGCACTGTACTGAGATCCTCCTTGTGTGATCTAAGGAAGGAGATCGGATCATTGATGGAGTAGTCCGTGTGCAGTGAATATAGTCCTTCAAACCAAACCAAACCAAACAAAGAGGCCACAAAAATTAGGCTTTGCCTAAGCATGGCAACCTCATCATGGCAACCTCATCATGTTAAACACATTGCTACAGAAACCATCCCTGCAGTGACAAATAAACGCTTGGTGCAGGCTTCCCACAAGGGGATCAGCTGCAGTCATGGCTCCATGCTCCAGAGGGAGAAGAAGAAGTGTGTTGTCTGTAGAAGTGCTAATAACCTCTTCATTCTCTTGGGAAACAGATAAAAGCTAATTAGTGGGGTTATGTGTTTAATGTCCGCTTCAGAATAAGGGTTATTGGATTAATCTTGTATATCAAGATTTGCCCTGCATAGTTCCCTCAGGCTTGTTATACAAGACGACTAAAGTGAGATTGTGCATGAGTCTGGCAACTTCACTGTGTAAAACAAATTGCTGTTGAAACTACTGCTGCAGAAACTAAGGCTTTGATGTGGGCTTTTTACAATAAGGAGTCCAGCTGCTGTGATGGCTCCATGCTTTATCAAAATTGTGTAAAAACTTTTAGCTATAAATGGGGACCTAACCTTGCTTGTGAGATAGGGAAGGAAATGGCAGCGAGTAAGGGAAATGGTCACCCCCATGCTGGACTTAGAATAGTGAAGTCTCTAACTCTTCACTCCCTAATGGCAGTATCTGTTATGGGACTACCATTTTTGAATGTTCTAGTTTGCTTATTGGGTATATGTGTATGTGTACATGTGTGTATGTGTACATGTGTACATGTGTGCATGTGTATATGTATGCATAAAAGAGTAAGAGAAAGAGCTAAATTGGGGGGGGGGGGAGAGAAACAGAAGTGGAGAGCAAAGGTCATGTGATCTACAAAGAAAAAATTGAGTGATAGATAGTGGGAAGAGGGAGGCTGAATTATAGGCCAAAAAAAAAAAATAAAGGATAAACATAGTGACTAAACAGTGACTAAACAGTGCCAGTGAAAAACTGAACGATGAACAGAGAAATAAATAATATATTGTATGGTAGACAAAGAAATGGAATAAGAGGGACAAAAAGGAATTAAGAAAACGAATGAGCGAATTTTATTTTAAAAAGGGTGAGAATTGAACACGCAAGCCAGTCTGACATGCTGTGTCTTTCATCCTCAATCCTGACACTCTCTCATGCGATCGAACCGCCAAGAGAGTTTGAGAGAAAAGCTAATACAGAGAGGAGTGAAGAGAGTGTGTGATAGAGACACCGAAAGAGCAAATTAAATAGAACAGGATGTGGAGAAAATGAATAAGAAGTGCGAGTGGGGAATGTTTAATGAACTACATAAGTATTAGCTGCATAAGTAAACATTTGAATTAGCTGATAAGATAAGACGCTAGTACATTTCACTGACTAGGTGACATACCTGCACAGTTGAAATCTCAAACAGTTTACTTTCGTTGTGTCTGAATTTAATCATCATCATACTTATTTTTTCTCTGCACTTCTTACAGGTTATGGAACTACCACTGCTGCTAGTCCCGTGGGAAGCCTGCAAACAGCAGATACCTGCTGTTGCTGTGGTGGTTTCTGAAGCAGTTTGACTTACATAATGCGGTTGCCAGTCACATGAAAACCTTATATTAATCACATTGTATGACGTGCCTGAATGTGTGGTAGTCTATTCTACGGGGAGAAGTTTGGTAATGATGAAGCCTATTTTCACATGTGTTGAGGATATGACATGAGCCTTTTATTTGCGCTTCCATTAGGACAGCAGTCTGCACCCTTCAGTTTTTAAGAGGTTTAATTATTTACTTTTACCACTCATCTCGTAAGGGAGTCTAAGTGAAAAGCAGATACACGGGGGAGTGAGGAGAGAGTGTGGTAGAGTGAAAGACAAAAATAAAAATAGCCTTTAAGTGTTGATCTTCCATTTCAAAAAAGGCTTCGCTGTTATAAACCTTTTCATTTCTAAAATGATTCTTTATTCCAAACATTAAACCTTCTATTTATAGGATCGTTCTTTAGTTCTAACTTTAAACCTATCATTTCCACATATTGGTGGGTCCTGGGGGGGGGGGGGGGGGGGGTGTGAAGAACAAAGAAAGAATAAGCCTACTGTCCCCCCTCAGGCATGTTGTACAAGACGATAATACAAGGTTGTGCACGGGACTGACTACCTCATCATGTAAAACAAATTTCCACAGAAACCACTACTGCATGAGCCTGTGAATGCTTTGTTCTGGCTTCCTGCTAGAAGACCAGCTTTAGTGGTGGCTCTATGCTCCCTAAGGAACGTCAAGAAAATGATGATGGTTATCCAAAATACTTCATTAATCTTAATTTTTAACCAATTGTTTCTAAGATAGTTCATTAGTCTGTCTTAATTTTTAACCAATTGTTTCTAAGATAGTTCATTAGTCTGTCTTAATTTGTAATCAATTGTTTCTAAGATAGTTCATTAGTCTGCCTTAATTTGTAACCAATTGTTTCTAAGATAGTTCATTAGTCTGCCTTAATTTGTAACCAATTGTTTCTAAGATAGTTCATTAGTCTGTCTTAATTTGTAACCAATTGTTTCTAAGATAGTTCATTAGTCTGTCTTAATTTTAAACTTTCAGCAATATGGCCACCGCTTCTGTGGCATTTTAATTGTAATGAAATAAACTAGATGGAATCGTCATATTCTTGTCGTTGCGGATTTTCTCGGTGAATGTAATCACTTATCAAGTGTGATATCTAACAACTATGTAAGGATAGCCATGGGTAACAAATGGACACTCTTGGATTAACGTGGGACCCAAAGATGCAGCAATAGAGAATGCAGTCAGCGACCCATAGCTTGACTGCTTGCGTCAGGGTCAGCGAACCAGAGCTGACCAAGACCCTACTCCACCTCCAAGTGGTGGTCCTGGAAACAGGCTGCATCACTGCAGTCTGGCTGAGAGAGTAGGGATCGAATAGGGAAGGCAAACCCGGTCCCAAAAAATGCCATGCTGAAGTCGGATGTGTCGGCCGAAAGGCGCAGATATCGCAGCTCCAGTGTAAACAGACACAACGCAACCAAAATCCTTTTCAGGACGAACGAGGAAGAAGAAGAAGATTAACGTGAACAGTGTATAAATCTAAAGTACTTTGCACGTTCAACAAATTATCAGTCAAGAGAACATTATAGAAAAGTCATCTTCATATTAGAATCATAAAATGTTGTTTATTGAAAGAATATCACTATCCGGTAAGCGAATCCTGTAAAATCCAATCCTTATACCATTAAATGCTAAGTTATACATAACTGTTATAGTTGTTAAGTTAAGCCTGAGCATTTCAATTGAAATCCTACAACTATTTATTAAAATAATTTTTTACTGTAGCTACTTTCCCCTGAAGTCTTATGTGTAGTCTTGCCTGAGTTGCACTTCAGAGAAAATGTAAAAAATAATGTTCCACATTGTGGTGAAGTGGGATGTTATAAATATTTATAGGGGACTTAGTGTACTGACTGAGATCAGCTGTGAAGGTATCTATATCTATTAAGAGTAGTGTATTATAGATAACCTTACTTGCTACCACATATCTATATATCTCAGTCAGAATTATTCTGGAATAGTGTGATGACTACGTTAGGTGTCTAGGGTATGTGTATGATGAAGTGTAAGTCACAACAACAGACAGATAAACAATTTAATTTAATCCACTACTCTTGACAACACTGTGACACTCACATACATATAACACTCTATGAGAATATCTTAAGGAGTCACTGATAACTTTTCAAATAACAATATGTATTCATGGTTATCATAAAGGTATATGTGTCCTGATTCAAATACAAAGGAACCAGGAATCACAATCTATTTTAATTACAAGTATATGTACAGACTTTATCAATATGAATATTGTAGTGACATATATTATTAAAATATCCTATGTGTGTCAGTTGTGTAGTGGTAATATGAGGTAATACTGGTTTTGTTTTGTTCAAGCTCTGTTGGTATTTGTCATCATGACTTCAATAGTTTGTCTTTTGGGACTAGTATTGGAGATGTTTTCAGTTCCTGATATTAAGACAATTAAATTCCCCTCTGAATGTTATTTTTACAAAGTCATTTCAAGATGAGGGGACATAATGTTGAGCTCAGCTGGCCAAAACAGCTTATCTTGCGTGATGGCGGCAGGGAAGGACTCCTCTGCTCGAATTCTCCTCTGGGCTCTGGAGCCACCTCACTGATAGCTAAATGGACCAAGGAGTATGCTGTCCGACTCTGGATTCAGCAAAGCTCTGACCAGGTGCTGCTCAGTACCATCAAGACCACGGTCCCTGAAAACAAGAAGGATGTACCTTCTACTTCATAACTAATTGATACTCTAGTTCTACACTGAGCACAATACTACACAAACATTGAGTTCAGAGCGTTAGGCCAACTGTCAGCTTCATCTGAAATACTTTATACCAGTATTTACCTCCTTAATGGTTACCACGCCTCTGCACTTCCAGCATTATTTCTTTCTAGTCGATCATCCAGGTGTCAGTTTTTCTATTTGGCCATTCCATGCCGTTTTACTTCCCTCCGACACCCTCTGTTCAGGCTGGAGCATTATAGGCTTTATCTCCTGTTTGCCACTGAACTACACATATATATACAGGCATAAATTAACAATTTACATTCAATTTTCATTAAAAGATACTGAATGGTTCAAGCTTACCACAATTTCATGGAAATAAACACAGATACGTTGATTAGCAATGAATTCTGGCACAATTACTGGCACAAATTCCCATCTGCTTATGTTCCAGGCTTTTATTTCACACAAATATGAGCTGGCTTCAACGCACTGTTGCTTTATCAAGATCATTTGCACTAGTGGTCTCGAACTAACGCTCCTAAGTGAGTATATCAGCGAGTCTAGCCAATGAGGCCACGTTTCGACAAGTGTTTGAAAAAATGTTACCTTTTCACGTCTCCCCTAACAACGAAAGATAGTATTTATAGCCCGACCAATCGTGGTTAGTCTTTCATTTGTTGCGCTCCAATCAATTTGGAGTTTACATGGTAGGCTAATTCTGTAACGTACGATTTTTTTCAAACACGTTATAAAAAAATTTTATGAGCAGAAATGATTTTGTGTTGTCAGGCATCCCCACTATTTTATTTTGGTTATAATTTATTAATTCCTGGACTATTTGCGTAACGTTTTACATATTCTTTGTCAGCAAGCCCTAAGGAACCCAAATATCCAAATTTAAAAGAGCTACGTGGCTGCGTTCAAAATATGTATTTTCTACCTCCTGTTTCGAAGATGTGCTGTCTGGGAAGGGTAGTGTATTTTATCACTGTCCGTCTGAAAAAAAAGTTAGTGCATGTAGTCTTACACGCGTGATGGCAGCATTTGTGTATCGCGCGACGCGTGTTGCCTGCGTTCCTGATTTTCAGCCCTCCCTCTCTCTTTATCCTTTAGTCCATCTGTTCGTTCGTTTTGGTAACGCAGTGTAGAAAAAGACATGAATGGAATTTAAAATTTAGGTCAACTTGCATATTTCAAGGTTTTTCTTAGAAAGGCAGCACATTTTATTGTGTGTTTGGGAAACGCGTGTATGTTGCAGAAGGCCTATATTTAACGTGGAAACGTTACAATTTGCAGACGAAGCATAAAACAAAGGGGATTTCGAGTACTGTCATTGTGACAGCACTGTTCTTTACCATTCTTCTTCCTTTATTTATTATATGTATTTATTAGGCTTTATATTTACTTGATAATTTATATATGTGGATTAGAATATTCCACGACACCTCCCCTCTTAAAACAGACATTATATGTCAGTCCTTTATTCTATATTCACATAGAGAAATTTATTATTAGTTCTGGGGTTTACGGTGATTCTCATCACACGGATGGCGGCTTAAAAAATCCGCTCCCAAATTGGTTTTTCCAGATATATACTCAATGCTAAAATTATATGGAGCCAAAAGTAAAGACCATCGGAGTAACCTGGAGTTCTCATGCCTAGCCTGTGCTAGAAACGATAAAGGTTTGTGGTCTGTTTGCAACTTAAATGCCTTCCCATATAGATAAATATTGAATTTCTTTATCGCCCATATTACTGCAAGACATTCTTTTTCGCTAGTTGAGTAGTTGATTTCAGCTTTATTCAACTTTCTGCTAGCATATGCCACTGGGCTTAATTCCCCATCCAATGCATCTGATTTCTGTAGTAGAGTTGCACCTAACCCAAAATATTACTTGCATCCGTCCTTACTATGAATTCTTGACTTAAGTCAGGTAATTTCAAAATGGGTTTACTTGTGAGCTTTTCCTTCAATTCTTGGTAAAGTCATTTCACATTGTGGTGTCCATGTAATGCGATCTGGATGTCCTTTACGTGTCAATTCAGTTAACGGTGCACATATGGAATTAAAGTTTTTGATATACTTCTGGTAGAAACCACATAATGAGACAAAGGATCTCACGTCCTTCTTGGTTTGTGGTCTCGGGGCTTTCTGTAGTTTCTCTAAATTCTTTGGGTCAGGGGTCATGTTTCCCTGATAAACTGTGTGTCCCAAAAATTCCAATTCTTTACATCCAACGCAACATTTAGTTGGTCGGGCTGTTAAATTTGCCTCCCTAAGTCGATTAAACAGCATGTTCAGAGAGTCAATGTGTTCCTCAAATGTTTCTGTTGCTATAAGGATATCATCCATAAAATTTGTTATACAGGGATTATTCAGAGGATCCAATAATTTTCTCATCATTCTAGAGAAGACACTAGGCGCATTCTTCAATCCAAATGGCAATCTATTAAACTCATAGTGTCCTTCTGAGGTACTAAAAGCTAGGTATGGTCTAACCTCAGGTTTTCACTGGAATCTGATAGTATCCTTTACTCAGATCCACTTTTGAGAAATATTTAGCTTTATTTAGTCTGGCAAACAGCTGATTTGTATCCGGCAATGGATCCACCTGTCCTTCTGTAATAGCATTCAGTCTCCTGTAATCTATACAGAGTCTATGTTCTCCAGAGGGCTTCCTTAAGAGTACAACACCGGAACTATACGAAGATTCACTGTGCGAAATAATTCCTTCCTTCAATAGATAGTCTATCTCTTCCTTCAAAGCTTTCTCCTTAGCAAACGGAATCGAATATGGTTTCATACAGACAGGTGTGGAGTCTATTAGTTTCATATCATATTCCAATAGGTTTGTATGCCCTGGTCGGTCTGTTAACACCTCTGCATGATTATTTAGAACCTGTTGCACTCTCTTTTTCTGAGTTTTCGTTAAATGTGTACTGATTTTCACCTGTGCTGCTGTCTCACAGGGGTGTAATGGATATTCAAATGAGGAAAGTGGTTCCTTTTTCATCTCCATGGCGATGGACAAGGTCAACAAGTGTGTCTCTTCCTGATGTTCTCTTTCCAAATATTTCTTCAGGAGATTCACATGATAGATTTTTTCTTTCCCCTTCTTATCTATCTTATAATTTGTTCTAGATACCTTCTCTAAAACTGTATATGGACCCTGCCATCCAATTTGTAACTTATTCTGACTCCCAGGCAAAAGAAGCAGTACTTTCTCTCCCACAGCCAAATTTCTGTCTTTCGCCTTCCTGTTATAATAGGCAGCATGTTTCTTCCTGGCTTGTTTCAAATTTTCATTGGCAAGTTTCCAGCCAGTTTTTAACCGAGTAGTCAGCTCATTCACATATTGGTATGAAGATGTAATGTTTTCCTCTGCCTTTTCATCAGTCCACGTTCTTAACAAAGCTACATATGGACCTTTAATTGTGTGGACCTATTTGTCCATGCACCGGTATGGTCTCTTCCACTCGAAGCTTTATAGTGATGATTTTTCTTCCCAGAATTATCATTCACAAAACGACCGCTACCAATTTTTCTTTTGGGGCTTTCTCCCCACTTAAAATTCTTGATGAGAGATTTCCTCTCTACATCTTCTTCCTCCAGTTTGTTTAAGTCCGATTGAGGGATTTTCGGCTTATCCTGGGGTAAGACATCTTTTTTGCACTCTCCGCATAGTGGCCATTGTAAAACAGTTAAGTGAAGCTTGTCCGTGAAAAGGGGCTTCCCATTCCATTTGGTCCACTTTATCAAATCTATTTTTCCTTTTATTGTCAGGCCTGATTTTGCCCCATGGCGTGTCCAGGTCCTGATCCATGTTCCCACTTGTGGGTGTTCCCTCATGTGCTATGCTACACCTTTCTACAAAATTCTCAATGTCCCATCTTGCTTTGGGCCAATAATAATTGTGAGCCACCTTTTGAATGATGGTACCTATCTTCTCATGGTCCCCATCTGGTTTCACATGTAGGCTCCTTATTAAGTCTGCCCTATATCTTTTTGGAAGAACCAGCTGTCCTTGACCTTTGGATCTAGCTCCAGTCTTCCTATACATCAACTTGTTTTTCATGTAAAAATCTCCCTTGCCTGGAGTTGTATGACAAGTTGACAATTTTCTGAAACAAGGCTTGAGTGTTTTATCCCCAGCCTGTGCCTTCCTCATCTCATCTGGAGTGGTATCTAACATAATATCCTCCTCCTGTCTTGAGGTCGACCTGACCTGAAGGGTTGCCATATACACAGGTTTCCTTCTGCAACGGTCAGTGTCATGATTGTCCATCTGACAATTCTTACACCACCTTTTTCCTTGGTTGAAAGATTTTCTTTCATCATATTTCCTTTCATCGAATTGTGGGAATTTATTTTTATTTTCATACCGTGGCCTATCAAATTGGTGCTTACCTTTATTTTGATCCCTAGGATCAAATTTATTAAAATTCTGTGGTGCCCTAAAGTTATCCACTTGTTTCTTTTTATTACCTGTTACCTCTGCTTGAGCTGCTTGATACCTTTCAGCAACATTTAGCAACTCATCCAGCCTCTCTGCACCTTGTTCCATGAGAAACTTTCTCAGGTCTGGAGCCATGGACTCTCTTAGTTGCTCTATAAGGACCATTTCCTTAAGATCTTGGGTTTTCCCCAAAGAAGTCCATTTCTCCAAGTATGTCTCTATTCGTGCAGAGAACTGGTGATAGGTTTCACCTGACAGTAGTTTAGCATTCCTAAATTTTTTCCTATAAAATTCTGCATTCTTTTCATACCTTAACAAAAGAGCCTGCTTTAGCATGTCATAATTTTCCTGATCACTTCTGCTCATTTTTGCAAAAACCTCATAAGCTGCCCCACGAAGTCCCTGAGATAACTTTAAGCTCCACCTTTCTCTCTCTAACCCATACGTGGTAGCTAATAGTTCATACCTATTTAGGTAGCTCTCTATATCATCGTCTTTCTCAACAAAATGATCTAAATGAAAATTCATAGCTGAGATTGAGGCTCCTTGGCTAGCAGTGGCATCAGAGGCAAAGGGACTGGCACCATTTTCAGGAGCATGGCCCTGAAACTCAAACTCCCTTAGTCGTAACTCATGTTCCCTTTGTAATCTCTTCTCCTTTTCTGCTTCCCTTTCTGCAGCCTGTCTTCTTTCCTCGGCTTCCCTTTCTGCAGCTAATCTTTTGTCTTCTCTTTCTGCTTCCAATTTCTTAGCCTCTTTGTCAGCCTCAATCTGCAACCTCTTAGTCTCAGCCTCAGCTTGCAACCTCTTAGTCTCAGCCTCAGCTTGCAACCTCTTAGTCTCAGCCTCAGCCTCAAATTGCAACCTCTTAGTCTCAGCCTCTAACTTTCTTTCGGCCTCTTTTTCTAATCTTCTTTCTTCGCGTTCAATAAATTTGTCACATTCCGTAGTGACATAGGCAACCATAACTTGCCCATCTAATCCTAACTCTTTTGCAGTCTGTACAGCAGCAGATCGAAACTTGGCCAGGTCCGCCATTGTCTATCAGGTAAATTTCTACAATATCTAACCAACAATTCAAATTCTAAATATATATAATGGACAACACAGGCACCGTGAGCTCAACCTTATTTAATTCCACCCAAGGATACCTTTTAATTCTTATATTCCCTGAAGTGAATTACCCCCAATATTTTTAATAGGGAAAGATTCAAAATCCCAAGAGCGAGACCCCAATATATGTGGTGAAGTGGGATGTTATAAATATTTATAGGGGACTTAGTGTACTGACTGAGATCAGCTGTGAAGGTATCTATATCTATTAAGAGTAGTGTATTATAGATAACCTTACTTGCTACCACATATCTATATATCTCAGTCAGAATTATTCTGGAATAGTGTGATGACTACGTTAGGTGTCTAGGGTATGTGTATGATGAAGTGTAAGTCACAACAACAGACAGATAAACAATTTAATTTAATCCACTACTCTTGACAACACTGTGACACTCACATACATATAACACTCTATGAGAATATCTTAAGGAGTCACTGATAACTTTTCAAATAACAATATGTATTCATGGTTATCATAAAGGTATATGTGTCCTGATTCAAATACAAAGGAACCAGGAATCACAATCAATTTTAATTACAAGTATATGTACAGACTTTATCAATATGAATATTGTAGTGACATATATTATTAAAAATATCCTATGTGTGTCAGTTGTGTAGTGGTAATATGAGGTAATACTGGTTTTGTTTTGTTCAAGCTCTGTTGGTATTTGTCATCATGACTTCAATAGTTTGTCTTTTGGGACTAGTATTGGAGATGTTTTCAGTTCCTGATATTAAGACAATTAAATTCCCCTCTGAATGTTATTTTTACAAAGTCATTTCAAGATGAGGGGACATAATGTTGAGCTCAGCTGGCCAAATCAGCTTATCTTGCGTGATGGCGGCAGGAAAGGACTCCTCTGCTCGAATTCTCCTCTGGGCTCTGGAGACACCTCACTGATAGCTAAAAAGACCAAGGAGTATGCTGTCCGACTCTGATTCAGCAAAGCTCTGACCAGGTGCTGCTCAGTACCATCAAGACCACGGTCCCTGAAAACAAGAAGGATGTACCTTCTACTTCATAACTAATTGATACTCTAGTTCTACACTGAGCACAATACTACACAAACATTGAGTTCAGAGCGTTAGGCCAACTGTCAGCTTCATCTGAAATACTTTATACCAGCATTACCCTCCTTAATGGTCACTACGCCTCTGCACTTCCAGCATTATTTCTGTCTAATCAATCATCCAGGTGTCAGTGTACTACTTGGCCATTCCATGCCGTTTTACTTCCCTCCGACACCCTCTGTTCAGGCTGGAGCATTATAGGCTTTATCTCCTGTTTGCCACTGAACTACACATATATATACAGGCATAAATTAACAATTTACATTCAATTTTCATTAAAAGATACTGAATGGTTCAAGCTTACCACAATTTCATGGAAATAAACACAGATACGTTGATTAGCAATGAATTCTGGCACAATTACTGGCACAAATTCCCATCTGCTTATGTTCCAGGCTTTTATTTCACACAAATATGAGCTGGCTTCAACGCACTGTTGCTTTATCAAGATTATTTGCACTAGTGGTCTCGAACTAACGCTCCTAAGTGAGTATATCAGCGAGTCTAGCCAATGAGGCCACGTTTCGACAAGTGTTTGAAAAAATGTTACCTTTTCACGTCTCCCCTAACAACGAAAGATAGTATTTATAGCCCGACCAATCGTGGTTAGTCTTTCATTTGTTGCGCTCCAATCAATTTGGAGTTTACATGGTAGGCTAATTCTGTAACGTACGATTTTTTTCAAACACGTTATAAAAAATTTTATGAGCAGAAATGATTTTGTGTTGTCAGGCATCCCCACTATTTTATTTTGGTTATAATTTATTAATTCCTGGACTATTTGCGTAACGTTTTACATATTCTTTGTCAGCAAGCCCTAAGGAACCCAAATATCCAAATTTAAAAGAGCTACGTGGCTGCGTTCAAAATATGTATTTTCTACCTCCTGCTTCGAAGATGTGCTGTCTGGGAAGGGTAGTGTATTTTATCACTGTCCGTCTGAAAAAAAAAGTTAGTGCATGTAGTCTTACACGCGTGATGGCAGCATTTGTGTATCGCGCGACGCGTGTTGCCTGCATTCCTGATTTTCAGCCCTCCCTCTCTCTTTATCCTTTAGTCCATCTGTTCGTTCGTTTTGGTAACGCAGTGTAGAAAAAGACATGAATGGAATTTAAAATTTAGGTCAACTTGCATATTTCAAGGTTTTTCTTAGAAAGGCAGCACATTTTATTGTGTGTTTGGGAAACGCGTGTATGTTGCAGAAGGCCTATATTTAACGTGGAAACGTTACAATTTGCAGACGAAGCATAAAACAAAGGGGATTTCGAGTACTGTCATTGTGACAGCACTGTTCTTTACCATTCTTCTTCCTTTATTTATTATATGTATTTATTAGGCTTTATATTTACTTGATAATTTATATATGTGGATTAGAATATTCCACGACACACATATGTGAAAATAATTGTTTACGAAATAAGTGAAAAGTTATTTTAGTTGTATAAGTTTATTTTTTGTGTTTCATATTTTTTGTTTTGCTGATTGCAGAGCACTATAATTTCAGTTCAGTTTCTTTTTTTAATGTCATATAAAAAATTAATAATGCCTTTGTGTACGGAATGTGGAAAAGTAATTTGTATAATAATAATAATAAAAATGTTTTATTACCAAACTGAGTTTTACACAAAAAATCCCATAAATATTTCTTTTACGTGCTTATTTTGCAGTTTTCATTGATTAATATTTCTCACATTTGTTAATACGTGTATGATTTCACAGGATTGTGTTTTTACATTCCACTATTGCTAATATTTACGTGTATGTTTTACTTTAGTTTTAGCAGCCTTCTGCGGTCATTACTGACTATGGGGATGATGTCCCCTTGAGGTGATAGCTCTCAGCTGTTTTTTGTTTTTTTTTTGTTTTGTGTCTGTTGCTCCATTTGATATGGTCTTTTTTCTTCTGCTTGTTGTAAGAGCTTCTGTTTGATCCAATCTGAGGTTGCGCCATAGCGAGCATCTCCATTTGATGCATCTGGCAGCTTCATCTTCCAAGGATGATGTATATATGTCCAGTGCACACATCTTTGAATCTGAGCTGTAGTCGCTCAGCTGTTTTTTTTTTTTTTTTTGGCCATCTGCCAGTGGTTCGTACACAATGTTTCACTTAAACTCACCGTATTTCACTATTGAACTACGCACGTAGTGTTTGAACGGGTATGTGCCAATAAAAAAATGTTATTACAACATTATACGCAACTGAAATTTATAAGGGTTGAAACATCTCATCTCATCTCATAATCGGAACCTCTTCTACCCCGTGAAACGAGGTGTAGAGGGTACCCAAGTGCACAAGGCCCATGGGCGGACATGTAATCGAAGTGACTTGGCAAACAGGTGATTAGCCCATTGTGCCCGAACTTGCCCTCATGTGTACTCATATTCGCTATAAAACCTTCGAACTATCGAGACGTCATTCCAGCCAAAATGGACAGAGCCTCATATACCCGAAGGTTTCGAGGGATGTCCTTCCTCATCTGCACAAAGGCATTTATAGAGGAACTCTCAAGACCCGTAGGTCTGAGGAAAGGAGCAAATCTGAAGACAGGCACAGCAGTCTTTGGTACTGGGAGGTCTCCACTCAGAGTGGTGTACCACACACAGTCAGTAAAGACAAAGGTCGCCTGCGGGTTGAAACATACACAAAGAATTATTTAAAAGGTTTACACATACATAAACAGTTTTTGAAGATGTGTTCTCACAGAAAACTGACTGAAATGTCTGAGAAAAGCTGAAAATTTTACCATTGGTTTGATTTTTTAACCACTATCTTCCTTGCACACGGGCAACTCCATCAGTGCTGTGATCTCCTCCCTTAGATCACAAAAGGACGGTCTCAGCACAGTGTATGAACTCTGTAGCACCGGTGAGGATCCCAGTGTGTGTATACAGGAATCACATATTCTATAAATATTTTGTGGTGGGTAGGTTTCCTAGATTTTTTTTTGATTTTTTTTTTTTGCCAGGGCAGCGGCTGGCCGTAGGGTCTACTCTTTACGATTTCCAACTGCCGAGGGATTTTTAACGTGTGCAACTTGCACACGGGGCCTCCTATTTTCTCGCCCTTATCCGAGAAGGCTAGGCATCCAATCTCACTGCCCATGAGATCAGGGGGGAGGTATGACATCAGTAGGAACCGCCGGTTCTGAAAAATTTTCCATCAGTTATATTCCTTGTACTGGAAGTGAACCTGGTACCTTCAGAATTAGAGTTGGAAGTCGTACCTCTTAGCCACTCCAACCATGTCACCATAAGATAGATAAGAGACAAGGAGACGGCAAGTTGATAAGAACAACACCAGACAGCAGCTATATTGAAAGACAAAACATAAAATGGCAGAGACATCTCATCAAAATGGACTCAAATGAACCGCCTTCTGGCTACATGATAAGGGAGACGCCTGAGAGGAACGGGAATGAACCTGGCAATACACTGGCCAAGGCAACATTGTTGTTATTGTTGATCAGAATTGACCTCCTGGCACTCCGGGCAAACCCTTAGGTTCTCAGTCTCCCTCAGCAAACGTCGAAGTGAGTGGGTGTTAATCGTTCCTGTAACGTGCTGGTTGTATACGCGACAGATGCATCCTCTCATATGTACATCTCTGCTAGTCTTACGTTTGATTCCAAATTCCAGCAATCTTAGCCTTATTGCAATGTCTTTCTCTAGCAGTCGATCAGTAATTGTCTTTAGTACTTATCCATATCCAACGTCCCCACTATCAATCAATCAATCAATACCCTTTAGCTCCCCAAGGAGCATATGCCTTCAACAAACACATGCCAAGTCCTCCTGTCCTGTGCCATCTGCTCAAGTTCTTTCCATGTTTTCCTCATAATTTTCACCTCTGTTTCCAGTTCTCTTCTCCATGTGTTTTTTGGTCTACCTCTGCCTCTCTTTCCCTGTGGATTCCAGAACAAGGACTGCCTTGTAATGCTATCAACATGTTTCCTCAATGTGTGTCCTATCCATTGCCACCGTCTTCTTCTCATCTCTTTTTCCACTGGCACTTGTCTGGTTCTTGCTATCAATTCCACAGTTGTGACTTTGTCATACAATTTCAGTCCTTCTATTCTACGCAAGCACCCGTTTATAAAAGTCTAGCTTTTTGGTTGTTGTTTTGTTGTTCTCCATGTCTCAGAGCCATACAATAGGACTGACTTGACATTTGAGTTGAAGATTCTTATTTGTGTGTTGGACTTGATTTCTCTTGTTCTCCATTTGTTTCCCAATGCAATGAAAGCTCTTCTTGTATCTCCCCACTATGGGTGCTCTCAAAGCTAGTCTGTCAGCTCTCTCATTGCCGCATACTCCTGCATGATCAGAACAGTAGATCCACACCAGTTCCTGAAGATTCGAGGCTTCTATGGATATTATCCATTCATACTGGAGTCAATCACTTTGGACCTTCGAAAGCATGGGCTGAGAGTCTGACAATAACTGCCTTGGTTGATGGAGTTTCAGACAGATATACTTTACTCAAGAGTGACAACTGCTTCTTCCATTGTAACTGAAATTGACAGTTATAATCAAACAATTTATTATAATAATTATTATTATTGACCATACTTGCCAAATTCCATATCACAAAACTCTAACATCGCAAATGTTCTCGCATCTAAGCAAAAAACATAAACATTGCTAAATATAGAATAATCGATCAAAAATTGTTTTATAAATTAATCGCTGAAACATTTTTTAACAGATTAATCGATGGATTCATCGTTAAAGATCCCAATATATATATATATATATATATATATATATATATATATATATATATATATATATATATATATATATATATATATATATAATGTTTGTGGGTATTTCCTTCTATGTATGTACTTAAATAATGTATTTACATATACAGCACACTCTGGTTTCACTCTTGTCAAAGTCCTTTACAGTCAAAAGTCATAATTCTTTCACTGTGATAATTGTTTCGCTAGTCTTTGGAGATAGATTTTAGTTTCATGTATTCTTGTTGTTAATTTATAAAACGATTTTTATTCTAGACTTGATTCTTGATGTCTAAGTATTTTTTCTTGTCTGTTTATTTAACGTGTTGCTTGTTTATTTTGTTTTACTTTTCTTATTTTAATTTTAATTTTGGTCATTGTGGCTAATGAAGAGGGTTTTTTTTTCTCTCCAAAACATCCCATGTTATTTTTTGTCCTATTCCAAGGTAAAAATTGCATAAGCTACATACTATTTTTACACTAACTTCTACGTATGTATGATGTACCAGTCAGTGGCGTACTAAATAAAGGGTGCGAGGAGGGGAGCAATCCGCCTTGGGTGACAGCCAGGAGGGAGAAGCGGAGGGTGCCATCAGATTCTATTATGATAGTACTTACTGTTAATTATCTACTTGTAAATGTGTTTTTATGGGAGAAGATGGTGTCAAAGGTAGCATCCACCCCGTGTGCCAAATGCTTTAAGTACGCCCCTGTACCAATGTACATATTCTCATACATGGAATATATACAACTACACATTTTCATTAAAACTAGAGGAATGCGCCTACATCAACACACTCTATAGGTAACCATGTTTTAGGCATCCACTGAAAAAGCTCTAACTGTGGACACTCGATCGTCTTGGTGTAGTCGGACCAAGGAATTAAAAGTCACAGATTTCCTAATGGGCCGCGCTTCTTTGTTCAGTTCATAGTTTGTAAATGCAGGGCCCGCTGATGCCGGCCTCGGAGGTTGCGGAGGTGGCGAATTAACAGATGTCATAGTTTGACCATGAACTTGACCCTTGACTTGAATGCTCGTTGCCATTGGCGACATTGGATTCTTGTTAGCCGTAAGGATTGAGCTGAAGTCAAAATTTCGAGATGAGTTATCAGGGCTCTTGTCACTGTGGGCTCGAGGCAACAGACGAGAGCTGAGATATAAATCTGACTGCTCAAGGCTCAAATTGTTCTTAAGAATGGATTTGGGTGGATTATATGCAGAAGATGACGTGTTAAAATTAAAGGCTGCCGTTTGATGAGACAGATTGTCTGAGTGTGGTTTAAAATTTGACCGTAACGCTCTCGGGCTTGCTGAA
This sequence comes from Oreohelix idahoensis, assembly GCA_024509875.1. Lineage (NCBI taxonomy): Eukaryota > Metazoa > Mollusca > Gastropoda > Stylommatophora > Oreohelicidae > Oreohelix > Oreohelix idahoensis. The sequence goes on along the minus strand of JAMPIV010010440.1, from coordinate 539,625 downwards.
GGATTGTAGTTTGAGAACTCTTTTTCAGGAGGCTGCAATCCTGAAACACCATCCTGAGGTCTGGTAGAAGGCAAAGTTAGTGAATGTGGTCGAGTAGAGACAGACGTTGAAACTCGTGGTATACTCCAAGGCTGTCCTGTGTTTGCTTGTTTGTGCAATGTAGAGTTTAAAGTTGAAGATACCTGTTGTCGTCCCATAGGATAGCTACGGATTCTGACGACCTGTGCGTGAAGTCTAGGATCCTCGTTATGTGGAGCATATTCTCGAATTATCTGTTGTTGCTGCTTCAAGTGTTGATTTTGCTGCTGATATATCAGTTTTTGTTGATGCTTAAATTGATTTGGAGACTGAGGAGGTGTTTTTTGGCGCACCTGTATAGGGGAGCTGTTGCCACTTGTTCTTGGGTGTCTCAGAAAATTGGCATCGCTTGAGTCATTATTGCTGGGGTTTAACACAGTACTGTGTCTGCTGCCTACTGTTGGGACAATCAACTTCTTCTCGCTCTCTACAGAGGATGATGTCGATGATGAAGTTTGAATGCCGTTTTCAAACAACTGTGGCTTTTCGCTGTTCCCCTCAAAATCTCGACCTCTGTATATTTTAAACTGCTCTGTCTTCATGCTATCGCTGTTTCTATCCATAAGACGTGTGTCTTGTGCGGCGGGCTTGTAAGTACCGCTGCTTGCGGTAGCAGGCGGTTGTGAGGAAGGCTTCATTGAACTTTCCTTCTGAACGGAGTCCGTTGCGGACAGTTCTTTCTTTGCTGAACTGAAATCACCAGCAACTTGCTTCGGTTGTTGTTGTGAAGTGCGTCGTTGCATCTCTATTTGTTGTTGGTACTCATTTTGGTGCTGCTGTGGGTGCTGGCCAGCTTTACTTTGTCCTCTTGTCTGCTGCGAATCGCGTTGTAAAGACGGCTGTTTCTTTTGCTCTTCCTTGTTTCCAGTCACGTTAATTATAGATTTAGTTGAAGATGATACTTGCTCGGTTTTATGAAGGTCACTTTGGGGCATATGTGCGTAGACAAGCTTTGGTTGGCCCTTGTTTCGAGCATCGAACATGGCGATCTGGAAATGAAACAATAAGATTTATATTAACAGACACAACAAAAAGTCATCCATGGTCTCAGTCACAGAACTGACCAACCAATAAATGTTGGTTAAGTTTTGAATCACCAAAAAATCCTTACGTTTGAGCTTGCTCGGATGTTTTTGCTACACCAGCAGAGATCTGTTTGAACACTGTTTTCCAAATTTTCACTTTAAAGCGTGCCACACCATTGTTGCATAACACTTTACAGTTTTTAAAATGATTAATAACACAAAATCTCCGAGTGTTAGAGTGCATCTCGGCTGCGAACAGAAGTAAATATAGATTACTTCGTGGTGCTTCATTCTTAAAAGACCGCTCGTAGTTGTATGAAGGTAAGAATCACTTGCGTTGGTTGTTTGTTGCACCTCTTTTTGCACACCACAAAGCGTCCATTATCTTGGAACTTTGTGGTGCTCAAAAGGAAGTTGCTAAGCACGTCGTTACACGTAATAATAATGACGTGAGTGCTCGGGCATGGCAACGAGAGAGATCGTTTTGTGTAGCCGGCCGAGTTGGCTGTGTTTAAAAATGTAAAGATATTGTCCGCTTAGATATTCTTGTGTGACATTCTTGGATATATAGATAGTATCTATATCTTTATTGGAACCCATGGACGATGTTACTTGGATAATAATGATTATGACTCAATGTACGTACTGCGACGGAATTACACAGAATATGTCGATTATCTTTTGATCTCATAAAGTGTAATGGTCAAAATGAGTGTTGGCCCATTGCTGTTGGCCTATGGATTTTCATGACATTGTCAAGAGTTGAACGTAATAAATGTGTACTGTGTCTGTACACCATGAGTTGATGTACTTATTCCTAAGCGTAATACTTGGTCATTGTTCGTGTTAAACTTAGTCTTCATAATACTTCAAAACTAACCCCTAGAAGAATGTTCCAGTTAGGAAAGTGAAATTAAACGTCACATTTTTTTTTTTTTAATTAACCTGAAAACGTAGCTATATATTGATTTTTTTTTTAAATAATTAGAAAAAACGCAAGGGAAAAAATATCAAATAATTACAAATATTTGATTATGATTTTATTTATTTATTTTTTTTTTTTGCTGTCTAATTGCTTCCTTTTTGATAGCAAAGTGTAAAAAATTACATCTGTTGAAAAGGAAGTAGGCAAAAATTGAAAATTGCTTTCAAAACTTTTCAAACATTTAAAGTAAATACGCTCAGAATGAACAAAGTTAGTTCCAAGCAAGATCCTCGAGGTTTTTAATGTGCTGCATATTTCTAAATGTTAAGACGTCAGCTTTAATGCTTCCTCGTTATTGTTTTGACGGGTATACATGCCCGTTTTTATATAATAATTTTGCGTTTATATATGTATGTGCTAGCTGTATTACCCAGCGTTGCCTGTATGTCAAATGATATTGTGCACAGCCTTATGAGACACGGTACACTTATCGTAAACAGCCAGCAAACCAACATTAGCCAAGCAACGGTAACCGTAGAACGAAGCAACCAAAGTAACACAAATCAAACACCACCTAACGTACCATGGACTAAAAATCAACACAATGAACTAACTACAACCTAATCAAACTATTCAATACAAACAAAACACAGACAAACAATACAAGCAACCAAACCAATGCTTTGTGCATCTTCCTCCCTAAGCGTAGAGGGAGTTACGGTAGATCTTACTATAACGGTACAGGTAGATGCATAGTTTTACTGTCCCTAGGTTACTTGAGTTAATTAGTGATTTTAGATTTTATTTTGTTTCTGGGAATGAACAAAAAAAAAACGTATTTGTCAAAAGACAGTTATTGCTCATTGGTTTGAAATTTGTTTCATGTATACTGTTCAAAAAAAGAAACGCATAGCTATCCGAGGGCGCGTTTTTATGAGTTTGTAAGTAAAATTTGGTGCTAGGGTATATAAAAAACAGCCTCAAATGTTTTTTACAGTGTCAAATGTACGTGTTGACCTGAATTGCGTTCGTTTTTGTAATCGTTACAACGCAGTGGTCAATAGTGTTTATGACGCAATTTTTGACCAAAGCTCATGTTGCGCGCACGTGAAAGCAACAAAATTTGGGGTGAACACTATTCACTGACTACGCAACTGAAACCCTATAAAATGATAACGCTACACACACACAAATTCAGTTCATTTTCAAGCAGACATTTATGGCGTCTCTATCGATAAATTTAAGGAACATTGCTATTGGCCGACTGCATGCAGGCGAAAGTTAAAGTCAGGTTGCCAGGCATCTAAACGTGCATCAGAGTACCATCAGTCGACTTTGGCACCGGTTCCAAGCCACTGGCTCAGTTGAAGACCGGCATCGCAGTGGACGACCCAGAGTGACAACAGCAGCGGAGGATCGGTTGATTTGCCTTCGTCACCTCAGAGACAGGTTTACAACAGCTTCCTCAACTGCACAGTCATTGCCTGCAGGACGTCATGTGTCTGATCAAACTGTCCGGAATAGACTGCATGACGCTGGACTTTGGGCACAACGACCTCACCGAGGACCTGTCCTTACGCGCCGCCATCGCCAAAATCGACTTCTGTGGGCCAACCAGCATCGTCCCTGGGCAGCTGACAATCAATGGAGACGTGTCTGGTTTAGTGACGAATCTTTCTTTTTGTTGCAGCGTCATGATAGACGGCGTAGGGTCTACCGTTGGCGAAATGAACGTTTTGCCCAAAATTGCATTGATGAAGCTCCGCCGCACGGTGGTGGAGGTGCAATGGTGTGGGGAATGATCAGTTACAACGGAAGGAGTCAATTGGTGCACATTGAAGGAGGCTTGAATGCGCAACGATACGTCAATGAAATTCTTCGACCCCATGTCCTTCCACTTTTGGCTGCCCAAAGGTCTGTGTTTCAACAGGACAACGCCAGACGTCATTGTGCACGGTTGACCACGCAGTTCCTGACTGCCAACAACATTCTCACCCTTCCCTGGCCATCCCTGTCTCCAGACATGAGTCCTGTGGGATGAGCTGCATAGACGTGTTTGTCGCCGAGACGTTGCTCCAGCCAATCCAGGAAGAGTGGGCAGCCATCCCACAGGCACACATCAGACGTCTGATCGCATCCATGCCCAGGAGATGCCAGTCGCTGATCGATGCAAGAGGAGGCCACACACCATACTAACGGGAAAGCCCGTACGCCAAAAAAACTCTCGTGACCCAGATGCAAAACAACTGTCAATTGATTGGTTGAACCCTAAGGTATTCTTGTGTGCAATTTGAACAATTAACTCATTAAATTAAAAAAAGTTATTGAATGTCAAAATTATGGCTATGTGTGTGCCTTCAGTAGCTATGCGTTCTCTTTTTTTTTAACAGTATATTTCCAACGGACACAAGTGAGGATATAAGTATTTAAACATAGTAAATGACTTTTCAACCACCCTGAGATCTACTATAAGGACCGTAAATCTGTCTGGTACTGGTCGGGAAGGTCTTCTACTGACTGATGAAAACCCACTCAATGAAAAATAAATGTTGAACCTAGATCAGGGTGATCCAACTTATTAAACCCCGAGAGCCACATAAACCAAAAATGTAAAGTTCGTGGGTCATTCGTGATAAAAAAAAAAATTCTTTAAAATAAAAGCTCAGTGAAACATGGACAAAAACCGAAGAGTGTAGAGTGAAAAACAAAAAATTACAATGAGCATTAAATTTCTATGAAAATAATTTTAGTTTTATTCTTACGTCCTAGTGGGGGTGTGGATTTTCTTTAACCAGAGTCTTGATATCAATGTCAATCAAACGGTTTCGGATGCTGACTACAGGCACGTTACTTTCCACCGGACGTTTTGAGTCTAATCTCAAAAGTATTAATTATATCATATAATTAAAGAAATATTTTTCGTAGGAGCGCGGGCCACATTTGGCCCGTGTAACTGCAGTTGGACCACACTGACCTAGATACACGCAAGAAATTATTAGTCCTACCGTTAATTCGATACATTGGGAGAAAACTTTTACCTCTCGGCAAAAGTGGTATTAGTTCAAACACACTTCGATGAAGAAGAGTAAAACTTGGGAGTTATGGCCGTGCCTCATTTAACAATTACCAAAACACGTTTGAGAATATCCTGAGGATCAAGTTACCATGCTGTGCCCTGGAGAGGTTTTTTTAATCTCGTCAAGAATAATCCTTTTTGACTACCTAACACTCGTACGTTTTAAAATAATCCATCAGTGATTTAAATTACATGTAGTCACTGACGCATAGCCATTAAAGACGCTTGAGAATGATGCAAGTAGCAGGTGCAACCAAGCGACGTATTTCACCCAGCGTCTGTGCCAATCCTATCAATTAAAAGTCAGATTTTTAGCTCGCGTTCACAGTGAAATCGCCAATGAATTTGGTTAGATGCGGAAATACGTTACTAAGTTGTGTGCACATTTGAGTTATAAATGCACGCAGTGTCGGTGTAGCTAGCAGTCCTTTTCGGGACCAGCCCTTATCAGTACTGGCGGATAAAGACTATTAGTCCTTTTCAGGATTTAATATGTTCAACATTGCAAGTGTTAGCAGTCCATTTTTCAGGACCAGCGCTTTTCATGGCTTTGTCATGTTAGCTCATAGACACCACTAGTACTTTTCAGGACTAGACAGAGTTCACTTATTTTTGAATAGTAATTGCGTACTGATATGAACGGACTTCAGTCTACGTTGAAATGTACGAGCCTCGTCACAAGTTGGCAAATACCTAAAGGGAAAAGAGATGCCTAAAATTTATTATTCAACTTGCACATCGTTACACTCAATATCTGACCATATGCTCCTAAGGCGTGCGTAACACATAGCCTCTGACAACAAAAGTCCAACTCCTGGCCTTCTCGTGGCGGCACCGTTTAATACTAACAGGAGAAGGGGTGAAGGGCGAGTGTCTGGCGCCTTAAAACTAGATTGCTCCAGGTACATTTTTGTATGTACCTGCAAGGATACTTGGAGAGGAGATGGGCACCGCCAAGCAAACCTCTTGCACGCTGAAATGCTATGATGGAGGGCATGTAACTCGTCATGACTCCCTTTCGAAAACGATCCTCCAGGGAACAGTTGAAGGTAAACGGAGAAGAGGAAGGCAAAGAAAATACTGGGCTGATAACATCAAAGAATGGTCAGGACACGGTTTTTCCACACTTGTACGCATTGCTGAGGCTAGAGAGCAGTGGAGGACCCTGTCTGCTGATGCTTCCACCATGGCACCCCTACGACCCAAGACGGGTTACGGGTTGAGATGAGATGATGAGACATCATTACACGATTTTTAAATACTCATGATTTTAGATTTTATTAAGTTTAAAAAATATATATATAGATTCAGATTTTGTTTATTCGTCTCTGCGTTTTGCACCTCAAATAATGTGAAATTTCCTAATCACAATCGATACTTGCACACTACAATACATGTACACGAAACCACTGCTGAAGGGAAATAACTGCAAGTGAATATTCTGTGTGGAACGATTGGCAACGTTCTTTTAGAGATTACCACTACCGAGACAAGTGTGTCAAAAGTACGCTTAAAGCCGAGCAAACATGCATTAGTTAAACCTGATCATTCTCTTCAGCTCCCAACGGGGCATAGCCTTCAACAAACTTCTGCCAAGTCTATGAGTTAAACTTAACACATAAAATACTTCATTTTTCAGTAAAATTCAGTTGTCCCAGTATAGTTCCCGTGGTCTCTGAAGAGACAAAGAAAGCTCAGGACTAATGCTCCCTCAAGCATGTCGTACAAGGCGACTAATATGAGGTTTTATATATATATATACGAGGCGTGTTCAAATGAAACCCGACCGTGCTTCGCCAAGTGGACATTCGTAAGAGGAGCATGATGACGTCACATCTGACGTAATAAGCACATACGAATGTACAAGTGTGTAAGTGTTCATTCTCCTAGTATTCATTGGTTGGGCTGCAGACCGTTAAAATAATGGCCGGTGTAATAAGGAATCCGTCTAAGGTCGATCAGCGAGCGGTGATTCAGTTCCTAACAGCCGAAGGATGTCGACCAGTCGACATTCATCGCCGAATGAAAGCAGTGTATGGTGACAAAAGTGTGTCTAAGACTACAGTGAAATACTGGGCACGAATGTTTCGAGAAGGACGTCAGTTAACGAAAGATCTTCCGCGGCCAGGTCAGGTGCATATTGTTGCGACAGAAGAAGCCATCGCCGAGATTGATGCAGCAATACGGGTGGACCGTCGTCGGAGCTTACGTTCGCTAGCAGAGGAATTCGCTGTGTCTCTTGGGACAGTTCAAATGGTGGTTAGGAAGAAACTGAAGTATCGAAAGGTGTGTTCACAATGGGTCCCACGGATGCTGACCGATCACCATAAGGAAGAACGCATGGGGTGGAGTTTGAACCTTCTGCTGCGTTACGCAGAGGAGGGTGATGCATTTCTGTTGCGCATAGTGGCAGGCGATGAGTCGTGGTGCCACTACTTTGAGCCGTGCAGCAAATCAGCGAGCATGCAATGGAAACATCCCGGATCACCAACACCCAAAAAATTCAAGTCACAGATTTCCGCCGGTAAGGTTATGCTGACCGCATTTTTTGACCATGAAGGGCTTCTATTGGTAGACTTTAAAGAGCCTGGCGTGAACATCAATGCCACCCGCTACAAAGACACACTAGAGAACCTGCATACAGCCATCAAGAATAAACGACCCGGCATGCTTTCGCGTGGTGTGATTCTGTTGCACGACATGCTCGTCCACATGTTGCGAACATTGTGCAGGAAGCGTTAGCAAGGAAAAGGTGGGAAATTCTGCCACACCCAGCCTACAGCCCTGATCTGTCACCGTGTGACTTTCATTTGTTCGGACCCTTACAAAAATCTCTAAAGGGACAACGATTCGACTCCGATGCAGACGTCAGTGCCTCGGTGACCAAATGGTTCAATAAGCAACCAAAGTCATATTTCTCGGACGGCATCCGCCGTCTACCCAAGCAGTGGGATGCGTGTCTGAATGCCTATGGTGACTATTTCTAAAGAACCCCAGTGGGTACTTGCTTCATAACAATTGCTGTATTTAATTCTACTACTGCTGATGTACCTTACATATATTTGTTATAAAGCCACTGGGACGGGTTTCATTTGAACACACCTCGTATATATATTTATAATCCCAACTTTTTCTGTCAGTAACGCTAAGGGATGCAACTGTGGTTGAAAGTTATACATTAATTGTATTGTTTCCCTTATATGTACTCTTCCGAAATTAGTAACACCTGACAAAGAAAAGTGTGCAAATGACGGTGTGTATTAAAATATTTATAGAATGTGTGATCCCGTATACACACATTATGATCCTCGCTGCTGCTACGTAGTTCGTGTACTGTGGTGATGCACAGTGGTATTTTTTGTAATACTTTTGAATAAGTAAAATTGCCGTTAGGTATTGGTGCTTTTGAATTTAATTCCCGTCTTATGACGGGCTTTTACACTAGCGCTAAATAACTTGCTACAGACACTACCAATGTAGAGTATGTGACTGCTTGGTACTGGATTCCTACAAACGAACCAAGCAGTGATGTATAAACATTTATAACACATAAGGAAGGGAAACCCGAGGCCTGTAAACAGTAAATAAATATTAGACAAACCTAAAGGTAATGTTTTCAGGCACTCGTAAGAAATAAAGAAGTAGAACACTAGACAACAGAAAAACAACAGACGTGAGGGGCTTACCCAGGACTCGAACCCAGGACCTTCCGTGCGACAACCCCGACTAGCTATGCAAGCGAATCACACTATCCTCCCTGCCATCTAGGCATCACCAAAAAAATGACGCTCCGTAAAAGCGCAACTGAAAATGATAATGATGGTAATGATAAATCAGTTTACAACGGTTGAACGGATTACCTTCATTAAAAAAACAACACCAAGATGTTATCACGGCAGGTATTTAAGCAAATTGCACACAGAAGAGCAATATATACTCATTAATGGGAAAGCTGGCACAGTAGTACAAACTTACTACTCAAAGACATTCAACAAATACTGTTATATGTGTCAGAGACATCACTGCTCAAGGACATTTAACAAGTACTGTTTTATGTTTAAAGAAATGACTACTCAAAGGCATTTAACAAATACTGTTATATGTCTTAGAGAAATCACTACTCAACGGCAATTAACAAATACTGTTATATGTGTTAGATATAAAATTCGATGTAAACAAAAATCGTGAATGTAAACAGCTCTTTTACACTGCTCGTAAATTTTCTCGCCACAGTTGGCCCGTCAAGATTTTAATCAATGATATTCTGTAAACACCAATTTCTGATCAACTGTTATTGCTGTGTTAGTCCATCCGTGAATACGGCGTTAAAAGTAAAGCACATGCACACATATCAAAAATGTTCTTTCAGATGTGTTCACTATAAATACCGCCATCTCGTGTAATAGAACATTGAAACGGGAACTCTTTTATGAATAGAAACATAGCCAGACGAACTAACGTAACTGACTTCATATAAAGATTGATACTTTTGGTTGTTGATCTCCCCTGATGTTGTTCATGGTAGATACTGTTGCAACTATGATTCAATTCTAAGAGTAGATGTATCACAATGCTAACCGGTAAAAGAGTAGATACGTCACAATGCTAACCGCTCGGAGTGTAGATGTGTCACAATACTAACCGCATGGGGCATAGGTGTGTCACAATGCTAACCGCTCGGAGCGTCGATAAGTCACTATACTACCTGCTGGGAGTGTAGATGTGTCACAATGCTAACCGCACGGAGCGTAGACGTGTCACAATGTTAATCGCTCAAAGAGTAGATATGCCACAATGCTAACCACTAAAAGAGTAGATACGTCACTATGCTAACAGCTCAAAGAGTAGATGTGTCACAATGCTAACAGCTCGGAGCGTAGATGTGTCAAAATGCTAACAGTACAAAGAGTAGATATGTCACAATACTAACAGTACAAAGAGTATATGCATCACAATGCTAACAGTACAAACAGTAGATGTGTCACAATATATTAACAGTACAAACAGTAGATGTGTCACACCGCTAACTACTCAAACACTAGATGTGTCACAATGCTAACAGTACAAACAGTAGATGTGTCACAATGCTAACCGTACAAACAGTAGATGTGTCACAATGCTAACTGTACAAACAGTAGATGTGTCACATTGCTAACAGTACAGACAGTAGATGTGTCACAATGCTAACAAAATAAACAGTAGATGTGTCACAATGCTAACAGTACAAACAGTAGATTTACCACAATGCTAACAGTACAAACACTAGATTTGCCACAATGCTAACGGTACAAACAGTATATGTTTCACAGTGTGGAAACAAAAAGCAGTACTGTAATACTCTCCGCTAACAGACTTGATGTTTAGCTTCTTTTCGCTGATGGTTTTTAGCGGTGCCGTCTTGCTTTTTGGGGACCAAGGGCTTTCTTTATACCGTCATACATTTGTCTAATGTTGCCTGTTTGCGCTGCGGTCTGGATGCTCTCACTGAGCTGGAGCCAATAGTCATTTGCACAGCGTCGAGCAGTTTGTTGAGCTTTGCTTCTCGTAGCCTTCATGATCTGTAGGGTTCTAGCACTCGGTGAACGTTTGTATTCATTCGCAGCACTGCGCTTAGCTTCAATGACAGGTGTCATCACATCTGATGAAGCATCGAACCAGTCGTTTGACTTCGCTGTTTTCTTACCAAATGTGGCAAGTGTAGTACTTTGAATGGTGTTCCGTAGATGCTCCCAGTTCTCTGTAACAGTTTCACCATGCTGAGGGGAAATGTTTCTGTTCTTACTTTGTCCAGGAAGAAGATAGAATGATCTTCAAATCTATATTTTGAACGTCTGTCGGTTTATCCCCTACTGAAACAGGGGACGCAATGTTGTTGGTATTGAAAGTTAGATATTAATTGTATTGTGTCCCTTAACAATTATTTTGGGTCAATATATCGCTGAATTTCCCATTTTAAAAAAAAAGGATTCAGCAAGGTCAGGGGTCCAATAAACAAAGTTGGTTGAAATTAGAAATAGATAACCGACTAGAGCTGGGGTTTTCAGGCTGGGATCTGGGTATCCGGAAGTAGGTACGAGAAGCTTGTCTAGGAGCTATGGGAAATATTTGATAAATAACCATATTATAACTATTAAAATATTTCAAAAGTATCAGCGTTAGTGAGAAACGGCGAGTCATGTTCTCAATCAGACCAACGCAGGAAACAAACTGGAGTCTGAACGAAATATGTAGGTTTTCCTTTCAAAAACTTTACCAAGAATAAAACTGTTGCCTGTCAAGAAACGGAAGCAAAGGTCTCACTAATTTATTTGACAATGTTCTGATAAACATGTAGCAACTTTATGATACTAAAAAATTGTACGGAATAACTTGTTCTTTATGAAAAATTGATTAATCTGTTTTATTATTGTCTTATGCACATATGTATGGCAAACTCTAGAATTTATTTCCTCCCATATTGAATATGGAAAGATTTACTAAAAACTTAGGGGGTTTGTGAATCAAAAACGGTGAAACCCCCTGGATTTGATGTTTTCAAGGACGAAGTGTTTGTATGTACAACTCATAAAACAGAATAATATGAAGGAGATGATGATAAGTTGATGATAACGATGATTATGATAATGTAGACTTAAAATTATGAGAGAGAAAAAAACTACTTTTCATACGTCTTTAGATTTGTTTATCAGTCTTGTAAAACGTATAAAATCGAGTTAAGACAGTTTAATATTAGAGAGTTCAGATGAATTAGAACTCGCTGAATACATTTTTTTTTTCATTTGCCGGTTATGCGCGCTGTTTATCAATGTGTTGAACTTGGTGTTAAGAGAACTTAAATTTCAGAAAATCAGTCACACAGAAAATAACTACTGTATATATGGTGGACATTATTTCTCTTTCAAATTTTTCGTTTGACTCTTTTATCCGGGACTGACAAAGGAAATAAAAGCGTTAATACAGAGAGTGTAATGCCCACGTTTTTGCTTCTCTATTCACTTTTGTTTGAATATGTTGTGGTATAACATAAACATTTGTTAGCATGAAACTCTACGTTAAGTTCAACAGTACGTTAAGTTCACACGCTCACCTTGAATCGTGCATGTTCGTTCGTTAAAACACGGATGTATCCAGCCTAAAAGCAACCGGGCGCTGTCAGAATTAGAAAAGACATCTCTGTTCATATTGGTTGGTTTCTAACATCTTATAATCTTACACTTATCATCTTGTAAGTGGCGTGGCGGTGGAATAGATCACACAAGAACAAGTAACCGGCAAAAGTGACGGGAAATAATTATGTTGCATGACCTGACGACAGAACTATTTCCCTTGTGATAATTGTATTATCATTACGGCTGTGAGAGTTGGAAAATAACAAAATCATTGGAGAACAAGCTGAATACATTCGAGAACAAATGTCTTAGAAAACTCATGAACATCAGTTGGAAAGAATTCAAGACTAATCGACAAATAAGAGAAGACTCTAGGCAGAAATATGTCTCCGACTATATAAGGAAAAGATGATGGTCATATATCGGTCATGTCCTACGAATGCAAAACAACAGAATACCACTACAGGCGCTCACTTGGGTTCCTGGGGGTAAGAGGAAAAAAGGAAGACCAAAAGAAACACTCAGAAGAACAATAATAAGAGAAGGAAGAACGTTGAGCCTAAATAATGTGCAAGAGCTAAGAGGAGTGGCGTCACAACGAACAACCTGGAGAGCACTGGTTTCTGCCTTATGCGCCGTGTTTGGTGCTTAAAGAATTTATTATTATTATTAATTGTATTGCCTTTCAGTACTATTTCACCTTCATAGGATCTTTGTAGTCAAAACTTATCTGCATGCACTAGATATGAAGCTATGGTGCGACCCATCAAAAACGACTTGGGAGAATTGAAAAAGAAAGCCAATGGGATGAAGTTTGACTAATTAATTTTGGTCACCAAGAGCTGACGCTCAGTGACAGTGGATCAAAGTCAAGACTAATTAATTAACTGCTCTATTGTCACACCAATTTGTGTAAATGGACGGACATCTTTTAAAATCTTGGAACATATAAAATGAACCCACGACAAAAATTTCAAATAAATCTTTCATTACACCGTTTTTGAATCATTATATTAAAATGTATCGACTTCGGTGACTAAATTGATCGACGTGACAAGAATTATTTGACCGAAATAGGACATATCTCCCCCCTTTTTCCCCTCCTTTTCCTCCAATTCACTTCAACCTCTTAAAACTATAAAACTTAATTGCGAAGATTTCTACTGCTTTGTACTGTAAACATCCCTTTGACTACACATCTTCATAAACTCTATTTGTTTTCTAATGCTGTGTGTTAAATTTATTTTTCACAAAGCAGTGCGCCTTTTCCAGAAACATTGGTGAGCGTGTGCCATCGTTCATTACGTTTAACGATTAACAATAAACACAGCAGTATTTGAAAATTCAAAAATTAAAAATAAAAAAACAACCAAGATGACGCAGACGATTCAATCCTTATACTGACGACACACCATATTCATAAGCAAAATTCAAACATTGACGATAATGTGAATCAGCTCCCTCTGAACTCTGACAGTTCCAGTGATTCCGTTCTAGCTGTGTGTCGGTCATTCAACAAACAATTCACCATCACTCATGGATTGCATTTTGTGACACAATTCAACACCGAAGACCAAACGTAGTGTGAATATGTTCTATAAAACAGTAAACACATCTTCGAATAACTAACAGACTATCCAAGCAAGCAATCATCTATTTCATGTACAAGACTCATTAGCACATTATTTCATATACGCAGGTCCTCATAAGCTCACCGACTCGACATGCCCACATCGGTCCACTGCCAGCATACAAACTTCAAATAACTCTGTATACAGTCGAGCGTCGTTACATTACCATTGTGTGTTACATTCAATTACGCTGCGCTTTGATACATGGGACTCAAGTAACATACAATATCCAAAGTTCCATCCATCAAGCTCGTCTCTTAACATTTACCAAAGCATTTACCAAAATTTGTCAAGATGTCCAGTTTGTATTTAGCATACACCTAGATGTCCTGTTTGTATACTCTGTATGCCTAGATGTCCTTTTTGTATACGCCTAGATGTCCCGTTTGTATTTATCAGTAAATGACAGCGCTACAAGTGGGAAGATAACACCAAGAGATGGACAAGCAAGAGCTCTCAGAGTGCACCATCAAGACAAGAGACAGAAGACGTTGGAGATCCATTTCAGCCGACCTTCGATGTGTAGATGGCATCTGATGGTGATGAAGGCGACGATGATGATGATGAAAAACGTTGAAAAAGATGGGCTGTAAACGCTCCTTGCGATAAAATATTTAATCTGTCATGCATGGCACTGGTCTCTTTCGTCAGACTGGGTACAGATATGCACGTATCCTATCCACCTAATTCTGTGGTTTATTAATGCGCCCAAGAATTTCTGTCAGCGCGTCTTTTCACAAATCAGAATAATATACCAGTATGTAATACACGATTTGTGTATAATCCGAGTGCTCTACTGAAATAATGTAGCTCTTTGACGTAGCACCGCTTAGAAAGCATTCGAGATCACAGTTCTGCAAGAGTGGGTTCAATATAAATGTGTTCGTTTTGTCCGTTTATGATCATCTGAGGCAAGAGTTCCCAACCTTTTTTGGCCCCATTACCCCTTGGCTTTTAGAAAACTTTCCCGCACCTCCTTTGCATTAATAAACCTTCCCGTACCACCTCGGCGTTTAGTAAACCGTCTCGTATCCCCATAAGCTTTTTAGTAAAACTTCCCGTAAACCTTTGGCTTTTAGTAAACCTTCCCGTACCCCGTTAGCTTTTAGTAAACCTTGCAGTAAATCCTTGGCTTTTTAGTAAACCTTCCCGTAAAACCTTGGCTTTTAGTAAACTCTAGGCTTTTAGTAAACCTTGGCTTTTAGTAAACCTTTCCGTAAACCTTGGCTTTTAGTAAACCTTCCCGTAAACCCTTGGCTTTTAGTAAACTGTTGCGTCCTTTTCTAAGTCCTAACAGACTTTAACAATATAGACAGTCTCAGGTCCTGTCTTTGTTAAAAGTGTACGCACCAATTGAGATATAAGTAATACGCTTGGTATATTAAATTTATTGTGCACGAGAACGCACATTTTTGGGGATTTGGAAATTAACGCGCTTGTTGTCAAACAAAGGCAGATGACGTATCTGCTTGGAGAATGAAGCAGGATCCCTACCAGACAGTATGGTCTGTTGATATTTTCAGCCCCTGTGTTCGGGCGTATTGATTATTACTTTGGTGATCGGCTCACTGCACTCAAGACATAGCCCCAGCATCACAAAGTAAGGTATTGATATAATTGATTAATAATATTTTTATTGAATTACTGTCGTCATTGACATAACTTCTACCAGTCGACCTCTAGCTGGTACCCTCATGCGTTGGGACCAGAATGGATCAGACTTGATCATTTTATGCATTGAAAGCTTCGAGCATATGTATATTGAAACTCGTTGATTGAAATGTCGGGATCTACGTTAATGAATATTGGAACTGCCGTCATACTATTAACGGCTCTTTTGATGGAAGGTGAACCAAAAATTAGAAGTTCAGCCTAGGATATGTATTTCAAATTAATGATTGTATTACGATATACAGAAGTCATAATCTATTGACAATCTAGACAGGAGGGAATAATCTATTTGATTGGATCCTATACTATTGTTTGTACGAGGAGAGATTGTCCTTGAAAGGTCAACCGTCTTAGAGAATATTTGTTAAACCAACGATTCATTATTGAAGGATGAATCTTCAAGATTTATGCTGATGTACTTTGTATTGATTAACCATGTACCCGATGGAACATTACCTACCATTTGATCAGGAAGGAAGTTTCCAATATATTGTGGTGGGTTGATGTTAATACAGTTTGTTGTTAAGAAATCTTAGTGTACTGAATGAGGTCAGCTGTGAAGGTCCCTGAATATAATAAATATTAGAGTAAATTTCCAGGGCACTTTTCTACTACCACCACTATGATCTCATTCAGACTTATTCTAGATAGAATGTAAGATGACTACGTTTGGTGTCTAGGGTTATGAAATGTTAGTGTAAGGTTGCATTAACCAACTAAACATATAAACAATTACACAATTTATTTTATTATCTAATACAACACAACAGTACCACGACAATCACATACAAACTACACTTTAAAAGACTATCTTTAGTAAGTCAGTGGTTGAAAGTTTGGTAAAGTTAATGTTTTTCAATTTATTGTCCTGAATCTAATTTATTTGGAATCAGGACTGATAATCAAAAGTGAGATCATAGAAATTAATTACATCAATCAATTTACACAATGGGTCTTCTGACCATAATACACATATTATTATATAAGGGTGTAGTTGTATTGTTTAACTGAGGTGACTTCTAGTATACACTGGTTGATTGTTTATTATCATCATCACTGCATGTTGTTTGTAAGTTTTTATGGACACTGATGGAATGTTTATATCACTATTCCCAGTCTCTTTTCTAATATAATGTTAGTTGAGCGATCAGGTGCCGAAACATGCACCTATCTTTATAATACGATGTAGGACTCTTCCTGCACTTCGCTGAACGACAACCTTCAGCTCCCACTTCTTCAAGAATGATGGTGGTTTACAGTTGTCTCCGAAAAAGGCAAGACTGTGGCATGAATATATCGGCCCACTGTAGTCTGGCACCAGTTATTGACAGCAACCAAAACCCTCTGAAATCAGAAGGATATGCCTCCTTCGTAATTAACAGCCTACACTAATATTCAACAACCAGTACAGGCACATTACAAACAAACATGCAAGATCAGCTCTTTACGACAATCCCTTTCACCAGTTTCTTTTGATGTGACCAGGTATACCAGTATTCCTCTCCCCAAATAGTTACAACGCCTCTGCAATTCCAGCAATAATCTGTTGTCCATACAATAGGATAGGTATTATGCTCCTGATGATAATCCTATATAATTTAGTTGGTCTACACCTCTCTGATAGTCTTTCATATGCTGGATCAATCTCTAGACTCTGTTTTGAGTCTGCCATAGACTCACTTACTTACAGTCGTATGTTAGTATTTCACATTCAAATTTTATTTTAAATAAAATGTTAAGAAAATCAATCTTACCACAGATGCAAGGAAATAACACAAGTTAAACGATGACTAGGCAATAGAATGTGGCACATTTTCGATCTGCCCTATGTCCAGGCTTTTCCTATGTTAGAAAATTCTCCGCCTGCTCTCATCGATCTTGCTTTGCACAAAATTCACTTGAAATGGCAGTGAACAGTCCCCGTTTCGTACCAGTATCTACTGCTTTGTCCAATGGGACCATGTTTACATTTATTTTTGAATCTATCGTTTCAAATACAACTCCCAATATGTTTCCAAGGCAAATATATTTTTAGTTTTAGGTCAACCAATCATACTTCGCCTTCCTTCAAAATCCACCCAATCAAATATCCTGTACCTTTTAACCTCATTTACCCAAAGTCGTTTTTTCAAAACATGCCATAAAAAATTATAAGCAGGCATGATCTTTACTTGACAGTCTAGTCGGGTCCACTATAGTATTATGGCTATAATTAGTTAATTAATGGACTATTTGCGTAACTATTACCATATTCTGTGTCAGCAAGTCCTAAGGTACACGAATATACAATTTATATGGGACTAGTTGGCTTGGTTCAGAAGTACACAGTTTTTTTTCTATGTTAGTGTTTTTATTTTTAGTCTACTACACGTTCAATTCTTTTCCATGTGCTGTCTTCTCTATTTACGTGATAATTACGTCCTTTGAAATAAGAGCTAAGGTTGTTTTTGTGACACGAGTTGTCTACATGTTCTAACTTTTTCCTCGTATTTTGGGGAAACCCCTAAGGCAAGGCTTGCCCCTGTATTGGTATTGGCTTTTAGTTTAAAATCAATGCGAAACGAATTAGCATTTCATCTTTCCTTTCCCCTCCTCGTTCCACAATGCATTTTAAGCAAATATTTTCTTAGAACTAGGAAAGCGATTATGTCAAGGACGAATTTGAAAAATTTGGGTACCGTTTTGTTCGGCTATTCGTTAGCAAATAATAATCTGAAGGCGTAGGCGATACCAACAGTTCTAGTAGAAAATTCTTTTATACTTTCTTATCTTTTCCTTTATGCCCGATATTGTTATATATTAATTTAGATATTGTATTTAGAAATTCACTACATATTTGCAAGATGTTGTATCGTCTTTTTGTCAATGTGATTTGTCAAATAAACCGTGGATTATAACTTTACCCATCAAGAGTTCCAGTGTCCTTCCCTCGACACTGTTGGTGTTGGTGTGACCGTGGTGACTTGAACTATCTGTACTTTCATCTTCATTAATATTCGCGTCTGATTTTAATCAAGAATAACTAACTGTGATCTAAACAATATTCAAGCGCATAACTAACATTCTTATAAGACAGTTACGAATATGATGGCCAACTATACTCCAACGACGGCTACAATTGGCGGCACAGTGTGTTCTGAATTTTAACAGATTCTTGGGAACGAAAGCCCTCAATCGAAAGTATACTTCAAGTCGATATTACCAAACGTGGAGGCCAAGGTCACTAAAGGTTTTCAACCGTTAACACGGAACTTCAATCTTCAAGGACAAAAGTAAAATGGATTCAAGTTCTTCCTACAGTCAAGATACTAAGGCTCAGTAGCACGGCGCCCGAGTTCCAAATTTGGCAATCCTGCAAGGATCGGGAAACTTGTCGTTATCGGAAAAAAGGTAAGTTGATAACGCTGTTGTTTAGTCCACCGTTTTCGTTGGCTGAGCTCTTCTTTTCAGATGTCCATGCTAATTTTATTTGTATTAAATGTTTTATGTTCAATGTTGATAGCTGGAGGTTGGGTAGGTGAATTATGAAGGGAACATACCAGTTTCACCACAGGTCCTTCATAATTGTTCTATAGATTTATTTGCAGACTTCCCTCAGTGGAATGTTCCGACACCTGTGTGTCGAAGGATTCTAGGTCCACTGTGTCTGGTTGCCTGTTTTATTGTAGTTTTCGTAATAGTAATTTTTATCCGTACTTATTTTTATGATGTTTCTTGTTTGTAACATCTGTCCTTCTCCATCTTGCTTTCGTTTAGTTTTTTACACCTTGATGTTTATACACTGTGTTGTTTATGGTCTTTTCCTTTGTTCCATCGCAGTGATCGTTGCATCTTTTGCAAAATTATTTTTCATTTCTGCATTCTAGTTTCTTTGATCTCTGCGTACGTTTTCATTTGACTTTGATTATCTTGTCCCGTCACGATTGTTACTATTGTCTATTACTATTGTCTTATCATAACATTTCATTGCATAAATTATTTTTGTTGATTAATAATATATTAATAATTATATGATATTATATACCGTTCTTGGACATGAACGAGTAACACTTCTTAGAGTGGTAAGAGAAAAATTATTAGACATAATGGATATTTTGCATCATTTTCTCCGGGAGGGAGATAGAATAGGTAAATGGGGTTCAAGTTGTGAGGAATATGCCATTGAACATTTCTTACTTCAAATTACCCAGGATCTTAAGGATTTTGCTTTTCAAGTGTAGATATGACTTTTCAAAAGAGAAAGCAGTGAGACTTGCTAAATTATTATCAACCATTTTTTATGATGAAGGAAAAATAACTACTCAAGACAGTAATGTTGTTGAGTTAGATCAGTTGAAGAAAACCGTAACGAAACATAAAGGTAGGGAGATTGCACTTACTAATGAGCTGATACAGCAAAAAGGAGAATATGAGAAAAAGTTGTTAGCAATAGATTTTGAAAATGCTGAATTGAAAAATAAAGTGACGGTGTTGATGGCAGATAATAATAAATTTCATGACTTTTCTCTTAGTAAGAAGAAAGAGTTAGAGGATGAGGTGACCTCATTGAAGCAGATGTTGGAGAACAAGATAGGTAAGGCGACCTCTTCCACGCTTGCATTAACACTACTGCTGGAGGATAATGAGAAATGTAAGAAATTGTTTGAAAATTTGAAATTAGAACATGAAAATTTGAAATCAGATTACGTAGATTTGAAAATTGAAAGTGAAAAATGGGAAATGGAAGCTCCCAATAGAAATGTTGTATCATCCTTGAACAATGGTTATTCTTGGAGTCACCTCGAAGAAGAATACAAGAGTAAATTGGTAGCTCTCGAACAAAACCTTGAAAAGGAAAATGCCAAAAATATAGAGAGTATCAATAGACACTCGTTAGAAATCGAATGTCTAACTAACACTGCTGCTGCAGAGCTCAAGGTTAAAATTTTAGAAATTGAGGATATGGTTTCTAAAGAGAAGATTCTTACATCTCAGATAAATGACTTGAAAATTGATTATGATAGACTTCAAGCTGACACACAAGAGAAAATACGCAAAGCTCTTGCGAAAGAAAAAGCAACTTCTGAGGTTACGATTATGAAACTTCGTAACAGAGTTGATGATCTCTTGGATATGGTATTAAACAACAAAGGGGTGTCTGCTGGTAAGGTAAATAGTGTTAGACCTAAAGTTGCTAATCACCATTTTACAAAAGCAATGAGTCAGCAACAGACACTCAATGCTGATAGGCAGCAAGGTTTTATAAAAAAATCTTTCAGAGGGAAATATACTTTTCCTCGCCAACTTTCTAATGAAGGGTTTTCCATTAGCAAGGGTTCTAATGGTGCTGAGGTTGAGTCATGGCGTAAGGCTGATGATAAATATATCACCATGACAAAATACCCACCACGTCAAAACAATAGTAATGAGTTCAATATTAAGGGCCACTGTAAACAAACTAAGATGCAACATGAGAGACAAATTCATGATAATCATAGTCAGTCCCACAATAGTAGTAATCATGGCTGTAAAAAATCAATTGGGATTTGTCTGAATACTACACCCAATATTAACAGTAAACAGGCAGAACCTAAAGTGACTATGTTACGTCATCAGCAATCTACCTGTTTGACATTTGATAATAACACTGCTCATAAAGAGAATAATAAGAATAATCTAAATCTTACTAATGTGCAATCCATGGAAAAACAGGCACGTAGTAATTGTTCGCAGCGCTACGCACGCGCGACAAATAATGATAATTTCATTGATACTCGGGCTCAGTTTCGATCTGGCCGAGATCTGATGTCACTGAACCGCACTGTTCTGGTGCGCAACATTCCATCGCATACAACTTGGTATGCACTTCGTAAATTTTTTCATGACGTTGGTAATGTTGAATTTGTTCGAATGTTCGAACTTGAAAATTCTTGTCAACAGCTTGCTTTTGTGCGCTTCAATAACTATTTTGACGCTCACACAGCTGTTAAAGTTAAACATCGTTCACTCTTTGCGCACCATCTGTTAGACGTACGACTTGTCCAAAACTCTGCACCACGCACTTTATAGTTGCGTCTAGTGGGTGCGTTCTTTGTTATTCTTCCAGATGTTTTGGACTTATCTTTCTGCTATCACAGATACTTCTTGGTATTTGACTTCATCTTTGTCTTACCATATTAGCATTTCTGTATTTTCATATATCCTGTCGGTTCAGACTCTACACTTCTCACATCTATATTTCGTTACTTTCTACTGGGTCGATTAACTCGGTATTTTCTTCGTTAACGACTTTTGTCGCACTGCTTTACATTTCCACATTCTAAGACTTTAGTTCAGTCTTTGAGATGTGGGCCTTACTCACCTGCATTTCCTTTTGATGACTATTAACACTACATGTCTTTATGTATTAGTAAAGAGTTTTCTACCTAACATGGTAGCAAATCATGGGAGGAACATGTTCAGGGATTGAACACATTACTGTCCACGTTACGGTCATTTAACCTAACAGCTAAGCCATCCAAGGCATTCGTGGGTTTTCACGACATATCGTTTTTAGGCCACCGTATTGGTCATGGCAAATTATATACTGAGGACAGTAACGTCACGAAAATCCTGA
The DNA here is from genome assembly GCA_024509875.1 of Oreohelix idahoensis. Classification (NCBI taxonomy): domain Eukaryota; kingdom Metazoa; phylum Mollusca; class Gastropoda; order Stylommatophora; family Oreohelicidae; genus Oreohelix; species Oreohelix idahoensis. The sequence goes on along the minus strand of JAMPIV010010440.1, from coordinate 517,515 downwards.
ACATTACAGCTCCTAAAACAAAGAAACAAGTACGATCTTTGTTAGGTCTAATACAATTTTACGGTAAATTTATTCCTCATTTATCGACCATTACTGCTCCTTTCTCTTCTTTGTTGAGGAAGGGCACGGCTAACGTGATTCGGTGGTCGGATGAACATCAAATCGCGTTGGATTCTATCAAGAATTTTTTTTCCAAACCTCCGATTTTGATGCTACCTAATCCAAACATTCCTTTCATACTTCGCAGTGAAGCGTCTAATTACGGAATAGGGAGTGTGCTACTTCAAGAATACTGTGGCACCTTGCATCCAGTGATGTATGCTTCAAGAAAGTTAACAGCAACGGAACAGAAATACTCGGTTCTGGATAAGGAACTTCTCGCTTTAGTTTGGTCAATTAACAAACTTGAGCGTTATTTGTTAGGATCTCATTTCATTGTTGAGTCTGATCAAAAAGCACTCACTGCTCTCAACACTAAGGACGTCAAGTCAGCGAAATCCACCAGATATGCAATAACGTTGCAACCGTACAGTTTTACCATACGTTCCATACCAGGATCACAAAATGTGTTAGCGGACTGTTTATCCAGGTGTCCAAGCGATCCTAGCGAGCAAATACGCCCTACAGAGATTGGAACCTCTACACAGACAGTCTTGCAATTGTAACGTAATGATCAAATAACTTTGATGATTTATTTAACGTTTACTCCAGTTATATCTTCACTGTATTGCGTATGGAAATTGATTATTCAGACTGTTAGTATTGTAAGCCAATAACAGTGTTGTGTCAATAACATTGACGTAAAGAAAATTAACTTTTGTGTTTAAATGGACAACATTTCCGTCCGAACGTTACATTGTGAATATATATAATCATCCTTCTAAGATGATAGATATATACTTTTCCAAGTGGAGTATGTTAACTTTCAGGATTACTCGGAAAATAACATTTCAATGTCGTCAGATTTTAATAAAACGGAACTTAATGAATTATTGACTGTTTTCAGATATGATAATGGAACTTCTTAAGGTTATTAGAGTTTATAGTAACTGGGATTGGTAACAATTTTAAGACATGAACAATTTTGATTACTTATTAGCAATTACGATCACTTAATTAATTGTATATTTCACAGTGGTTAACAATAATAGTTTGTATAATAGTTCTTAGAACTAGAAACCACCACTTTTAGTGTATTATTTTAGCACTCATAGTTAATTAGTGTTACTAATTAATTTTAGAAACAGCTAAGTGTCTTGATCACTTCGCGTGGTTTATTAATTGCTTTGTTCACTTTGCATGTTTTATTTGCATTCCTTTTTGGTTGTTTATGAATTCACTTCTCATTTATGATGTAATTTCATCATAATCATTTAAAATTCACTTGTTGATTTTTTGGTTTGATGGTTTCACATCCTCGTTGTTTTAGTTCATCATCCTTCATACTTTAATTTCTATTCTTGGTGCCACAATTATTCCTAATTGATGGATTGTGGTTGGAATTTTTGTTTATTACACCTTTTGTTTATTGATGTTGAATTTAATTCTACATCCCATTTGTCATTAGTATATATAAGGCGGGTGTATTATTAGTACATGAATATGTAAATTTGATTCACCTTTCCACGTTTATTAACGAAGAAAAAAATTAATAGAATTAATTTTTTTCAGGAGGGTTTGCAAGGTAACTGTTGCGTCCTTTTTTAAGTCCTAACAGACTTTAACAATATAGACAGTCTCAGGTCCTGTCTTTGTTAAAAGTGTACGCACCAATTGAGATGTAAGTAATACGCTTGGTATATTAAATTTATTGTGCACGAGAACGCACATTTTTGGGGATTTGGAAATTAACGCGCTTGTTGTCAAACAAAGGCAGATGACGTATCTGCTTGGAGAATGAAGCAGGATCCCTACCAGACAGTATGGTCTGTTGATATTTTCAGCCCCTGTGTTCGAGCGTATTGATTATTACTTTGGTGATCGGCTCACTGCACTCAAGACATAGCCCCAGCATCACAAAGTAAGGTATTGATATAATTGATTAATATTTTTATTGAATTCATGTCGTCATTGGCAAAACTTCTACAAGTCGACCTCTAGCTGGTACCCTCATGCGTTGGGACCAGAATGGATCAGACTTGATCATTTTATGCATTTAAAGCTTCGAGCAGATTGATATTGAAACTCGTTGATTGAAATGTCGGGATCTACGTTAATGAATATTGGAATTGCCGTCATACTATTAACGGCTCTTTTGATGGAAGGTGAACCAAAAATTAGAAGTTCAGCCTAGGATATGTATTTCAAATTAATGATTGTATTACGATATACAGAAGTCATAATCTATTGTCAATCTAGACAGGAGGGAATAATCTATTTGATTGGATCCTATACTATTGTTTGTACGAGGAGAGATTGTCATTGAAAGGTCAACCGTCTTAGAGAATATTTGTTAAACCAACGATTCATTATTGAAGGATGAATCTTCAAGATTTATGCTGATGTACTTTGTATTGATTAACCATGTACCCGATGGAACATTACCTACCATTTGATCAGGAAGGAAGTTTCCAATATATGCAAGATGTTGTATCGTGTTTTTGTCAACGTGATTTGTCAAATAAACCGTGGATTATAACTTTACCCATCATGAGTTCCAGTGTCCTTCCCTCGACACTGTTGGTGTTGGTGTGACCGTGGTGACTTGAACTATCTGTACTTTCATCTTCATTAATATTCGCGTCTGATTTTAATCAAGAATAACTAACTGTCATCTAAACAATATTCAAGCGCATAACTAACATTCTTATAAGACAGTTACGAATATGATGGCCAACTATACTCCAACGACGGCTACATAAACCCTTGGCTGTTAGTAAACCTTCATGTAAACACTTAGCTTTTAGTAAACCGTCACATAAACAACTGGCTTTTAGTAAACCTTCACGTAAACCCTTCATTTTTAGTAAACCCTTGGCTGTTAGTAAACCTTCCTGATAACCCTTAGCTTTTAGTAAACCTTCCCGTAAAACCTAGGCTTTTAGTAAACCCTTGGCTTTTAGTAAGCCTTCCCGTAAACCCCTGACTTTCGTTAAACATTGCCATAAACCCTTGGCTTGGAGTTTTTTTTGTTTTTTTTCCGTACGCCCGCTAATACTCGAGGCGAAATCTCAGGTTATTATTTATGTCTAACCTGACATTGATTTTACGTGAGTATCCCTTTTCTCTTGTACAGAGACAGGTGTCCCTCGCCATTCAGGCAAATACTCTCCGATTTCGGAGGTACCCATTACAGCTGGGTCGGCTCAGGAGCCGCCAATCCCTGGTCGACGACACTCCTTCAAATGTTCTCGCCAGGTCTCGAGTTAATCGAGTACATATCCCAGTCGACGAAAAATCCTCAAATGCCGTCACCCGGGTTTGATCCTGGATCACCCGGTCGCCAGAGCGGTGTGGTAACCACTACGCTAGCGCGGCTCCCTGGCTTGTAGTAAACCTTCATGTAAACACTTGACTTTTAGTAAACCCTTGGCTTGTATTAAACCTTCACGTAACTCCTATTCAGTGTGACAGGAAATAGATTCTAGAGTTTACAATGCATATCATTATCACCACACTTCAGCTCCCCCATGGAGCATAGACCTTCAACAAACGTATACCAAGTCTTGTTGTCCCGTGCCATCCGCTCAAGCTCTTTCTGTCTTCTTCATCCCATTCATCTCTGTCTCCAGTTCTCTTCTCCGTGTGTTCTTTGGTCTCCTTCTACCTCTCTTACCCTGAGGGTTCCAGAACAAGGACTGCCGTGTAATGCTATCAACAGGTTTTTCTCAATGTGTGTCATATCCGCCTTCTTCTCATCGTTTGTTCCACTGGCCCTTGTCTAGTTCTTGTCATCAGTTACACATTAGGGATCCTGCTACCATGTGTATTACCGTGCAAATGCACATAAGAAAATCAATAAAAAACATTCATAATTTTTTCTTAAAGAAAACTTTATTCGACACATAACAAAGTTTTTAAGTATCATAAAACTGTTATATGTTTATCAGAAATAAATTAGTGCGAACCTTGATTCTGTTTCTTGTCAACTAACAGTTTTATTATTGGTACAGTTTTTTAAAGAGTTACGCGCATGTCATGTTCAGCCTTAAATTTGTTTCTTTTCTTTGAATTTGATTGATAACAAGACTGGGATTCCTTATTCGCGGGCATATAATTTGTTATTATCTTTTTCTTTTTGGTTGGAATATTTCAATAAGATAATATAGTTATTTACCAGATATTGCCCGTACTTCTCTGACAAGCTTCTCGTTCCCCGTGTGGGTACGCATACGCCAGGTTAGGAACCCTTGGTCTATGGGGTCATGGGAATTGAGATCGTAGCAAGGCAGTTGGATATGTCACGATCTTTATGAGGAAGGGGGGGATTGTATGGCTTGCTTTTGTAACATAAATTTATATTCTACAGCAGTGTTTCTCAAGCGGTGTGCCACGGCGCCTATCAAAGTGTGCCGCAAAAATGTTGTAAATTTACTACAAGAAGTATATTTTTATGGATCATGCAATATAAAACTGATCTTACAGCTTGAATTCTTTCAATAATAATTGGAGCTATTAACAGGTTTGGATTAAAATATAGATATATTTCAAAATTATTTTAATACAATTAAAAGAAAATCAAATTGAGAGTTGTCTTTATCCTAAAGTACCCTCAAATTAGTGAATTTAATTTAGTATATATCACTAATTTTTAATTCAGGCGCGGGGTCAGATAGGTGTCCGCAATTTTTTTAGAAAATTGAAAAGTGTGCCATGAACACAAAAAGGTTGAGAAACACTGTTCTGCAGCACACACACACACAAAAAGGAGGGGTGGTGGCAAGAGGGGGTTTCTGCAACCGGTCGTGGAGTTCTTCCGGTAGACCATAGGGGATGATTTGGTAGCAGTGGCGGATCTATATTTTGGGGGCCTGAAGCCTGAACTCTTGAAGGGGCCCATTTTATTTTATTAAGTGTTAGGGGATGCGCGCTGTTTATCAATGTGTTGAACTTGCGTAAGAGAACTGAAATTTCTGAAAATCAGTCACATAGAAAATAACTACTGTATATAAGAGGGGGGGGGGGGGCATTATTTCTCTTTTAAGTTTTTCATTTGATGGAAAAGAAACGTATTACAGAGAAAACTGGACCTGTGGGCCCTGAAGATCAAGCTTAATTAGCTTCATGGTAGATCCGTCTCTGTTTGGTAGAGGGGCTAAAACATTCGGTCACGCCCTCTGCAGGAGGCATCTAAACGCGCGGAACCCCCATGATTAAAAGACTTTTCCCGCGTTCCCAGTAAAAAACCCCAAGCTAGTTTACAAAAATTCACTTTACTTAGTGATAGGGACGCGATATTTTCTTTGAAATGAAGTTAACATTTGATCAAATATACGTCACTTGTAGTCTGCTTTACATATAATTTGACTACACATTCGATCCATGCAGCGGGAACTTTTGATATTGACTATCAAAATAACACTTTTTTGGAAATATGGAAAGCAGTTTAGGTATATTTCTGGAAGCATGCACTACTCTAGAGTACATCCATCCATTATGAAGAAGCGAGGTTATGTTTGTTATAGTTAGGAATGTACGCTTGTTTTAACTTGCTGTCAGCTTCTGAGTCCTTGATTCGTTTCTGCTGAACATATCTGTCTATGGTCTTCCACACATAGTAGTACTTCACTATACTCTTTAAGCATCTCCATGGTCAAAAAGTCTTGATGGATGTCATTGAAATCTTTTCCATATTTCTCAACGGCATCCTCAAACAACTTCTTCTTCTTCTCTTCTTCCGTCCTTAGCCACCGACCGTCAAAGCAGTCAGTGGCCATTACGCCTAGTGGCGTCTTAGGGCAACAGCAGATAGGTTTTCTTTGCCATTGTTTCCCATCACACCTATTGGCGTCTTTGGGGCAACGGCAAATCAATCCATTTGCTGTTGTTTCCGTAATCGAAGTGACTGGCAAACGGGTGATCAGCCCGTTGGTATCCTCAGACAAGTTGGCCTCTTATGCTGACCACTCCTCCATCTCATCTCGGCACACGACTGGACTTTCTGAAGACACTAAGCTCTTGATGACCTTGGCAATGTTGTATCCGTGTTGGTGAAGGGTGTTCATTGCATGGGAAACTGTAATGTCTCTGGAAGCAGCAGGAGCACTTATGTGTAAACTGGGCTGCCGGGCGATGCTTGTACAGTCTAGAGCACTTGCAAGCGTTCCTACTGATATGCCAGACAGGGACATAGATCAGTGTCAGATCTTTCCCAACTATAACATATATTTTAGTTTGAATTCTCCACCTGTCGACTGAATTCCACGAAGATCGTATCGAAGAGATAAATATTACACGTAGGTTGTACATATAGTCTGAAACTTGAAAATAGTCATGATGTTATTTATAGAGCTCAGTGTTGATAAAGTCGATCATCACAGCTCCTATGTTGCATACCGCTATTCGACAGCACAAACACAAGTACAATCATATGTACACGTATAAAATGCATTTATTCACATTCACTCGCACGTAACTCAGAAGGGTGCCACACAGAAAACCCGTTTGGCCATGACAAAACGCATATGATTTTCAGCTCCCATGAATTTCTACAGTGGTTGCTTCCATCCGTGCATGACATGATGTCTGAGTCACGATTGTATAACCTTGTGATGGAGAATACGAGAATAAAGATGTAGCAATAGATAGTTCAAGCAAGAACAGCCTTTTTTAGTCTAAACAACATTTGGAAGTCCTCTCAGTACAGCACAAGCACAAAATTAGGATTATATCAGAGCTGTGTGCTTTCTGTGCTTCTCTATGGCGCGGAGAGCTGGAGAGTTACAGAGAAGGAAATGTCGAAATTGTCCTCTTTTCATACCACATGCCTAAGAAAAATTCTCCGAATCTTTTGGCCGAATACCATCACCAACCAAGATCTGCTTACTCGGAGCAAGCAAGAGGACATGCACACCATCATAGCTGGCAGACGCTGGAGCTGGGTTGGCCGTGTCCTCAGAAGAGACCCCGATGCCATCACAAGAACAGCTATGCTTTGGACCCCTGAAGGAAAACGAAAGAGAGGCCGACCAAAAACACCCTGGCGGAGGACTGTGGAGGCTGAGATGCAAAGAATGAACCAGAGTTGGGGCACTGTACGAAGGATGGCCGCCGACCGAGCAAAGTGGAATCAATTTGTTGTTGCCCTACAAGACGCCACCAGGCGTAATGGCCACTGACTGCTTTGACAGTCGGCGGCTAAGGATCAAAGAAAGAAAGAATAGATAGTTCGTTGTCACGTGTTGATCTCAGTCATCTCTTACGACATAAAGGAAGAATATGGCGAGTGTTCATTCAGACATGGCGATTAATATTAGGTTATCCATGAGGCTGGCAACGTCATCGTGTAAAAATATTGCCACATAAACCCCCGGTCCAGGGGCGTGTAAATACCTGGTGCGGGTTTCCTGTAGGGGTACTAGCTATAGTAATGACCCCACGCTCAGTAAGAAGCGCAAAGGAAAATGACGGCGATGATAAGTGGTTTGTTACCCGGGGCCCTTCGTCTTCTTCTTTCGTTCGCTTGAACTATATTGTCTATATCTGCAATGTTGTTTCTTGTATAAACTTCACTGTCTTTTGTAGTTCATACAGAGGTCCGTATAGTTTTGCTTCCAGTGTTGTTTCTCTGGGCCAGTGGGTTTGCCTCAATATATCATATTCGGGGCAATCTTGAAGTACGTGCTCCGCAGTCTGGGGTGCCTGTCCACATGTACACATGGCTGAATTTCCAATCTTGAATTGTGTATACATGTGGCTGAGGAGTCGGTTGTGTGTCCTGTTCTGAGGCGCAGAATGACAATTTGTTCTGATCTGTTCATAGCTCGGTAGTCATCCTGTGTTGGTGTTGGTGACTTTCTGATTGATTTGATCATCTTTTTCTTCTGATGGTACGTAACTGGTACATCCAGTTGCTCGTCTGCAGCACCTTCTTTAGCCAGTCGGTCTGCTCTCTCGTTTCCTGGTATTCCACAATGAGACGGTATCCACTGCATGGCGACCCTGCGCTGATTGCACAGTTCAGAAAGTAGGGCTTGTATACCTTGCAATTTTCTGGACTGAAGTGCTTGGAGTGCTGATCTTGCATCTGTCAGGAATACCACAGGCTGTGGACCGAGATTGGTGTTCAACAGTTTCTCAGTTGCCACCTTGATTGCCTGGATTTCTGCATCATAGTTGTTATAGAATTTCCCCGTTGGTACTCTGACCGTATCCCTAGTGTTGTTTGGGTATTCTATGTACACTCCTGCTCCTCCATTCTTGACTGCATTCTGTGCTGACCCATCCGTGTATACTCGGACTCAGAGGTCTTGTGGGTATTCATCATCCAGGAAACTGAGAGTGACTGTCCTACGTTGCACGCTGTTCTGTTCATCCCTGTCAAATATTCCTTTCACTTTTGTCTGGATGTGTACTGGGAGTCCAGGCTCCTCTCTCCAAGGGGTTTGTTCTGGCACAGACTTTAGGGGGCTGTCAACTTCAGGCAGGTCTGAGGTTTGTCTACGAAATCGTTTGGCCTGGTAGATAAAGCTGCTTCTGTTCAATTGCTAGGTTTTGGAATCTGTCCTTCATTGGATGGCTCGGCATACAGAGGAACTTTTCTGCCTGTGTTAGCACTTTCGTGTCTCTGCGTTCTCTCAGTGCTTGTGTCCTCCCATTTTCTCCATCTCCACTATAGGCGTTGATTTCATTGCCCCCGTGATTACCCTAAGCGCCTGGTTTTGCACCTTATCTAGCTCTTGTAATGTGGTGTTTGATGCTGGACACCACGCAGCTAACCCATATTCCAGGTGTGGTCGTATGCCCTGCTGGTAAACTTTATTAAGTATTTTCCCGCTGGCTCCCCATGTGGTTCCACTTAGTTTTCTCAGGATGGCTAACTTCCTCCTGGCCTTTGTTGCTGCCTTGTTGATGTGTTGCTTCCATTTCAGCCTATCATCGAATGTAACTCCGAGATAGGTGGGTTGTTTATCTTCTCTCAGGAGCTCTTCATTATCTTGATGACACCAGCTTTTTTGTTTGTTTGAGAGGGTGAAGAGCATAGTGCTGCACTTGTCTGTGTTGATGCTGACACACCATCTATTTGCACATGAGGTTAAGGCATCTATAGCTCTTTGTAGCAGTTTGGTGGCCACTGTTGCATGCTCATATGTGCACCATATTACGAGGTCATCAGCGTACATTGCCACTTTCATTCCATGTGGTAGTTCAGCAACCAGGTCGTTGATGTAGACAAGGAAAAGTGTGGGGGACAGAACCCCTCCCTGAGAGACGCTATGACGCAGTAGAATTTTCTTACTCTTGAGGCCATCTAGCTGTACTCGGGCTCTTCTGTTATGCAAGTATGCTTTCACCCATTTGTACAGCCTACCATTCACTCTACAGTTTCTCAGTTTCTTCAGAAGCCCTTCTTTCCAAACCTTGACAAATGCTTTCCTTAGATCTATCCATGCTGCTAGTACCAATTTCTTATCTTGGAACGCATCCTCAATCTCTTGGGAAAGGTAAGTTGCCTGATCTTCGGTACAGTAACACTGCCTAAAGCCCGCCTGCTGTGGTACAAGAAGGTTCTCACTTTCAAAGTACCACTGTAGCCTGAGGTTGATGATACGTCCCAATGTTTTGCAGAGACAGCTTGTAAGGCTGATTACCCGGGGCCCGAAAGGAGAAAAAAAAATAGTAATAATGTAACCTACCATGCATCGTCGTAAAAGGCGACAAACGAGGGTTTGGCATTAGGCCCGTACCCCATCCTGTAGAAACGTAGCCACAATAATTTCAAAAGCAAGAAGAAGACGTTGGAGACGGATAGGACACACACTGAGGAAACCTGTTGATAGCCTTACAAGACAGTCTGTAAATCTCCGGGGTAAGAGATATAGAGGGTGGCCGACAAAATACACAGAGAAGAGAAGTGGAGACAGATATGAAAGGGATAGCGAGGACATGACAGGATCTGGGTCTGGAGGCATGGACCAGGAGGACTTGGGGAGCTGAAGGGTGATGTTGATGACGATGGTGCGGATGAGGAGGATAATGGTGATTATGAAGATGATGATGATATATGAAGAGTGTATGTGTGTATGAAAGAAAGTGCTCGAATGTCTCAATAATTACTTACTTTCTGTGTGTCAGTTTATAATAATTCTTAGGGGGTCGGAGTGGCTCAGATGTACAGAGCTCGCCACTAATTCTAAAGGTACTGGGTTCGCTCCCAGCACACCGACTATAATTGATGGACATTTTTTTTCAAAACCAGTGGTTCCTAATGATGTTGTCACATAACTGTGTTCGCGCTCTTTTCCTCTCCGGCAGTATTGATCTACCTCTATTGTGCGTATTAATTATGTTCGCCATTCGATTGTTGGCACGTTCTATTTTCCTACCTCCGACAGTATTTGGTATTTTCGTGTCAATGTTTACACATCTTCCATTCATACGTGTCATGTTTGCCTGCATTTCCTCGCGGAGATGAGTTACAGGTAAACCCAGATTGGCGACAAGACATACTCGAGAAATGACGCCAAGTGGTTGTTTAAAGGGAGTGCCGGTCAATTATCGATCTGGTGGCATATTACAGACACACCTGAATAAACATCCGGACAAGCTTGTTATGAGCAAGATAAATGTAAGAAGGTGTAGTGGCAATCATTACCGAGAATTGACGGAAATACTAATTCCATATACGAAGAGTGACCGTTTGAATTTTACAAACGCATGAGTCATGCAGAATAGTCCATGATGAAAGTTATCATAACATGCACTTTCGAACGCTATTTGCGTAGCAGTTAAGAGACCAATATACATTCACATTGATTGGAAGTTTTTTGACGGAAATGCCAGGTGTGAGCGTGGGCAGGAAAACTGCATTATAACATAGAACATTTTAGACATACAACACCGCATTCCAGAATCGTCAAAGCAGACAGCTCGGACTGAAGCCAGGAAAAAGTAGAAGTTAGGATTCTGAACTTATAGGAACGGAAAACAAGTATTGGAGCAACTTTTGACTAATACAATAAGGACACTCCATCTTTTAATACGGAAACAGGACTCCTACAGGACCTACTCACAGAGTCACAGGGGGATTATACCTAGAAATAATACCCCAGACGCGTGTTCGAATCATCTTTATCCAGCTACCAAGACTATTCTACTGAGCTAGAAATACCTTGAATTTGACATGTTTGAGCTTGCTGATGATTATACAGGTCATTAAGAGGCTGGCAACCTCAGCACGTGAAAATGATGTACTCATGAACCACCACAGCAAAGTGCTGGTGATTGCTTCGCGCTAGTTCTCTCAGGGAACCAAAAGGAGAGGTAACCATAGACTCCATCCAAGTGGAGAAGGAAGTGGAAGATGATGCCATCATATATATATATATATATACTATCATTTTTTGTAAGTGTATGTATATTTAAACATGTCTAACCCTGAGTTATATGATATACGCTCAGAGACAGTAAAAATTCAAAGATTCGGTTGACGGACAGCAGGAAAGGCGCTTGATTAATATCAGGAAAACAAAGACTTTGCAGCGGAATTTGTTCTTTTATTCCCTCTAAAGTTTGTGGTACGAGTTTACGAGACCATTTGAGATACGATTCTAGGATGCTGTTCTGCTGTTCTGTGGTTCAAAGCTTGCGATCGACACTTTAATTCTACATTCAACGGGTTGTGAAGATAACTGCCTTGACCAGGAGACGTGTCTTCGCCACAGAGACGAATTGACAGAAACAGCAGCATCAACACTTCAGCAGTTTGGAAGCTAAGTGGCATTTGTAGCAGGCCAACACAACAGAACTTAATGATATATATTCCACAACTAAGCTTCCTAAAGCTAATATCAGTTTCAATGACGAAACCTATTTTTTAGTAATTACCAGTTCATATTTATTTACATGTGTTCCAAAGTAATTGATCATTAAATTTGTTATGTGTTGTTTTTTTACAAATTCATGGTTGATTTAGTTATTACAGAGAGAGAAGTGCACACGGATGAATCGGCATCTTTAATATATCTATATTTATATTTATAGGGCAAAATAATAAGATGTATTTTACTGTGAATTCAGTTGGGGGCTTGTACGAGCTAAATTAAATTATATAAAACTCTTCACAAAAGTTGTCGGGCGGATAAAAGTTAACATTGCTAAGACAAATTCAGCATTGTTCTTGACTTCTGAAATATCTTGTGAATACTCACTCAAGGTAGAAGCATCATCATCCTTCTATCTACAACTCTGCCAAGAGTAATCTTGTGCGAAGGTAGATACCTGTGAAGACCCACGCTAGATACTCTAGGTTTTGGCCATTGTTGGACCATCATTGCAGAGCATAAAGATGCTAACATATCTGAAAGAGGGCACGCGTTTAAATTTTAAATTTGATATTTTAAAACGCGCGGGGGATATTAAGATTTAACACCCCGACCCATATAGTTCTAAAGAGCTTACGATTGGCTTGATTTGAGAGCCAGAAAAAAACGATAACTTTCATTGGCAAGTTGATCTAAAAGTACAATCTAGGACTTGGCTTGAGAAATGGCAATATAATCTAGCGAAATCGGAGTCACAAATCAGACTGCATCGCCACGTCATATTAGCAACTCCCAGGAGCCAGAGAGACATCGGACTAAGAATTTCAAAATTATAAGTGACAGATCGAAGTATTTGGACAACTTTGAAACTTAAAAGTAAACCCGCAATTTTTAAATACAAAGACTGGAAAATTAAAGGACCATGATAGAGAATTTGGGCAACTTTGAAACTTACAGGTAAACACGCATTTTTAAAACAAAGACTGGAGACCTAAGGAATCAGATCATCCGTCATAGGAGGAATACTAAAATTTTCCAGACCAAGTGATTCGAAAGCATCTAACCTAAGTTGCTGTCTCCATTCTAACTCTGCCGTGAGATTGTAGATCCCATGTGGGGTAAGTTGTGAACCTTTACTTTACAAATGTGAATTTGACATGTTTTTCTTGCTTAGTGGTTATATATGAGGCTGACAACCTCAACATATGAAAATAGTATATTCATAAACCACTAAAGCAAGCACTGGTGATTGCTTCTTGCTAGTCGTACAGAAAACCGACAGCAGAGGTGACCCCAGACTCCTAATGGAGCAGTGATGAGTGATGATTACATCCCATGTGCATCAAGTGTATCGTATCATTTTGTGAGATATGTAAATTGTTAATTTTAGTTCAGGCACAAATCGTTGCATTTGCGCTGTCCAAGCACATATTTTCCCAGTTTAATACCCAGAAGAATATTGATGATTTCTAATCATCTTTCCTGAGTTACGATGTGTATATTCAAGAATTTAATTATTCAGAGAGGTTAACATTGGGGGGGGGAAGGGGGGGTGGACAGCGAGACAATGCGCCTGTTAATTTTCCAACCCAGTGTACTTAGAAGAGGCATTTGTTCTTTTTATTTTGTCTAAAGTTCGTGGTACGAAGCTGCAAGACTAAAGTTTCTACGCCACTAGTGTGAGTTAAGAGCAGGGATTTAACATTTACCACCTACATTGGACGAGTGTGTGAAGAAGTGCCCTCATCACAGAAGAACTGACGAAACCACGGCTACAGGACTCACTTAGACCAGCTAAGTTCTTGTAAAAGGAACCAGCAAAAGGACAATTGTTTTTATAAATCCTCAAACCAAGTCTCAGTGAAGACAATTTTATTTACATCTAAAATTCACCATCATTCCATCGCTATTTTAACCTGTTAAAACTAACTGATTATTAATTTTTTTACATGTTATTTTACAAAAAAACAATCATTGTCGATCCGGTTATTGTAGGTATGAAAGCAAACGTATGAGCAAGACTCTGTAATATATATATATATATATATATATATATATATATATATATATATATATATATATATATATATACATACATATATATATATATATATATATATATATATATATATATATATATATATATATATATAGACATTTAGTTACATCTATAGTGCAAATACTTATAAAAGGATTTCACTGGATTTACACCAGCTGGGGGCTTGAACGGGCTAAAACCATTGCTTAATTCTTCCCAAAAAGCGACGGATCAGATATAAGTTAATAGTGCTCTGCCCTATGCAACATTGTTCTTGACTTCTGAAAACATCTTGTGATGTCACCCTTGAGATAGAAGCATCATTATCCTTCTATCTACAACTCTGCCAAGAGTAATCTTGTGCGAAGGTAGACACGTTGAAGAACCAGATTAGATACTCTTGAGTGTGGACCACTGGTGAACCACTACTGCAGAGCTAAGGGGAGGCAATCCGTGACATATTTCTCAACACAAAGTGAAAGTTAAATCGTAAAAGAACATTGGACGGCCGGATTTTGAAAATAACCGGAAGGAATATGCACGTGCAGGAAACATCTATCAAGTATTAGCACGTTCTTGAAGTAGTGGTTTCTCTAGCAATGTGTTTACATGGTGAGGTTGCCAACCCCATGCCCAGCTTCATGTTAGTCGCCTTCTACGACATGCCTGAAGGAGCATTAGTCATGTTCTTTCGTTATCCCATCAGAGACCCTCGTGAACTGTAAAAGGTCAAGGTAGCCCCATAGCAGATACTGCCATAGGGGAGTGAAGTGTTAGAGACTTCACCATACTAGGTGGTGTGACCAGTTCCCTTCCTCGCTGCATTTTCTTTCCCTAACTCAAGAAGTAAAGTCTGGTTCCCATTTACAGCTCAGTAGACTGGAGCGTGTCGATACCGTGAATCGAACTCGACACCTTTGCCGCGAGAGACCAGTGCTTTAACCACTCTGTCAATCGGACGCCAGTACCATGCCGAAACATAAAACAGGCTGTGCTGATTATTAGAAATTAAGGAGGGTAAAGGATCCCGTTACACGCCCATTGAGGCATATTGGGAATATGGTGTTAGGCCCATATTTTCTTGACCATCGGCACACTAGGGGTGATGTGGTCAGCATCACGCCGGCCGCCTTAACCTTCCCAGAAGTTGCTCTGGTACCCAGTTGGGGCTGGGTTGACCCAGGAGCCGTTTGTGGCCTAAAAAAATCCCACCTCATCTGGGGATCGAACCATAGACCACTGAGCTAGGAAGCCAGTGCACTAACCACTATGCTACCGCGGCTCCATTAGAAATTAAGATATCCCATAATCCCAATCCCCAACGGGCTGATCACCCGTTTGCCAGTCACTTTGATTACGGAAACAACAGCAAACGGATTGATTTGTCGTTGCCCTAAAGACGCCATTAGGCGTGATGGGAACAACGGCAGAGAAAATCTATTCGCTGTTGCCCTTAAGACGCCACTAGGCGTAATGGCCACTGACTGCTTTGCCGGTCGTTGGCTAAGGACGGAAGAAGAAGAAGAAGAAGAGATAATCCCAATCTGAGCCTACAGTAAGATCATGGCCAAAGTTATCGCGTTATAAATGTTGGTACAAACCATCATCATCGTTAACACCCTTTATCATCCCGAAGGAGCATAGGTTTTCAACAATCTTATATGCTGTCTTCATGTTTCGTGCCATCAACTCCAGGTCTTTTCATATCTTCTGCAACATCTTCATATCTCTCTCCAGTTCTCTTCTCCATGTGTTCCAGCTCTCACTCTTCCTCTCTTAACCTGGGGGTTCCAGAACAAGGACTGCCTTGTAATGCTATCAACAGGTTTTCTCAGTGTGTGCCCTATCTATCTCCAGCGTCTTCTTCTCATCTCTTGTTCCACTAGCACTTCATCGCTTTAGTACAGCTTTATTCCACATCCATTTCTGGCCAGCATTGACCTGAGGTCATAAATCGACATCATGTAGGTGAACCTATCATTCAACACAATATCTGACAGTTTACAGTTTGCAACACCATGAAAAGTTTCATTTTAATGTGATACTTTTTAACTAGTAACCCAAATACTTTGAACGCGTTTTTCTCAAAACAAGCTGAAGAGCAGATGGAATATAGGAGTACTAAAGTGACGACGTGTCTGGTTCTGGTCATCAGATCCACATTAGCAATCTTGTCATACCTCAATCCTTCTATGTTAATGCGTGCATTATCAATCTCAATCCTTCTATGTTAATGCGTGTATTATCAATCTCAATCCTTCTATGTTAATGCGTGTATTATCAACCTCAATCCTTCTATGTTAATGCGTGTATTATCAATCTCAATCCTTCTATGTTAATGCGTGTATTATCAATCTCAATCATTCTCTGTTAATGCGTGTATTATCAATCTCCAATCCTTCTATGTTAATGCGTGTATTATTAATCTCAATCCTTCTGTGTTAATGCAAGTATGATAAACTTCAATCCTGCAATGTTAATGCGTGCATTATCATCTCAATCCTTCTATGTTAATGCGTGCATTATCATCTCAATCCTTCTATGTTAATGCGTGTATTACTGTATCAATCTCAATCATTCTATGTTAATTCGTGTATTATCAATCTCAATCCTTCTGTGTTAATGCATGTATGATCAACTTCAATCCTGCTATGTTAATGCGTGTATTATCAATCTCAATCCTTCTATGTTAATGCGTGCATTATCATCTCAATCCTTCTATGTTAATGCGTGTATTACTGTATCAATCTCAATCATTCTATGTTAATGCGTGTATTATCAATCTCAATCCTTCTGTGTTAATGCAAGTATGATCAACTTCAATCCTGCTATGTTAATGCGTGCATTATCATCTCAATCCTTCTATGTTAATGGGTGTACGATAAACTTCAGTCCTTCTATGTTAATGCGTGTATTATCAATCTCAATCCTTCTATGTTAATGCGTGTATTGTCAATCTCAATCCTTCTATGTGTCACGAGTGGAGACCAAGAGTCTGTCTGCGACAGACAAAAGTCTGAGTGAGGAGTGAGATAATAGATTTGTGTCTGAAATAGAGAATGTGAATGATGAGTGGAAGTGTAACAGTCAGGAGTACAAAGTTGATAAACAATCTTTTATCTCGCCACTCGGACGTCTTTTAAATGTTAACTCCACTCACCCACTCTTCCACACATACATTAACAACTGAATATATGTATTGAGTAAGGGACTCATACACCACCAGTGACTTCACATTCAACAATAACAAATATAGAGATAGAAAGATAATTCTGATCCGCTAATAGTTGTTCTATATTTTTAAAGTGTAAATTTAAAAAAAAAAAACACTATTATACCTGAGCGGTGTCAGGAAAACCAAATAAATTGACAATCACTAATTTAAAGAAAACCATACAGCCAACAACAAAAAATCCTCAAACCGATTCTGGTTTACAATCCAGAATGGCAGCCTAAGTTGAATAAAACTAATAGTAAAGTAGGCAATCCACAGGGGGTACCTGGAATAACATAAACACCTACTACTACTCTATAACCCATCAACGGTCCCCAGTCTCTATGGCAAGACGACTGTGATTTAGGTTACACAGAGAAAAAAAACAACAACCCAAGCACAACAAAGCCCAAGAAACACTGCCGAGAGGTAAACACTTTCCATTATAAGCACATCGTCGCACTCCCTACGTAATTCATTAACTCCCACCCCGTCTCTGAGTCCCCGAGTCTATATTTTCCCTATCCGTCCGTTGACGTATTATTTCTCTACACTTGAAAGCTTTCTTCCTCCCTGTCTCTCAAATCGACAAGGTGTGGAAATCAATTTAATCCGAGAATGACGGACGTCAGTGGGGAATATATCCACGAATGATTCAAATATAAATAAACAATGATATCCAGCGGGTTGAACGAGTCCAAACTCAGGTTTTGTGTAGGCAATGTGCCCTAATATAACCGAGATAACACTAGCCAGTCAGAATGTGACTGTGCGTGGAGTGAACAGGGCCAAAGCTAACACATGAGGTTAGGATCGGCGCACTATTCTGAAGTTTGGTGAGCTTGAGCGTTGGCTGTCTATGGGGTTTGTCCTGCAAGAAATGGTTTAGGTTCCCAAATTAAAAAAACCCAAACTGGTCCCAAATCGGGAATCCAATCGGTCCAGGAAAAATCCAAATAGGGAAGGCAATTCCGGCTTGGACTATTGTCTCCCAGTTTTCCTTTGGTAGTGTACAGGAGCTTTACGATATATAAAAAATTCCAATAACACCAGCAATGTAGCTGGTCGTCAGTACTAGTTATTGAACAGCGCCCACTCTTCAGTAGAGAATTCTGGGGACATTAAGTGCAAGACAAAGTGAGTTGCCCAATTATATGGGAGGCTAAGGCCTACAGATGTTCGTCTCACCTGCGAGTCGAAGTCTCCGAAAATATGGTACGTGCGTAATAATGACACAAGGCCACCCGGGAACTTGGTTTCCCGTGTTTCCTGGATGAAAGCAATATTAAAGCTGGACCGACATTCTGGCGTAGAGTTTCTAGCCATGCACGGTCAAATGAAAGGCAACGGCTTTCCCCCGGTTTAAAGACCAGTGAATTCTGCCGTTCTTCTACCAGAAAGAGCGTGCAGAGACCAAGCTCAGTGTCAAAGAATTCTAGGAATGTCGCCGCCACCAGGAGCAAAAGAGTCTTTTCAAATTATGCCGACCAGCAGACAGAAGACATGAAAAGACATAAGACATTCTCCCGCTAACCCGCGCTTGGAAAAGGGGAGTTAACCTGTCCAATTATAAAGTGACACTCCAGTTTCCCCAATCTACCGCTGTCAAGAGACAAAAGCAATAAGAAATGGGAGGGATTAAAAGACCAGACTAGTGTCGGGGTGGTCTTAACAGCCAGAGTGCTAGAATTGTCTTATCCAAGCGTGACACTATGTTAATGCGTGTATGATCAACTTCAATCCTTCTATGTTAATTCGTGTATTATCAATCTCAATCCTTTTATGTTAATGCGTGTATGATCACCATCAGTCCTTCTATATTAATGCGTGTATAATATAATTTTTCTCGAGGACAACAAGATCTATCTAACAGATAGTTTGATCAAAGGGGAAATAGTAATCGCGACAATGCTAACTGGGGTTAAAATCAGAACAATAGTTTCAATAGAGTGAATAACAATGCTCTCAATAGAGATAATAGTCGTGATAGATCGCGATATCACAGTAGATCTCAAAATGATAGATCGTGATATGACAGTAGATCTCCAAATAATAATAGATCTTATCGCCATGCTAACTCTGCTTAACAAGAGCCCCAGGTTACTAATAACACTGACAAACAACATTTTTCTTTCTTATATAAGAATAAGTGTTCTTAGGTCAGTTTCTTGCGCTGATTTCAAATCTGAAATCCGTTTATCTCTATCACGTCGGGTTCTTAAGATATTTGTGAATAAATATATTTTTGGGAAACCGTTATTTGCCCCGTTTCATTTTTACTATATAACTTATTAAAAATTAATAAAAAGCAACTTAATTCTACTTTTTATACAGCTAAAAGATGCATGACATATGTTACGCGATTTTTTCAAATAGTTACTGTATTTTGAAATAATTCTGAGCAAAATATGGCTTCTAGAAGTTGTAGAAATTCGGCTGATCTGTTCTGTTACGTGTGCGGATATTTTACCGATCTTGTTGACCAGAAAAACTTTACACCATTACTAAAGAAAACATAAGAACTTTATTTCGATTCGAAAGTTGATGATGCAAATAAATCTTGGAAGCCAAATGCAGTTTGTTCGATACATTGGCAGGTTGATTACGAAAATCGCCGAAGCATAAGTCGATGCCTTTTGGAGTGCCAGTAATATGGCGTGAACATACAAATCACACTACTGATTGTTACTTCCGCTTGACAAATATCCATGGTTTCACTTTTAAAATTAGAAAGTCTGTGGTTTATCCAAATATTGAATCGGTTTCGAAACCAGTGCCTCATGATCCAATCACGTGTCAGATCCAAGTATCACCAGAACAATATCCGTTGGACGTAAATGAACCATCAGAAAGTGATAGTTTACCTGCTTTAGAAACTAATTCTGACTCAGATTACATACCGGTGAATGATGGTGTTTACTTAATTAACCATTCAGAACTTTCAGATCAAATACGTGATCTCGCTCTTACCAAAGGACAAGCGGAATTACTCGGTTCGCGACTCAAAGAATGGAATCTTTTAGCGGCCAATACTCCGATATCTAAATTTCGTCATAGACACAGAGAACTTGTTCAATACTTTGAGATGGATGATGACATTTGCTATTGCAAAGATGTAAACGGTCATGAGCACATAGTCAACGAATGGCGATTTTTCATCGATTCTTCCAAGACTAGTCTAAAAGCCGTGTTATTGCATAACATAAATTTTTTTTCATCAATTCCAGTCGCCTACTCTGTTCATATGAAAGAAACTTATGACAATATGGCTAAATGTTTGGAAAAAATAAAGTACAATGACTACCAATGGCGGATTTGTGGAGACCTAAAGGTCATTGCAATTCTCACGGGCATGCAGACTGGGTATACTAAATTTTGTTGCTTCCGATGTGAATGGGACAGCCGCAACAGACAGGAACATTATGCAAGAAAGGTGTGGCCTATCCGGGATCGTATGCAGCTCGGGCATTAAAATGTAATACGCGAGCCATTAGTTAACAAAGACACCTTCATTTTACCACTGTTACATATAAAGTTGGGGCTCATGAAGAATTTTGTAAAAGCGTTAGATAAAAAGAGCAAAGCTTTCACTTATCTTCGAGAAAAGTTTCCGCAAGTTAGCGATGCAAAGATAAAGGAAGGTATCTTTGTAGGACCTCAGATTAGGAAAGTTATTGCAGACAAACAATTCGAGAACTTGTTACATGATAGTGAACTTCGCGCATGGATGGCATTCAAATCGATCGTCGATAACTTTCTGGAAAATCACAAATCTGTCGACTATGTTGCATATTGTTAAGCAGTGCATAGATGCATACATAATTATGGGCTGTAACATGTCCCTCAAAATCCATTTGCTCGATTCGCATCTTAACTTTTTCCCTGACAACCTTGGCGAAGTCAGCGATGAACATGGAGAATGATTCCATCAAGATATCGCCGTAATGGAGTCACGTTATCAAGGACGGTGGAGTGTGACCATGCTTGCCGATTATTGTTGGATGCTTCGTCGCGATGTACCACATGCCATTCACCGACGAAAGTCGACTGCAAAGAAATTCAAGCCTACATAACTGTTATACTTCTTGTACGAATGATGTTGTAATACTGTATGCGTTGTTAAAAAAACTTCAATTGCGTATTTCTAGAGATCCCGACCTGATAGAGAAAAAACGGTTTGCAGATTTAAAAACAGCGCATTAAAATTGACCAGAAAAACATAGAAATGTTAGAGAAAGAAAAAAAAAGTTTTTTTTTTGTTAGTCAGTGTAATCAATCTGATTTCCTGTTCTTTGGTCTGGTGATATCGAAGCTGCTTTATGTATTCTTTTATGGGGTGCGTAGGATAAAGAGAGAGGGATAGTACCTCACGGTGAGAGACAGCCATATCCTTAATGGATAGTCAGGATCCTATTTGGTTCCCCCTCTTTATCTAGCTCATGTATGGCTCCAAGAATACCGCTTGTGTACGGCGGTGGCCACATCCCGGGCAACAGTCTTGGCTGACTGGCTAAACTACATGAGTGAAGTAGGAGCAATCTTCCTCAAGGGAATGTCCATCCCTAGTACACAAAGACTGAGACGGTGAGTGAGGTGGAGGATCTAAAAAGATCAATGGCTCACAAAGCGAAACGGCAAAGTGCGTGGCACACTAGGGGCGTGTCGGACATAGAAAAAGACAACGGCCAGCCACCGTGGAAGATATTGAGGCCTTACCACGTACGTCCTAAAAATGTAATGGAATCGCAACAAAAAGATAAGAAACGATATGTAGAGAACTCTTGGTCCCCTGTGGAGAAATCTACTGTACATAACAACAGGGAAGAGGCAACTCCTCTAATGAGTAAGGAAGTACATAATGACGAATGTTCCTCAAATTCTTTTGAGAGGGAGCATTCTGAGAAAAACAGGGAAGAGGCAACTCCTCTAATGAGTAAGGAAGTACATAATTAGATACGAATAAAGAAGGAATTAGAAAAATATGTATGTGGATACTGGACACACAATGACAGAATGATGTTACTGAAAATCAGAGCAAAGCTATTTGACATATCAATCTTACAAACATACGCGCCAACTAAAGAACACAGCGAGGAAGAAATAGAGGAATACTATGAAGAGCTACAACACGCACTTAAACCAGTCAAATCTACAGATGTGTTGATAGTAATGGGTGGTATGAATACAAAAATAGGACAAGGAAAATACATGAAAATAATAGGACAGTATGGTCTAGGGAAAAGAAATGATAGAGGAGACAGACCTATCCAGTTCTGTGAAGAAAACCAGCTGGTTATATGTAATAACTTTTTTGAACACCACCCAAGGAAACTATACACATGGAAAAGCCTAGGCGACTGCCGTGAGACATTCTAAATACCCATATATAAATTAAAAAGTAAATGAAACCCCTAACGAATTACTTCAATAACAGGAAAGAGAAAAGGTAAAAGAGAACAGTGCTGTCACAATGGCGTACAAAAATCCCCCTTTTTCTGCTTCGTCTGCAAATCGTAACGTTTTCACGTTGATAGTAAAAGCCTACTGCATCACTACACGCGTTTCAAAAAATAAAACGGGTACTGCATTTCTTAGAAAAAACCTTGAGATAGGCGCTGAGTGATGACCTAGATTTAATATTTCATTCATTCCATTTTATACACGGCGTAACTAAAAGACAGATGAAAGTAGGATAGAGAGAGAGGGACGACTGAAGGCAGGAAGCATGCAACACTAACACGCGTTTCGCGATCAAAAGTGAACGCAAAACCCATGCGTAAGGCATGAAGCACTAACTTTTTTTCAAATAGTCAGTGATAAAAAAACACTACTACTACAAGAATCAGGTTTAAAAACATGAAAAATGCTTATTATGAAATATGAAATTCTACTGATTTACATCTAAGCTCCTGACTTTAGTATGACATAACAGTGGAAAAGGCAGGACAGGTGGCGGTTCTAAACAACGAAAAGGAATAAAGAACAAATATAACGACTATCTTTGGAAAACACATATTTTGAACGCCGCCATGTAGCTCACTTTAACTTATATATTATTGTACGGCCGGACTTGCTAACCAAGAATATGTTATGTGTTACGCCTTTAGTCTGTTAATAAAATAGTTATGGCCAAAATACAATAGTGGGGGTGCCTGACAGCATGGAATCATTTCTGCTCATAAAATTTTTTTATAACGTGTTTGAAAAACATTACGTTACGGAAATAGCCTACCATGTTAACTCCTATTTGATTGGCGGGAATGAGATGTAAGACTAAACACGATTAGTTGGACTGCAAATACTAGTTTAGTTGTTAGGGGAAACGTGAGAAGGGTAATATTTTTTGAAAAGTAGGTAAACATGGCATGATTGGTTAGAGCTGCCAATATACTCAATTCAGGGCGTCTGTTCCGGGCCACATCTTGTAATAAACCTACTGTACTAAGAAACAGTGCGTTGAGAACCAGTGCATATTTTTTCTAAATAAAAGCCTGGGACAGAGGCAGATCGGAAGTTGTGCCTATTCATTGCCAGTCAACGAAACTGTTTATTTTTCCATGAATTGTGGTAAGCTTGAAATATTTGATATCTTTTTAATGAAAATTGAATGTGAATTGATAATTTATGTCTATCTATGTGTGTGGTTCAGTGGCCAACATGAGAATAGCCTAAATATTGCTCCAACCTGAATAGGAGGTGTCGGAAAAAAGTAAAACTGCATGGGATTGCCAAACAGTACACTGACACCTATCTTATGGACTAGAAAGAAATAATGCTGGAATTGCAGAGGCGTAGTAACCATTAGGGAGGAGTATACTGGTGTAAATTGTTTCAGATGAAGCTAGCAGTGGCCTACAGCACTGAACGCAAGTGTTTGTTATGTATTGTGCTCAGTGTAGAAATAGAGTATAAATTAGTTCTGAAGTAGGAGGTACAACCTTCTTGTTACAGGGACGGTGGTCCTAAGTCATTGAGGCAGCATTTGGCCTGAGTTGTGCTGAATCCTGAGGCTGACAGCATACTCCTTGGTCCAGATAGCGACCAGTGAGGTGGCTCCAGAACTCATTGAAGTAATCGAGCAGAGGAGTCTTTTCCTGCAGTCATCACGAAAGTTAAGAATTTGTGGCCAAAGGAGCTCAACAATATGTGCCCCCCCCCCCCCTCTAAAAATTAACAGAAAAAAAGAGGGCCTAAAAACTGTTTAAATTGACAGGAACTGTGAATTTTTCCCAATAATATTTCCACAAGGATCAAACACTTGATGTCATGAGGACAAACAACACTCTAGCTTGAAAAACAAAACCAGTATTAACTCATATTACTACTTCACAACTTACACACATAAGATAAGAATAATAAAATATGTCAATACCAAGATTATATTGATAAACTGTGTACATACTACTTGTAATTATAATTGATTGTGATTCCTGGTTCACTGTGTAGTTGAATCAGGATATCTCTATGTAAAGGAATTAATACATAGATATATTTGACTTTTAAAACTGACTCAGTTAAGATGATCTTATAGAGTGTTACATGTGTGTGATTGTCACAGTGTTATAAAGTGCTGTGAAATAAATTAAATTGTTTATGTGTCTGTTGTTGTTGTGACTTACACTTCATCATTTGCATAACCCTAGACATTCAACGTAGTCATCACAATATTCCAGAATAATTCTGACTGAGATATAAATGTGGTAGCAAGTAAGGTCACCTGTAATACATCACACTTATTAGATACAGATACCTTCACAGCTGATCTCAGTCAGCACACTAAGTCCCCGATAAATATTTATATCATCCCACTTTACCACAGCGACGTAACAAGAAATCAAATTGACTTAATCATGATAAAACATAGATTTAAGAACAGTGTCACAAGCGCAAAGACACATCCTGGCGCTGACATAAATTCAGATCACAATCCGGTCGTCATCAAAGTAAATATAAAGCTAAACGGAGCAGGAAACAAAAGAAAGGAGGAACCCCAGATAGAAATATCAGCACTAAAACAACCAGATATAAAACAAAAATATCTAGTCGACGTCAAAAATAAATATGAACAGTTACTGACAGAAAGCATGGAGCAGTACAGAAGAGAAAACCCAGAAGAACAAGAAGCTACAAAATGGAAATGTTTAAAAACAAGTATACAATCAGCAAATGCAAATTTATCTAAAAAGGAGCCTAAGAAAAATCAAATTTGGATGACAGATGGCATCTTGAATAAAATGGCAGAAAGAAAGAGAGCAAAATATACTCCAGAATATAAAACAATAGACAATGGCATACGTATTATGTGTAGACAGCAAAAGAGCAGTGGATAGAAACAAAATGCAAGGAAATAGAAGACATGGAAGCAAAGCACATGACAAGAGATATGCATGAAGAAATAAAGAAATTAACAAATAGGTCGCGATTTGCCCAAGGAGGAGGCTGTATCAAGAACAAAAATGGTGTAAAATTCTTGATGAGAAAGACATATCAAACAGATGGGCAGAATACGTAAAAGAACTATTCGAGGACAACAAAGGTAAACAAACATCACCAGATTCTAATGAAGGCCCAAACATTCTCAGATCAGAAGTAGAGAATGCAATACATATGATACAAAAAGGAAAATCAGCAGGCATGGACAACATAAAAATTGAAATGATAGAAGCCCTGGAGAGCTTTGGTATAATCACAGATCTATGCAACGATATATACAATACAGGGTATAACCACATGACATGAAGACATCAGTCTTTATAACATTGCCCAAAAAACCTAACGTAACAGAATGTTCAGACTTCAGAACAATCATCCTGGTGAGTCATGCAATTAAAATACTGCTCAAAATCATACAGGAAAGAACAAAAAGTAAGGTACACAGCGAAATCCAAGAAGAGCATTTTGGTTTTAGACGGAACAGCTGAACAAGGGAGGCAATATTTTGCCTAAGAATATTAGCAGAAAAAAATACAGAGGTCCAAAAAAGTATGTATATGTGCTTCATTGACTATAAGAAGGCTTGTGACAGAATCCATCACGAGAAAATAATTGAATGCCTCGAAGACATAGGTATTGATGGAAAAGACATAAGAATACTCAGTAACCTTTATTGGGAGCAAACAGCTACAGTAAGATCTGGAAGGAATTATTCACCATACATAGACATAAAAAGAGGTGTCAGACAAGGTTGTGTGCTATCCCCCTGCCTATTTAATCTATGCACCGAAATAATTGTCAAACAGATTAAAGAAATGCCAAGACTGAACATCAGTGAAAGGTCAATAAACAACCTTAGATATGCAGATGATACCGTGTTGTTAGCTGAAAGTGAACAGGATTTACAAGAACTAGTGAAGCAAGTGAACATTATAAGTCATAAATACGGTTGGACATTAATATTGAGAAAACATAAACTATGATAATTAGCACAACAGACGATAAGTCCACATTAAAGATAAGCATAAATGGGAAAGTCCTGGAACAAGTCAAGGGCTATTCATATCTTAGTCATATAATAACAGAAGATGGCAAATGTGAAACAGAAATCAAGAAGAGAATAGGAATGCCAAAGCTACATTCTTCTTCTTCTTCTTCCTCGTTCGCCCTGAAAAGGACGGTGGTTGCGTTGTGTCTGTTTACGCCTAAGCTGTGATATCTGCACCTTTCGGTCGACACATCCGACTTCAGCACGGCATTTTTTAGGGACCGGGTTTGCCTTCCCATTGCGATCCGCACTCGCTCAGCCAGACTGCACTGCTGCAGACTGTTTCCAGGACCACCACGTGGAGGTGGAGTGCGGTCTTGACCAGCTCTGGTTCGCTGGTCCTGATGCAAGCAGTACAGCTATGGGTCGCTGACTGCATTCACTATTGCTGCATCTTGGGGTCCCAAAGCTACATTCAACAATATGAAACATATACTGACATCTAAACAGTTAACTCACAAATTAAAACTGAGAATCATAAAATGTTATATATATTTTGCACTAATGTATGGTGTAGAAACATGGACAATGAATAAGCAATTGAAAGAACGAATTGAGACTCTTGAGATGTGGATATATAGAAGAATGGGGCGTATCTCATGGAAAGAGAAGAAAACAAATAAGGAGGTCCTACAAAATCTAGGTATGAAAAGAGAACTAATGAGGGAGATCAAAGTTCGGCAGCTAAAATACTTTGGCCACATAAAAAGGCATAACACCTTGCAGAAGAGCATAACAGAAGGGAGAGTTGAAGGCAAAAGTGCAAGGGAAAGACAGCGCTATAAGTGGGAAGATAACATCAAGACAGGGACAGGAAAGAGTCTATCAGAGTGCACCACCAAGACAAGAGACAGAAGACGTTGGAGATCCATTACAGCCAACCTTCATTGTGGAGATGGCAGCTGATGATGATATGTGGAAACATGCTTCCTCCTATAGCCAGTTGATTTGAAGCACAGAAGTTTGTGAATAGGTCGCCATTTTCGTTAATTGTATGTGTTGTCCTATTATCACAAATCGTTCCAACTTTATATTATAAACACACAGTTGTAAACAGACGATGTCCCCGAGTTGGATTAAATCACGCGATTTCTTAAAATAGCTCACGTAAACTGGTTTTCAAAGCGAAGTGGATACAAACAATAAATCAAGCTCATAAACATTTAAACATATATATATATATATACAGCTTTCTTCTTCTTCTTCCTCGTTCGTCCTGAAAAGGACGTTGGTTGCGTTGTGTCTGTTTACAGCGGAGCTGCGATATCTGCGCCTTTCGGCCGGCACATCCGACTTCAGCATGGCATTTTTTGGGACCGGGTTTGCCTTCCCCCTTTGATCCCTACTCTCTCAGCCAGACTGCAGTGATGCAGCCTGTTTCCAGGACCACCACGTGGAGGTGGAGTAGGGTGTTGGTCAGCTCTGGTTCGCTGACCCTGACGCAAGCAGTCAAGCTATGGGTCGCTGACTGCATTCTCTGTTTGATAAGTTTGACTGCAAAGATTCAGTGAAGTTGAAATGAAGTGGAAATGAATGAAATAAACACAGGAGAATTAGTGACGTCATCAGGACATGCATCAGAAAGGGCACAACATAATTCATTCATTACTTGCTTGTAATTCTTATAAATTTCTTCTGGCCTTCATGACTTTTCTATTATTTTGTTAACACTCATTCTTACAGGTTCACACTGATGTTAATCTGTTGTTTTTTGGCTTTCCATTAGGATCTTATACACAGCTTTTAATAGGATCTTATACACAGATCTTATATACAGCTTTTAATAGGATCTTATACACAGATCTTATATACAGCTTTTAATAGGATCTTATACACAGATCTTATATACAGCTTTTAATAGGATCTTATACACAGATCTTATATACAGCTTTTAAAAGGATCTTATACAGCATAGATCTTCGTTATATACAGCTTTTTAAAAGGATCTTATACACAGATCTTATATACAGCTTTTAATAGGATCTTATACACAGATCTTATATACAGCTTTTAATAGGATCTTATACACAGATCTTATTACACAGCTTTTAATAGGATCTTATACACAGATCTTATATACAGCTTTTAATAGGATCTTATACACAGATCTTATATACAGCTTTTAATAGGATCTTATACACAGATCTTATATACAGCTTTTAATAGGATCTTATACACAGATCTTATATACAGCTTTTAATAGGATCTTATACACAGATCTTATATACAGCTTTTAATAGGATCTTATACACAGATCTTATATACAGCTTTTAATAGGATCTTATACACAGATCTTATACACAGCTTTTAATAGGATCTTATACACAGA
The DNA here is from genome assembly GCA_024509875.1 of Oreohelix idahoensis. Classification (NCBI taxonomy): domain Eukaryota; kingdom Metazoa; phylum Mollusca; class Gastropoda; order Stylommatophora; family Oreohelicidae; genus Oreohelix; species Oreohelix idahoensis. The sequence continues at coordinate 488,532 of JAMPIV010010440.1, read as the reverse complement.
TCTTATACACAGCTTTTAATAGGATCTTATACACAGATCTTATAAACAGATCTTATACACAGATCTTATACACAGATCTTATACACAGCTTTTAATAGGATCTTATACACAGATCTTATACACAGATCTTATACACAGCTTTTAATAGGATCTTATACACAGATCTTATATACAGCTTTTAATAGGATCTTATACACAGATCTTATATACAGCTTTTAATAGGATCTTATACACAAATCTTATACACAACTTTTAATAGGATCTTATACACAGATCTTATACACAGCTTTTAATAGGATCTTATACACAGATCTTATAAACAGATCTTATACACAGATCTTATACACAGATCTTATACACAGCTTTTAATAGGATCTTATACACAGATCTTATACACAGATCTTATACACAGCTTTTAATAGGATCTTATACACAGATCTTCTACACAGATCTTATACACAGATCTTATACACAGCTTTTAATAGGATCTTATACACAGATCTTATACACAGATCTTATACACAGATCTTATACACAGCTTTTAATAGGATCTTATACACAGATCTTATACACAGATCTTATACACAGATCTTATACACAGATCTTATACACATATCTTATATACAGCTTTTAATAGGATCTTATACACAGATCTTATACACAGATCTTATACACAGATCTTATACACAGATCTTATACACAGCTTTTAATAGGATCTTATACACAGATCTTATACACAGATCTTATACACAGATCTTATACACAGATCTTATACACAGCTTTTAATAGGATCTTATACACAGATCTTATACACAGATCTTATACACAGATCTTATACACAGCTTTTAATAGGATCTTATACACAGATCTTATACACAGATCTTATACACAGCTTTTAATAGGATCTTATACACAGATCTTATATACAGCTTTTAATAGGATCTTATACACAGATCTTATATACAGCTTTTAATAGGATCTTATACACAGATCTTATATACAGCTTTTAATAGGATCTTATACACAGATCTTATACACAGATCTTATACACAGATCTTATACACAGATCTTATATACAGATCTTATACACAGATCTTATATACAGATCTTATACACATATCTTATACACAGATTTTATACACAGATCTTATACACAGATCTTATACACAGATCTTATATACAGCTTTTAATAGGATCTTATACACAGATCTTATATACAGCTTTTAATAGGATCTTATACACAGATCTTATACACAGATCTTATACACAGATCTTATACACAGATCTTATAAACAGATCTTATACACAGATCTTATACACAGATCTTATACACAGATCTCAAACACAGATCTTATACACAGATCTTATATACAGCTTTTAATAGGATCTTATACACAGATCTTATATACAGCTTTTAATAGGATCTTATACACAGATCTTATACACAGATCTTATACACAGATCTTATACACAGATCTTATATACAGCTTTTAATAGGATCTTATACACAGATCTTATACACAGATCTTATACACAGATCTTATACACAGATCTTATACACAGATCTTATACACAGATCTTATACACAGATCTTATACACAGATCTTATACACAGATCTTATACACAGATCTTATATACAGCTTTTAATAGGATCTTATACACAGATCTTATACACAGATCTTATACACAGATCTTATATACAGATCTTATACACAGATCTTATACACAGATCTTATATACAGATCTTATACACAGATCTTATATACAGATCTTGTACACAGATCTTATACACAGATCTTATATACAGCTTATACACAGATCTTATACACAGATCTTATACACAGATCTTATACACAGATCTTATACACAGATCTTATACACAGATCTTATACACAGATCTTATATACAGCTTTTAATAGGATCTTATACACAGATCTTATACACAGATCTTATACACAGATCTTATATACAGATCTTATACACAGATCTTATACACAGATCTTATATACAGATCTTATACACAGATCTTATATACAGATCTTGTACACAGATCTTATACACAGATCTTATATACAGCTTTTAATAGGATCTTATACACAGATCTTATAAACAGATCTTATACACAGGTCTTATATACAGATCTTATACACAGATCTTATACACAGATCTTATATACAGATCTTATACACAGATCTTATATACAGATCTTGTACACAGATCTTATACACAGATCTTATATACAGCTTTTAATAGGATCTTATACACAGATCTTATACACAGATCTTATACACAGATCTTATATACAGCTTTTAATAGGATCTTATACACAGATCTTATACACAGATCTTATATACAGATCTTATACACAGATCTTATACACAGATCTTATATACAGCTTTTAATAGGATCTTATACACAGATCTTATACACAGATCTTATACACAGATCTTATACACAGATCTTATATACAGCTTTTAATAGGATCTTATACACAGATCTTATACACAGATCTTATACACAGATCTTATATACAGCTTTTAATATGATCTTATACACAGATCTTATATACAGCTTTCAAACTGAAGCGGTAGTACGGAGACCTTAATTCTTTATCCGATCTAGAAATCTAAAATTGACTGACACAGTTTTGTAAAGGTCTTAAATACGAACAGATATCAAAATTGGTTCAGACGTTCTTGATTTGTATCGGTCTGACAGATGGACAGACACAGAAAATTAGTATAGCTTTTTTTTAAAAAATTGTTAAATGTGAACTCGCTTTAAACAAGGGGAGGGGTATAATTGCAAATAAATAAATAAATAAATAACACACAAAGTATGTTTCAGGCACTCGTGAGAAATAAAGAAGTAGAAAACTAGACAACAGAAATACAACAGAAGTGATAGGCTTAACGGGAATCCAACCTAGGATTGTCCGAACGACACCACCTCTTAGGTACGGGAGCAAATCCGTTGGAGGAGTATAATACTTTATCATGACATTTAAAAAAAAGAAATTTTGTTTAAAAAATTAGTACAGGTATTTAAAACTCACGAAACATCGAAATGATATTAAAGCAGGTTGCTTTTTCTCTTCTTTATCTTCAAGTATTATGTCAATCTTTCTTTTCATTCTCACGGCTATTGGAGTTATTTGATTTCATCAGAACGCTGGCAAAAATGGCTGTTCAACATCTGCTCAAGAGTGCCGCAAATGAGACAGAGAAAACATAGTCATCGCCAGTACACGCCCAGAAGAAACAACATGGCTTTATTAGCAACCTGAGGTTAACGACTGCTTTCTTTCTGTCTTTCTTTCTGTTTTCATGCATATGCAAGTTGACATCATCATCATCATTCCTTTTCGTTCCCTGTGGAACATAGGGCAGAAACAGTTGCTCTCCATCGATTTCTATTCTGGGCTGTCTTTTTCAGCTGTGCCCAAGTCATTCCAATTTCCCTAGCCTCCTCTTCAACAGTTCTTCTCCAAGTTCTCTTTGGCCTCTCCATTCTTCTTTTCCCCTGTGGGTTCCAGTCAAGGGCAATTCTGGCTATGCTTGGTTTTTCTCTTCTGAGTCGTCGTTAGAAGAGGTGTCGGCAGTCTGACTTCCATTGACTGGCTGGCTTTCATCAGGTGTCTGCGTCATACGTCTCTCTTGCGAGGACTCTTCCTGACTCTGGCTTTTGTTTTTTTTTCTTCAACTGTTTCCGTTTCTGTGACAATTTTTTTTTCCGGCAGGGTTATCAGCCCTGTTCTCCAAGTCCTCCTTTAACCTGGAGGAAAGGGGAGATGCGCCCACTTCGTCTGTCTTTCCATTTTAACCTGCTCAGCTTGATTGAACCTACCAGGAGCAAAAGATCCCGTTGATATAGCTCAAAATTTCCTCAAGGCACTCAAGCCGACCCACCACTTTTGTGCGGCACTTGGGTCAGATATGCAAGTTGACGTATTAACTCTTAAAGGGCGGGGTGCTGTTTCCATTGTTTTACACCGTCCTAGAACGGTTTGTGCATGTATTTTGTGCTCTCTCACACCTTCAGCCTCTCCGACAGTATCATCTATTTTTCTTCATTTTCCTCACCGACCATCTTATTATTTGGATTATTTGGCATATTTTACGCCCTACATTCTTTATGTGACCACACCCAGGCTGTTTACGTTACGCCAGGTGACTCGTGATAATACCCGGTTTATTGAACCGGTCAGCGAGCGATATTCTTATCATGAAAAGCCGGCTCGCCACCTTTTGATACAGACGGCAAACGTGAAGAGAGATAGTGACTTTGACGTAACTCATTTCCGGGGCCAGGGACAATCAGGTAATTAACAACTGGGTTGCGGTATGTATGTCTGAGAAAACCATATTGTTTGTCCGAGCAGCCGGCGATCCTTTTGTTTGACTGTCTGGAAAACGCACTATTACAGACGATAATGAGATAATCGTTTCACGGGACCATTCCTGTGTGTGATTATCGCAGATAATCTGTCTGGCGAGTCAATATTTGAAGGTAGCAACTGGACATCAAATAGGTTCCCAGATTTGTTGTGAGTTGTGGAAATATTACCGCATGATTTGAAAGAGGTCACGCGTTGGAATATTAAATGTAATATTTAAAACACGCGGGGGAGATTATGAATTTAAACACCCCTACCCACATAGTGCAAAAGAGCTTACGAATGGATTTAAGTGAGAGCAGGAATAAACACTGAATTTCGTTGGAAATTTTGGCGGAAGTACCATCTGTGTTTTGAACTGAGAATGAGAGATATAATCTAGCGAAATCAGAGACACAGAACACAGACAGCTTAGCAACTTCAAACGAAAAACTCCCAAAAGCCAGAGAAAGAAGGATCGGACCTAGAATTCCATACTTATAAGTGACAGATCGAGTATTTGGGCAACTCTGAAAACTTAAGAGTAAATCCGCATGTTGAAATACAAACTACGAAAACTTAAGGGACCAGGACTTTAAATATTAGGACTGGATACCAAAGGAATTGGATCATCCGTCATCAGAGAAACTTTCCCAGACCAAGTGTTTCGCAGATTCACCCGTCATAAAAGGGATTCAAAATTTCCAGACCATGTGATTCGAGAGCATATAACCTAAATTGCTCGTGTTCATTCTAAACTGCGCAAGGAGATTGTGTATATCCCAACTGGGATCGTGGTGCAAGACTATTCGTGGAACGAAGCTAGTTGTGAGTGAAAAGCAGGGAATCCACACCAACCGCCTAAATCGGACAAGTTGTGTGAAGAAGTGTCCTGAACACCAAGAAGTGACGAAAACCACAGCTGCAGGACTCACCTAAAAGTTAAGTTCTGATTAACAGGCGCCAGCAAAACGGACAATAGTCTTAAAAACATTCCTCTACCCAGGCTCGATGACGAAAGCTTTCATTTAAAATTTTGGGACCCCAAGATGCAACAATAGTGAATGCAGTCAGCGACCCATAGCTGTACTGCTTGCATCAGGACCAGCGAACCAGAGCTGGTCAAGACCACACTCCACCTCCACGTGGTGGTCCTGGAAACAGTCTGCAGCAGTGCAGTCTGGCTGAGCGAGTGCGGATCGCAATGGGAAGGCAAACCAGGTCCCTAAAAAATGCCGTGCTGAAGTCGGATGTGTCGACCGAAAGGTGCAGATATCACAGCTTAGGCGTAAACAGACACAACGCAACCACCGTCCTTTTCAGGGCGAACGAGGAAGAAGAAGAAGAAGATCTAAAATTTCACCAATCTTTCCATATTTATTTTAACCTGTTAAAGACTAATTCACTATTAAATTTGTTACATGTTATTTTAAAACTAAACAAACATAGTTTATTAAGTTATTACATGTATGAAAGCAAACGTATGAGCATTACTATTATATATATATGTATATATGTATATATGTATATATGTATATATGTATATATATATATATATATATATATATGTATATATATATATATATATATATATATATATATATATATATATATATATATATATATATACCTCTAATACCATTATAAGAGGAAATTCGCTGAATTAACTCAGCTGGGGGCTTGAACGGGCTAAAAACTATTGCTTAAATCCTTCACAAAAGTCGACAGACAGATATAAGTTAACAAATGTTCAGCGCTAAGCAGCATTGTTTTTGACTTCTGAATTATCTTGTGAATCGCCCTTAAGGTAGAAGCGTCATTACTCTTCTAAGTACATCTCTGCCAAGAGTAATCTTGTGCGAAGGTAGACACCTTTGATCACCCATTTAGATACTCTTGAGTTTTGGCCACTGTTGGACCACTACTGCAAAGCAGGCGAGGCAAGCCGTGACAGACACAAGGAATTTTCCGTCGTTTTAAGTTTTCATATAGTGATAACGTTTAAAGGTCAGTTCTGTCTAAGTAAGGTAACGTTACATATAGTTGTAACGGAAACTGAATTTATTAAATATAAGGTTGGACGAACACGACACTAAAACAAAGTTCAAAAATACTGACCAAAAAAACAGCGACTCCCGTAACGAGCCCCTGGGAAAATCAGCCCCTAATACTGATCCCTCGTCCTTAAAGAGTCAAAGCGTACCGCGAAGTTGTATGGCGCTGGTTGGCGTAGGCCTCTATATCTTTCTACCATATTTTATCTCTGGACGTTCAATGTTCTTTCACGGTCTAACTTTCACTTTGTGATGTGAAATACCAATGTGTGCATCAGCGTAAGATTTATAACTACTCATGACAAATAGTATATTGGTGGGTGGATATTTTTGTGTATATTTGTGGGTGTGTGCGCGTGCGCCTTTGCCTTCCTCAACTCAAAAGCAGAGTCAGGAACCAATTTTTACACCTGGGTAGACTGAAGCCTGGCGTAACGTAGTTTCGAACTCAGTCCATTTGCCTCGAGAAGTAAGCGCTCTAGCCACTTTGACACTCCCAGCAACAGGGCCGGATTAAGCCAAGAAGGGCTTCTAGACTGTCTGGTGTTTGGCCCCCCCCCCCCCCCCCCCCTTCCGTCAACTAATAGGCTATAATTTTAATTTTTTTTCAAACCCCTTAACATGTTGATGGTATATATCAGTATTATTAATAGACTGATATGTTAGTTTCTTTGCACTGCTTATTTTTTGTATTAGTAACTATCTTTTTAAATAATTTGTATTAGCATTATTTTTATTATCATTAAGGTAAAAACAATAAACACATTTTATTTAAACATTTTTCTTGTTTTTACTTTCAACAATTTCTTCAATAACTGGCAATAAATCAGTTTTTCTGAGAATAGAAGATTCTGCGCGCATCAACGGCACGCCAAATTGTTCCGTTTATCATCCTTCATGGTAGATCGTAGATAGTTTTTAACCCGTTTTAAAAATGGCCGTTCTCAGTAGCAGTTGTCAAAAGTGATAAATAGATGCGAAGACAAGGGAATTCATATTTGGAAAGGCTTCTTGAAGGTCATTGTGTACAAGAGTTCTAAACATGCGAAGGGCAATTGAAGATTTACTGGTTTCATTTTCATCTTTTTTAACCCCATCTACTTCACCAATGTATGCTTTAAAATGAATAATTCCATCACTAAAACTGTGGTCCACATTATTTTTGTAAATAGATATGCCAAATTGATGTTGCCAGGGTGCATTGTGACGATATTCTCAATACAATAGCTAAATTAGATAATATTCTAGTGCATAAAGTCAAAAATAAGATAGAAAATAAAAATTGAGTCCAGCGTAGTATTCTCCTACGCTCGCCCGCTTGTCGATTTTGATAAACCTAATAGCCGAATGAAAGATACTGTCTTTTCGAAAAAAATTCGTCCTTCAGATTAAATGTAACACTGTTGCAAGGTCAAGTCGGATTGCAAGACGAGAGTGAAAGAATAAAAGAGGGGAGGGATGGAAAGACAGAACCTAGAGAACGCCGTCTCGCGTTGAATTCACAAAAGCCAACTCGAGCAACATAGCCTTGGGCACGTTTCAAATTACGATACCAAAAAAAATGGAATTATGAACCAAAATACATAGGGCCATAAAAATTATATATTCGGATGCCTTATGATGTCCTGATCAATAATATGGTGTCAGTTACCCACTAGTACAAAAAATAACCAAAATAATGGCAATAATATTATGTATGATAAGACGGACTGACGAGAAAAAAGATCACGCCTAATTAATTAATTTTTTCATGACATATTTTGAAAAAAGCTTTGGGTAAATAGGACTAAAAGGTACCAAGATTTTGATTGGCTGTAGTTTAAAGGAAGGCGAGAGGGGATTGGCTAACCTAACACTAAAAATATACTTGTAGTAGTAACCGTAGTATTTTGGGAATTGTTTTTTTTTAAAGTTCGATTTAAAATTCATAGTCGTCTGCTTCTATTGGCCAGCTTAGTTGATATTGAGGAAAAATTGTTAGGCTAGGACGCCATTTCTTTAAAAAATCTTGCCGCGAGACGATGAGATCAGAAGTGTAATTCTAAATACAAATATTATAAACTTCTGGACAGGGCAGTGATAACTTGGGCCAGATCTGCCAGTCATCGTTGTTTGTGTGTAATATTCATTGAAAATTGTGGTAAGATTGAATTTATTAACCCTTTTATTTAAAATAAAGTTTGAATGTGAGATACTAACATACGACTGTAAGTAAGTGAGTCGATGGCAGACTTAGGCAAAGCCTAGAGATTGATCCATCATATGATAGCCTATCAGAGAGGTGTAGAACTACAAAATTATATATGATTGTCATCAAGGAGCATAACACCTATCCTATTGTATGGAAAAAGATTACTGTTGGAATTGCAGAGGCGTTGTAACCATTAGGGGAGAGGAATACTGGTATACATTGTCACTTCAAAATATAATGGTACAATAGGTTGTCATTAAGAGCTGACCCTATGCGTTTGTTTGTACTGTGCCTGTAATTAACTGTGGAATATTATTGTATACTGGTTATAAAGAAGGATGCATAACCTTCTTAATTCAGGGGTTTTGTGGCCCTGACAGTCACATAAAACCAGGCTTGTGGGAACTGATTGATTCCTGACTTTGTTGCATAATTCGCACACGTACTGGAGGCCATTGCCTTTTATGAAGTGAACCAGATGGTCCATCGAGCCTAGGACAAGACTTACCAGGGTTCTCCTTCGAAGTTAAGTGCCCGTTCGGCACCGAAAGTCTCAACCTCTATGAACCTCAGTTATTAACCACAAAGACTGAAATTATCAAATAAAAAAAATTCCACCTGTGACATATGAAAAGAAAATGCACGATAGGGAATGATGATAACAAACAACCTACCATTTTACATATACCAGTATTATCCTATTTAGAAAACTACACCTACACACTTTTATTATATTAATACTTGTGTTATGGACAGAAGATCCATTGTATAAATTGATTATTGTAAATAATTTCATTGATTTCACTTTTGATTGTCAATCCTGATTCAAACAAAATAGAGTCAGGATAATAAATTGAAAAAAAATTATGAACGTTACACAAAATTCAACCATTGACTTACTTAAGATAGTCTTTTAAAGTGTAGTGTGTATGTGATTGTTGTAGTACTGTTGTGTTGTGTTGGATAATAAAATACTTGTGTATATGTTTAGTTGGTTAATGCAACATTACACTACTTATACATAACCCTAGACACCAAACGTAGTCATCATCATCATACATTCTAGTCAAAGAATAAGTCTGAGTGAGATCATAAAGGTGGTAGCAGAAAGGTACCCTGTAACTTAACATAATATTTATTATATTCAGGGACCTTCACAGCTGACCTCATTCAGTACACTAAGAGTTCATAACAACAACATTTCATAACATCAAATCCACCACATGCATTATATCTTTTAAATTATGTTTGGTTTTACTTTTTTTTTTTTAACGTTATGAATGTTACTGCAAAGTGCAAACATTTTCTTTTTTGTACATAAATCTATGTATTTTTTTTTAAACTTATGCACTGGCCCCAAGAGCTCCAGGCTCCAAGGCTTCAGCCTTCTTAACCTAATGGATAATCCAGCTCTGCCCCAGCAAGTATTGATGATGATAATTATCTTGATAAGTATGATAACGACCATGATGCAGTGATGAAATTTCGCAAAGACAATATGGATGGTGGCGCCATTGATGTCAAAAACAACTATACCAAATTACTAAAATCAATGAATATTCGCATCATCAGCCACTAGCTATATCAGCGGCAGCAACCACAACAATCAAGTCAAAGTTGTGATGAAGAGGAGGTGGTTTGGACTTTGATGAAGTTGCCAGCCTCATGCACAACCTTCCATTAGTCGTCTTGTACGACATGCATGAGGGTCAGTAGTCCTATCCTTTCTCTGTCTCCTCATAGACCTCTGGAACTACACTCTGCTCCCATTAAGCAGGGTAATGGAGTCGGCCAAAAAAGTTTCCTGAAATTTTAGAAGCCCGACTCCCGACTCTGACTACAGTTTTTTTTTTACTAGTTATATGGCATAAGATTCGGAGTCCGGACATTTTTTTACTAGTTATATGGCATAAAATTCGGAGTCCGGACATTTTTTTACCGACTCCACTAAATAAAAAAAAACTATCGACTCCACGATTCCTACTCCACAGCCCTGCCATGTAGCATAGGTGATAATTTTTTTGATAAGTTTGATAACAATGATAATACAAAGATAACATTTTGCAAATATAAATATTTATATTTCAATACATATAAATGGTGGCAACATCAACGTTTTTTTTAAAATAAAATTGTGCCTCGTTTTGGCGAGGCGCGTCCCGTTCAACCCAGTCGGCTACATTAGGACGCGTGTCCAAATATAAAAGACCGTTAGGTCTGGTGTTAATTACACATCACCTCTACACCTCACGGTAGAAGGGGAACGAGTAAGTAAGTCCAATCACCTACCTCAAAATGGGAACGACTAAGTAGTTAATTACACATGGCACCTCACGGTGTTAAGTAAGTTAATTACACATCACCTCTACACCTCACGGTAGAAGGGGAACGACTAAGTAAGTTAATTACACATCACCTCTACACCTCACGGTAGAAGGGGAACGACTAAGTAAGTTAATTACACATCACCTCTACACCTCACGGTAGAAGGGGAACGACTAAGTAAGTTAATTACACATCACCTCTACACCTCACGGTAGAATGGGAACGACTAAGTAAGTTAATTACACATCACCTCTGCACCTCACGGTAGAATGGGAACGACTAAGTAAGTTAATTACACATCACCTCTGTAGAAGGGAACGACTAAGTAAGTCAATTACACATCACCTCTGCACCTCACGGTAGAACGGGAACGACTAACTAAGTTAATTACACGGTAGAAAGGGAACGACTAAGTAAGTTAATTACACATCACCTCTACACCTCACGGTAGAAGGGGAACGACTAAGAAAGTTAATTACACATCACCTCTACACCGACTAAGTAAGTTAATTTACACCTCACGGTAGAAGGGGAACGACGAAGTAAGTTAATTACACATCACCTCTACACCTCACGGTAGAAGACTAAGTAAGTTAAACGACTAAGTAAGTTAATTACACATCACCTAACCTCACGTAGGGGAACGACTAAGTAAGTTAATTACACATCACCTCTACACCTCACTCGACTAAGTAAGTTAATTACACATCACCTCTACACCTCACGGTAGAAGGGGAACGACTAAGTAAGTTGCTAGCCCCAACCTCTACACCTCACGGTAGAAGGGGAACGACTAAGTAAGTTAATTACACATCACCTCTACACCTCACGGTAGAAGGGGAACGACTAAGTAAGTTAATTACACATCACCTCTACACCTCACGGTAGAAGGGGAACGACTAAGTAAGTTAATTACACATCACCTCTACACCTCACGGTAGAAGGGGAACGACTAAGTAAGTTAATTACACATCACCTCTACACCTCACGGTAGAAGGGGACCGACTAAGTAAGTTAATTACACATCACCTCTACACCTCACGGTAGAAGGGGAACGACTAAGTAAGTTGATTACACATCGACGTGAAAAACAGTTAAGCCAAGCACGAACCTCAAGAAAGAAATATCCATCTTGAAAATGTGCATCATTGGCCACTATTATATGCCACTAGGATATCCAGGAGTGTCCGGTTGACAGAGTGGTTAGAGCGCTGGTCTCTCGTGGCAAAGGTGCCGGGTTAGAATCACGGTACCGACACGCTCCAGTCTACCCAGCTGTAAATGGGTACCTGACTTTGAGTTAGGGAAGGAAAAGGCAGCGAGAAAGGGAACTGGTCACCCCCACCTCTCGATGCTGGACCTACTATGGTGAAGTCTCTAACACTTCACTCTCCTGTGGCAGTATCTGTTGTGGGACTACCTTTACCTAGTGCATCCATAATATCAGCAGCAACAACCACAACGATTAAGTCTTCTTTATCTTTTTCTTCGTTCACTTTGAGACGTCAACATGAATATGTTCAAAGAAAGCAGGGGTATCCTTGAGGATGTTGGTATCTCCGCAGAGTTTTTTCCAGGAGTGTTACATGTGATGGCTAAATGTGCTTTCTCTGTTCCTCATACGTTGGGCAGTGTTGCCAATTTGGCTTATTTAACGCCAAATTCCACAAATCTGGCTTCTTCTTTGGCTTTACTTTTTAGCTTTTTTGTGACGGTGTTTGGATTTTTTTTACGGTTTTCATCTGGCAACCCTGAGGTTGGGCACCTTTGAAGTAAATGTTCAGCAGTCATTTTATCGGTGCCACAGATAAACACTCATCAGTAATTCCTATCTTTAGCTTGTTGAATAGATGGTATCTCAATCTTGTTGTGGCAATTAAGTCAAAGTTGTATTGAAAAGGAGATGGTTAAGGCATGTCGCGCAGTAAGTACGTAGTTTCTGAGTTTTACGTAAGAAGCTACCGATAACGGGTTATTTCATCATTATCATCATAACTTTCCTTTTTGCTCCACATGGAGCATGGGACGAGAATTGCAGCTGACCCACTTGCAGGAAGCTTGCATAACTTATTCACATGCTCTTGCAACAGTGTTTTCTGTGGCAATTTTGTTTACGTGATGAAGCTGATAGTGTTATGCCCAAACTCGTATTAGTCGCCTTATACGACATGCCTGAGCGTGCAGTAGTTCTATTTTTTCTGTCTCCTTAGATACCCCCGGCAACTACATGGGGGCCCCCAGCAAGAATAGATGATGATACCTATCATGATAAGTTTAGTAACGACGACGATGCAACGATGAAACTTAGCAAAGACAATATGAATGGTGACAACATTAAAATGGGAGGCTAAGAGCCAGGGATTCAGACCTCCAGGACGACGCAGAGTCCGCTGGGAGGACACCATTAGATAATCTCTGAAGGACCGAGGACTAGACTGGAACCAGGCCTGGAGGAAGACAGCCGATAAAATGTATGGCGCTCTCTCTTCCAAATCTCTACACCCTACCGTAGAAGAGGAAGGATTAAGTAGTAGACAACATGAACGGGAAAAACAACTTTACAAAATTACAAACTCAGTAAATAATATCGTGAAAATTCGCATCGTGAGCCACTAGCAATATCAACAGCATCAACTACAGCAATAAAGTCAATATTGAAGAGGAGATCGTTTGGACATGTCACGCAACAAATATGTAGTTGTTCTTTACTTCTGTTTCAAGAAGTTCTTCCCGTTTACGTAAGAAGTCACCGATAACGAGGCTATGTCGTCATCATGATCATTATCGACATTTTCCTTTTCGCTACCTAGGGAGCATAACCATATGGAGAACAAGAGAAATCAAGTCCAACACGAAAATAAGAATCTTCAACTCAAATGTGAAGTCAGTCCTATTGTATGGCTCTGAGACACGGAGAACAACAAAAACAACAACCAAATAGCTACAGATTTTTATAAACGGGTGTTTGCGTAGAATAGATGGACTGAAATGGTATGACAAAGTCACAAATGTGGAATTGATGACAAGAACCAGACAAGTGCCAGTGGAACAAGAGTTGAGAAGAAGACGCTGGCGATGGATAGGACACACATTGAGGAAACCTGTTGATAGCATTACAAGGTAGTCATTGTTCTGGAATCCCCAGGGAATGATAGGCAGAGGTAGACCAAAAAACGCATGGAGAAGAGAACTGGATACAGAGCTGAAAATGATGAGGAAAACAGGGAAAGAACTTGAGCGGTTGGCACAGGACAGGAAGACTTGGCATGTGTCTGTTGAAGGCCTATGCTCCTTGGGGAGCTAAAGGATATTAACATGGACGCTCTACTTCAGCTGATCACCTTCTATGAAATCTGTACAACGTTCACATGCTCCTGCAGTGGTTGATGTACAAATATATTTTACAAGATGAGATTGCCATCCCCATGCAGAACATCGCATTTGTCGCCTTTACGACATGCTTGAGAGAAGTTGTTCGCCTATCCTTTCTTTGTTTCATAAGGGATTCTCAGGAACTACATGGGGCAACAGACTATGTTAGTAATATGAAATAGTAGTTGGAAATGCACCCTAATATAACCGACGGACCTTGAATCTAGGTTGAACAGCCTCGCAAGACGAGGCAACATTTTATATAAAACAAAAAGTAGTTAGTACGTATATGTCTCGACCATGGCCACGCTCTGTTTATCCATATAACACGATGTGATAGCTATGTAGCATACACAATAATACACCGCTAGATATTAGAATATACTTATGTGTACTTACCCGTTATCCCGAAACTATCCAAACAGAGCTCCCTATATCAACACCTTCTTGCACCTAGTTCGTAATCAACTGCAAGCAGCCCGGCCAGAACAAATTAATGAGGTCGCCCGGAAGGTGCAGTTACAGCGAAAACCACTGCTTTCATTATTGAAACGTCTTAAAATAACATTGCGACGGTGAAGTCACGCTACACCACTATCCCAACTTGCGTCTTGTTATTTTGGTCTCGGTGACAACCGCCAAGGGAAAACCGGCTTGACTGTTTACACACCTCCGAGACACGTTGAAGAAGAGTCCTAGAAGCACAGCTTTTGTTGTTAAAGTTGTTTGTAGGAAGGAATTAAAAAGAAGAGGGGTGGGAAAAGAAAGTTTGTTGACGTAGTGTACATGTTAACAGACGATCTGTGCATGCTGGGACTGAATTTTGGTCCGACTGACAGAACTAGAGGAGCATACAGTCATCATAGTTACAAATATGGCAAGACAGCTTTCGTATTCATGAAAGAATAGTTTCAACCGCAGAACGGCAGAAATCTTTGTCCAGTACCATGCCTGGTAGCGTAGGCGATCAGGTCTCTCCACATCTTCCTTTCAGCAGCACTATAAATCAAGAGATCAAGTGATAATTTTCACACTGCTAACCGGCAGTTGCAGACTCAAATATCATCTGTTCAACAAACTGAAATCGTACAGATGTGTCCATGTGGAGAGGGCAAGTAAACAGTAGGACAGTGGTACTTAAACGGTGCGGCGCGAGAGGATAGCAGATGTGGCGGGAAGGTTCAAAGACAATCAAAGATTTATAGGCATTTTCAAAAAATTCATGTCAAAAATAAATGTGAAGGTCATTTTCTTATTTATTTTGTTACATGTAATATAATATTTTTAAAGCAATATAATTTATTGTATATCAAAAAAAATTTAATATTAATAATAACAAAACATAGTGAACAATAATGTAAATTATAAAGATTACCCGACAAAAACAAGTTCACACCTGTCATTGAATTTGTATAATTTGTGAATGAATCATGTCTTTATGTAGGTGTATTGTTTTTTTACTCTCTGGATGTCTCATGAACATTTTATAAAGTAGTTTTGTTCTATGTTATGAATAAAGCACTACTAGAAGTAGATTATTTAGTTTTTGAAGGTATTTCTTATCAGTACAAAATTTGGTGTGGCGGGTGCAAATTTTCATTCCGAAAGTGCGGCCCAGAAAAACACTTTGGGAACCACTGCGGTAGAATATGCCCTCTAAGACTGTCGGTTCCATGAGAGAGGGAGGGCCGCAGCTTGGCCTTCTCCAACTTAGTTGAAGGAGAAACTGTGGTGACTAGAGAAGACTGAGATGGAATGCCAGCTAGTGAGCTAGCTGTGATTGTCTGAGAGCGAACGAAGAAGAAGGAGAAACAGTTCTGTGTTAACTTCTCTCCAAGTCACGATGACAAACTGTCCAGTATTTTAGTAAACAAATATTAGACAAACATAAAGGTATGTTTTCAGGCACTCGTAAGAAATAAAGAAGTAGAACACTAGACAACAGAAAAACAACAGACGTGAGTGGCTTACCCAGGACTCGAACCCAGGACCTTCCGTGCGACAACCCCGCCCAGTATCTTCCGTCGTTGTGATTCTCTGTCTCTTTCTCCGTCAATCTTTCCTGTTGTCACTATATATCCCAGTTTTCTTCTTCTCATAACGTGACCAAAGAAGGTGGCTTCCTTCCTTCAAACTTGAATAAAGCATCCTTTCCGTGTTGGCCTCTTTCATGACAATCTCATTACGTTGACAACCGTACACAAACAAACGAACAGCAGCGGAAAAATACCGACTTATTGTCCCCTCTACAGTCATGAGTAAAATCAAAACAACGGTAGAAACATCACCACTAAACTTAGAATTTGTCAGGCTCACGTGACTGCGGTGATCCTTTAATGGGGAGATGGAGAAACTAGCAGAGACTGAAAATAAAGCACCGGACTTTTCGTAAATAGTTACCTCAGGAGGATTATCAGCATAAGACGACACGATGTCAGATAATGTAGGTGGATCTGTCACTTAATGTGGTACTATGGAAACCACCAGCTATTCTGAACTGTTCTTATTCTCGCATAATTTACTAGACAATGTATGGCTGTTTTTGTCTTGTTATCTGGCTTGTACTGGTCAATAGGACAGTTATAGAACTGATTACATCTATAAATAGTCTAGGGTCGTTTCCCGGTCTTATATTCTATGTCATGGAGTGGCCGTGACAATTATCACTGCCTTCGAGGCACTATTTTTATGGTGCTTAAGTGGCAGTGTGGTTAGTCATAACTCATTTCCGTAGCGAGGCGAGTGAACGTAAAATCTTTCTCCGTGGTTAATATAAGAAAGATGTGTGTCACGAACGGTTTATATACTGTTCAAAAAAAAGAAACGCAACTTTTTTGGTGTTACTTTTATAACAGATATTCGCTGATTGGACATCAGTCAACCTATCGACAGTGTCCATCTGGTCATTAACTTCTCGTGGTTATCTGATTTGGACTCACCTCATGATTCGTGAGGTCATGAAAGAGGTCAAGGTCAAAACGACATTTTTGACAATAACTCGTGATAGGTTCATGAGAATCCCGTGAAACTTACTGAACACTAAACTCTGTGACCATATTATTGAATGCCTATAACAGATTATCTACCCTTCCAAGATGGAGGTGAAATTCGTTTCTCACCTTAGACGCCGAAAGAAAAACATCAGGAATGTGTATATTTCGATGGATATCACCATGTTATGTTAAATTATAGAATAAAAGATACACCAGAGTATCTAGTGGTGTAGATATTTTCCTATAACTGACCTCGAAACCCTCGAATCGGTCGGTTGGATCGGAGGGTTGATCAGTGAGTTAACAATTCACTATCGTAAAACAAGCTATTGTTACCGAAACAGAACCAGGCTCGATACTATACCCACAATGAACAATTGGGTATAAAATGGACAAATGGAAAATTCCTGGGGGACCTGGATTTCGCAGATGATGTAGCATTCTTAAGTTCAACACCAAGACAATCCCAAGAAGCAATAAATAATTTGTGTCATCTCTCGGTTAAAATTGGTCTCCAAATAAATGCCTCTAAAACTAAAGCTATGAACTTTTCTAACGAGACCTTTGATATCATCTTGAACGGGGAAAAACTACAGAAAGTTGAAAGTTTCAATTTAGGCAGTAAAATGACTCAGGATGGTGACACAACAAGAGAAATCCATACTAGAATTGCTTTGGCAGCTAGCGCCTTCAATAGATTATCTAACATTTGGAAATTACGATCATTGAATATACATACCAAGCTTCGTTTGTTTAATTCAAAATCTCAAACATGTGGCTGTGAGAGTTGGAAAATAACAAAATCATTGGAGAACAAGCTGAATACATTCGAGAACAAATGTCTTAGAAAACTCATGAACATCAGTTGGAAAGAATTCAAATCGACAAATAAGAGAAGACTCTAGGCAGAAATATGTCTCCGACTATATAAGGAAAAGACGATGGTCATATATCGGTCATGTCCTACGAATGCAAAACAACAGAATACCACTACAGGCGCTCACTTGGGTTCCTGATTTAAGAAAACACTCAGAAGAACAATAATAAGAGAAGGAAGAACGTTGGGCCTAAATAATGTGCAGTAAGAAGTGTAACCTGGAGAGCCAGACAATTTATGTGGTTTTGGCGCTTAAAAATCACCATTACGCTCGAATAAATTCTTTTTCAATGTGCAAGGCGATTTCAACATTTTACAGACTGGACAGTCATAAAAACTGGATTTCAGTGGCAGACCGGCCGCGCAGTGGAAGGCCCAGAGTCACAACTCCTGCCGAAGATAGCTTCATACGGCTGCGTCACCTCAGGAATCGACTTTCATCTGCGTCCTCCACAGTCCAGTCAATGTCAGCAGCTCGTCGAATTTCAGATCAAACGGTCAGGAACCGGCTGCACGACTCTGTTCTTTGGGCTAGAAGACCCTACAGAGGTCCTGTTCTTACGGACCGGCATCGCCAGAACCAACTGCAGTGGGCGAACCAGCATCGTCAATGGACCGTTGGGAATGACTGGAGACGGGTTTGGTTTAGTGATGAATCATTTTTTGTGCTCCAGCGACACGATAGACGGAGAAGAGTTTACCGCAGAGTCCATGAGCGCTACGCCCAGAACAGCGTTGATGAGGCCCCTCCACATGGTGGTGGAGGTGTACTGATGTGGGGGGCAATCAACTTCATGGGAAGAAGTGGCCTGGTGCAAATTGAAGGACGCCTGAATGCCCAACGATACGTCGCTGAAATTCTTCGTCCTCACGTCCTTCCACTTCTGGCTGCACGAGGGTCGATTTTTCAGCAGGATAACGCTCGACCTCATGTGGCACAACTCACCACCCAGTTCCTCGCTGACAGCAACGTCCAGACCATTCCGTGGCCAGACATGAACCCCATAGAACACTTTTGGGATGAACTCGACAGACGACTCCACCAGCAAGACGTGGCTCCAGCCAATCTCCGACAGTTGTCTCTTGCACTGCGGGAAGAGTGGGCAACCATCCCACAACAACAGATCCAATGGCTAATCGGATCCATGTCAAGGAGATGTCGTTCTCTGATAGAGGCCAGAGGAGGCCATACACCTTACTGAAACGGAGGCCTCAGTCGCAAAGAATAAAAGTCCAAACCAAATTTAATGAACATCATTTCATTGTTAAAGTTTGAAAGTTTCTTCATGCCAAGATTGAAACATTAATTCCGTAAAATAAAATTTTGGTACAAGTTTGAAATTTGGTGTCCATTACCACTGCAATAATGTTGCGTTTCTTTTTTTGAACAGTATATAGAATGAATGTCAGTACTCATGCTCCGACGGGAGCTAGAGGTATTTATGTAAGTTGTGAGTTGAAGTGAGTGAATGTTAAGTTTGACTGTGGGCATGAATGCATTATGAGCTGTAAGCACTAATGTCGAGTTCACGGGCATGACTGAGTTGTTGTGAACGAAGTGGTGAAGACTGGGCAGGTGTGAAAAGGGTCATGTGTGGGAAGGCATTCGAGAGAGAGATTGGAGCGAGAAAGTATGTTGAGTTACAATGACATTCGTTCCATTGGATGATGTTCCAATTATGCACCTCATACATTGTGCATTTCTTATGATTCTTGGCCAAAGCGGCAGTCATTGTGTCATTGTGTTTATGATAAAGTTTGTGACATAAAGTCGTCGGATATCGTAACTACGTGTTGGAGTTCAGTGAGTTGATTAGCTGTGAATAACGAGCCATGTTTGTCGCTCCATGTATGATGTAACATATATATATTTGTCAATGTGCACTCACAGCTAAGCACTTGACAATGTGCATCTCATTTCTCATTGCAAGGTTGGTGTCGTAAACCTCGAGAAAGAAAAAAAAAAAATAAACAGAAAAGAAATGCAAGTTAGACGAATGTAAACCTAAAGCTCGAAAAGGATAGCAAGAAACAAAAAAAGAATTCTCAAGTGTCATTGCGTGACAAGAGTCCCTGGTAAGCCTATCGCTCGCTTCTGTTGCTTTTCTTTTGTCAAGTTCTCTGCTTCTCTATTTCTTTAGAGTGACTGCAACAAACCCGTTTATATGTATTGTTTATTAGCTATATAATAGTGCACAAAAGTCACATACCGGTACATGCATACCCACGGGAAGGGGGAGACAAGAAAAACCCAGGAATATAGGACACAAAAGTTGAGGAAAGTGGAGTTATCATCGAGGGACACAGAAACAAATCCAGCGTAAGACCTAGATTGCGACCTAAGTATCGATTACCATGCAATCATTCAGCAGAGCCAAAGGGTAGGGATAGGTAGACACATTGATTCATTGATTGATTAACAGGTCGGGCTTTTCATGTGTTCCTTGTTGTATTCTGCGGGGGTTTAATAATAGTTGCCCATCGCAAGCGAAGATGGCGACAGCTTCAGACTTGAATTGTGAGACATCAGTGCCGTGATCTCATGTGGCTAATTAGTCCTATTTTGGCCCTACAGGCCATGCCACATACGGGGCACACATGGTTAGAGTCGATAGTAGTGTTGCTGCGCATTCTGACTTTTCTTGCAGCACGCTTGCCTTCTGCCTTATCAGCTAGATTCTGTTCTGCAATGCGAGCGCCTTGAGTAATGTTTGTCCGCCAGGCAGAGCGATCATGTGCGATAGTCTCCCAGGAGGATACATCAATTTTGAAGCTGCTCAACGATGCTTTCAGTGTGTCTTTGAAACATTTCTTTTGTCCCCCTACTGCTCGCTTACCCATAGAGAGTTCGCTGTACATCAACTGCTTTGGGAGGCGTTTTTCGGGCATGCGAACAACATGTCCGGCCCATCTAGTTTGGGCCCTCTGCAGCAATGTGTAGATGCTTGAGATATGTGCTTTGTTGGTTTAGGGTTGAAAAGGTAATACGTCTCACAAAGGCAAAAGACAAGAAAATAACCCAAGTAACGGCCACAATGACTTCGTCAGGGACAAGCGAACAAAAACAGTAAGGAATAAATCGAGAACTATGTTTAAACAAAAACATGAAAAATAATTACGAATAGTGACGTACTATAGGAACGCGTGGGGGTGACAACCAGAAAGGAGGTTCTCCAACCTCAATTCAATTAATTATGTCGCAGACTTCTTCTATGTCATCTTCTTCTTCTTTGATTCATAACCGCCAACCGTCAAAGCAGTCAGTGGCCATCACGCCTGGTGGCGTCTTGTAGGGCAGCAACAAATTTATTCCACTTTGCTCGGTCGGCGGCCATCCTTCGTACAGTGCCCCAACTCTGGTTCATTCTTTGCATCTCGGCTTCCACAGTTCTCCGCCAAGTTGTTTTTGGTCGGCCTCTCTTTCGCTTTCCCTCGGGGGTCCATAGCATAGCTGTTCTTGTGATGGTATCAGGGTCCCTTCTGAGAACGTGGCCAACCCAACTCCAGCGTCTGCCAGCTATGATGGTGTGCATGTCCTCCTTCTTCTTCTTCTTTGATCCTTAGCCACCGACCGTCAAAGCAGTCAGTGGCCATTACGCCTGGTGGCGTCTTGAAGGGCAACAACAAATTGATTCCACTTTGCTCGGTCGGCGGCCATCCTTCGTACAGTGCCCCAACTCTGGTTCATTCTTTGCATCTCAGCCTCTACAGTCCTCCGCCAAGTTGTTTTTGGTCGGCCTCTCTTTCGTTTTCCTTCAGGTGTCCAAAGCATAGCTGTTCTTGTGATGGCATCGGGATCTCTTCTGAGGACATGGCCAACCCAGCTCCAGCGTCTGCCAGCTATGATGGTGTGCATGTCCTCTTGCTTGCTCCGAGTAAGCAGATCTTGGTTGGTGATGGTATTCGGCCAAAAGTTTCGGAGAATTTTTCTTAGGCATGTTGTGTGAAAAGAGGACAATTTCGACATTTCCTTCTCTGTAACTCTCCAGCTCTCCACGCCATAGAGAAACACAGAAAGCACACAGCTCTGATATAATCCTAATTTTGTGCTTGTGCATGTCCTCCTGGTTACTCCGAATAAGTAGTTCTTGGTTGCTGATGGTGTTTGGCCAAAAGATTCGGAGAATTTTCCTTAGGCAGATTGTGTGGAAAGAGGAGTTTCGACATTTTCTTCTCTGTTACTCTCCAGCATTCCGCACGATAGAGAAGCACAAAAAGTACACAGCTCTCATAGTCTTAATTTGGTGTTGGTGCTGTACTGGGAAGACTTCCAAATGTTGTTGAGTTCTATGCCATACTGGCAGGCTATTCTTGTATTATTTGTTTTATTTTCTTTGCATGTACATTTGTTCTCACTTTTTATTCTCTGCTGTTTTCGTTGTTTCCACCCCGCCCCCACCCCTAACGAAGATCTTGTGGTTGTAACGTTGACGAGTACTTTGTCCTAGTACGATTTAAGGGTGGTTCAATAGCTGATACTACTGTGGGGGTGTGAACTGGTAGAGACTTTGTTTTACTGGGTCTCAGCTTTTATAAGGTCGGATGACCCGTTTGTTTCCTCGCTGCCGTCGCCTTGCCTATCTCAGGATGAAAGTCAGATACCCATTTACAACTGAGTAAACTGGAGCGTGACACAACCAGGATTTGAATCCGGCAACTTTGCATTCAAAGCAGGGTTTCTTAACCTGTTGTCCACTGACTCAATGGGAATTTATTCTATGGGGTCCGTGTATGTAACCTAGAAAAATTGTTAGGGTCGGAGTTACTAACAGGTATAACGTCCCCCTCTAATTGTTAAGGTTCCGGGTTCGCTCCCAGTACAAGGAATATAATTGCTGGAAATATTATTTCAGAACCGTGGTTCCTAATAATGTCATACTCCTCCCAAATCTCCTGGGTAGTGAGATCGGATGCCTAGCATTCTCGGGTAAGGGCGAAGAAAAATAGATGGCTCCGTGTGCAAGTTGCACACGTTAAAAATCCCACGACAGTTGGAAATCGTGAAGAGTAGACCATACGGCCGCTGCCCTGGCGAAATAAAAGAATTAGGAAATCTACCAACCACAAAAATATTTATAGAATGTGTGATTCCTGTATACAATCATTGGGATCTTCGTCGGTGAAACGGAGTTCGTATACTGTGCTGAGATCCTTCTTGTGTAGTCTAAGGGAGGAGATCGGAGCACTGATTGAGTTGTCCGTATACAATGAAGATGATCCTTAACCAAACCTAAAATTGTAAATGTAAAGTTTTTTTATTATGCTTTTATATGTATTCTTCCCCCCTCCCCCTCCCCAGAAGGGGTCCATAGCCTTCAATGGATAATCAAAGTGGTCCATTAAAGAGGCAAATAAACCCTGCTTTAAAGTGTATAGGTCAATTTTTTAAAAAGGCGAAATTTGACTATTCACGCGAGTACGGTATTCATTTTTAACTGCGACGTCTTAGAAGACATATAACTGAGCCGTCTTAGAACACATATAACTGAGCTCTTGCACCACCGGCTGGGAAAGTAGCCAATTATGTTTTACGGCTACATTGGTAATATCCTAGAAGTTATTACTTTTATTACACCTTTGGAAAAAAGACGGCAGGAATTATCGTCTATTCTCTATCCCTTCTTATTACAATTTCCGTTGCAATGAAGAAGCTGGCTAATACGTAAAGTGGGGTGAAAAAAAAAACCCACATCAGACCGATAAAACAACAAATGAATATACTAGGAGATCTATCAACAGTAGATAGGGGAACAAATGCGAGAAAAGCATCATGTACATACCTGTTCAACAGAAGAAATCATGTCATTTAATCGTTAAACACCTCACCGGCCACAACATGTTGATTACCTGTTAAGTTCAGTAAGCTAAGGACGGGACCTATCTATACGTGTGCACCGTGATATTCCCATGGATCTCTGAAGAGACAAATAAAAAATAGGCCTACTGACCCTCAGGCATGTCGTACAAGGCGACATATGAGGTTGTGTATGGGGCTGGCAACCACATCCTGTAAAAACCTGTTGCCACAGAAATCACCGCTGCAAGAGCATGTGCATGTTTGGTGCTCGTCTTCTTCTTCTTCTTCTTCCTCGTTCGCCCTGAAAAGGACGGTGGTTGCGTTGTGTCTGTTTACGCCTAAGCTGTGATATCTGCACCTTTCGGTCGACACATCCGACTTCAGCACGGCATTTTTTAGGGACCGGGTTTGCCTTCCCATTGCGATCCGCACTCGCTCAGCCAGACTGCACTGCTGCAGACTGTTTCCAGGACCACCACGTGGAGGTGGAGTGCGGTCTTGACCAGCTCTGGTTCGCTGGTCCTGATGCAAGCAGTACAGCTATGGGTCGCTGACTGTATTCACTATTGCTGCATCTTGGGGTCCCTGTGCTCGTCTTGATAGGGACACAGTTGTTTTGTATGATGTTTCTCTAGGACATGACATGAGAAACTAACATGAAGAACTAACATGAGGAATTAACATGAAGAACTAACATGAGGAATTAACAAAAAGAACTAACATGAGGAATTAACATGAAGAACTAACATGAGGAATTAACACGAAGAACTAACATGAGGAATTAACACGAAGAACTAACATGAGGAATTAACATGAAGAACTAACATGAGAAACTAATATGAGGAATTAACATGAAGAACTAAAATGAGCTATTAACTTAAAAAAACTAACATGAGGAATTAGCATGAAGAACGAAGATGAGGAAATAACATGAAGAACTAAGATGATGAATTAACGTGAAGAACTAACATGAGGAATTAACATGAAGAACTAACATAAGGAAATACCGTGAAGAACTAACATGAGTAATTAACATGAAGAACTAACATGAGGAATTAACATGAGGAACAGAGATGAGGAATTAACGTGAAAAACTAAGTTGATGGATTAACGTGAAGAACTGACATGAGGAATTAACATGAAGAACTAACATGAGGAATTAACATGAAGAACTAACATGAGAAACTAATATGAGGAACTAATATGAGGAACTAACATGAGGAATTAACTTGAAAAACTAACATGAGGAATTAGCATGAAGAACGAAGATGAGGAAATAACATGAAGAACTAAGATGATGAACTAACGTGAAGAACTAACATGAGGAATTAACATGAAGAACTAACATAAGGAAATACCGTGAAGAACTAACATGAGGAATTAACATGAAGAAATAACATGAGGAATTAACATGAAGAAATAAGATGAGGAATTAACATGAACAACTAACGTTAGGAATTAACATGAAGAACTAACATGATCATTTAACATGATGAACTAAGATGATTAATCAACATGAAGAACTAACATAAGGAATTAAGATGAGGAATTAATATGAAGAACTAACATGAGGAACTAACATAAGGAATTAACATGAAGATGAGGAATTAACATGAAGAACTAACATGAGCAATTAACATGATGAACTAAGATGAGTAGTTAACATGAACGAACGAACGAACGAACGAACTTTATTTTTCAAAGGGTTGAGAATTGGGCACGCAGGCCCGTCTAACATTCTGCCCTTCCTTTCGCTCACCTTTCATACCGTATCCTTTCAATAGCACATGTATTTTTAGCATTATTTAAGCATACAACATTATCGAGGTAAAATAATAACATACATTTGTAACATCCAGACATAATCAAATTTAAGGAAGGTGGGAATTATTAATTAAAATACATTAACAAAAATTAATACATTTAAAAAAAATTTAAAAAAATTATTACAAAAAAAAAACACTAACAAACACAATCTAAACCATTCATACAGTAAGTAAGACATAATTTGAAACGTAATCAGATAATGGTGGCATATAATAAGAACGTTCAACGGCGATGCAACATTTTAAGTAGTATAAAAAGCATACTTTACAGATTACAATTAAGAAGTAAGGTATATTAAAATGGAAAACTAGATCATCAGACCCTCCATACAGTATATTAGATAATAATAATTCGAAACATAATCCCTTAGGGCGGCATATAATCCGCACTCATAATGTATTTGAACAGCCTACGATTATATGAGTAGGGACTGTGCATGTTTTTCAGGTCATGTGGAAGATTGTTCCAAAGATGAGCAGCTGAGTAAGCCAAGCTCTTCTTGTACAAATCTAGCCTCGGCTTGGGTACCTCTAACTGTTTAAGCGCTGACTACGTTTTTCATAGAATTTGAAAAGTGGCCACAGATACGTTGGAGCATTATGTGACAAGATTTTGTGAGCGAATTTAGCTTTGTTAAATAGGAAGCGCTTTCTAAGGGGTAATATTTTAAGATAGTTATATAGATCTATACAATGTGTTTGGTGTTTATCAGCAACTAGGCGCACTGCACGTTTTTGAAGTGAATGAAGCCTTGTTGTGTTGGATATGGAACAACAATCCCAGATTGTGGAACAATAGTCTAGGTATGTTTGTATGTGAGATGTGTAGAACATTTTCCTAGCCCCCTCATCCAGGAAGTGTTTGATTTTGGCTAATTGGTAAACTTTTTGTGCCGTTAGCTTTGTGAGTGCACTTACATGTGAGTTCCAACTTAGGTGCTGGTCAACAGTTAGACCTAGAGTTTTATGTTCTTTTTCGTTTTCAATTAGTGATGTTCCAATGTAGAGCTGAAGTGTTGTTTTCTGTGAGTTTTGTAGTTTTTGTCTGGTTGAACTAACATGAGGAACTAACATGATGACTTAACACGAAGACCTATCATGAGGAACTAACATGAAGAACTAATGTCGTCAATTTATTTTGAGAGAAAGAGTCTTAGAAATAGTGGTCCGGTTTAGAGTGGAGAATGGTGGTGAAAAGCTCAGTGATAGAAAATGTAGTGAGTAGATAGTTGCTTCACAGAGTGCTGGGGAGAGTAAAGACAGACTTATTTACGACAAATCGTTTCTCTCAATCTTCTCTTCAGACTCTCCTGGTCAAACAATTATTTGCCAGTTTCCAGACACACATCTGCGCTCACACCGATTTGGTGCTTCAAACACACAGACGCACGTGGATACAAACTATATTAAACAAATAGGGGAAATGTTGGGCTTTGGGTATTCCAACACAGTACTAAATAAGTTTATGATGTTTATTAACCTTAAAAATCAAATCACAAACAAATATCAAGTGTTACATAAAATTATCATAAGTACAGAAAATACAACTAACAAGGGGGGGGGGGGGGGTGAAGAAGATTGGTATCGACTAAGCCCTTCCTGCTTGTATTAGACAAAGATAAACCCAGTCCAAAGATAGATAGTTATCCGGAACATAGGTAATATAACCTAACAGTGAAGTTAATTACTCTGAAAGAGGGGTTACAATCTTAGGTATGGGTGGTAGAAAAAATCCTGTTATTCCCAATTGGGTTTCCCTTTACTAAGCAAATGAAAAGGAGGGGGGTAAACAGCGTTAACAAAATATCCCAATTAAAGGAACAATGCAGGGTATACTGAAAATGTATTACCCGGTAGGCAAATTAACAAAATGGTTTTTCAAACAAATTAAAATCTCCTGTCATTCATGCACGCGCGTGAGGATCCACACTCATATATTCACTCACACTTACCGATTGCAGCATCAGACAATCCATAGAATTATATAAACAGAAATTACACTCTAGACATGTGAAACTGCCTAGTACTTCGATGTCCCGCCCCAGATGTAGCGAGGTTTGCTGATAGCAATTATTCCCACTTATCGCCGGACTTGAAGCCTAAGAGTTCTTGTGTTTTATTATATAAAAAGGAGTCTATGGGATGGCACTGACACAGTTCGACACAGGGGTGAAAATGAAGTGGTGGTAAATTTCCTTCAATGCGTGATGATAGCAACTGTCCGGTAAATTTTTTAATCCAGTGAGGAAAAACTAGGCTCAGTCACAGTCAAGTAAATCGGTATTCTCTCACAACAGAGCAGTAAATAAAATATCGCTACTGGCACTGTTCATCTTCCAGTTTATCTCACAGATTGAAATTAAATTTGATGATTTATTTAAATGTTCTTGGGTAGGCTTTCTTTCATGTAATTATGATAGCTAGGTCGCATCGGACCGCCACAAGATTAAATTTTAAAAATGTTTCATCAATATGTCTGGAAGTTTAAGAACCGAGTCTGAAACTCTCTGTATGATTTATTTATGCTGGGATTGCAAAGGTGATCATTCTATAGAAAAAGATAGAAAACCCATGACAACATAATCATACCTCAAAAATCAAATAATATTCTAACGCGCGATAAATTTACCGTTAAGGCTATTATATACTGTGGTAAAGTGGGATGTTATAAATATTTATAGGGGACTTAGTGTACCGACTGAGATCAGCTGTGAAGGTATCTGTATCAAATAAGTGTGGTGTATTACAGATGACCTTACTTTGCTACCACATTTATACCTCAGTCAGACTTATTCTGGAATATTGTGATGACTACGTTGAATGTCTAGGGTTATGATAATGATGAAGTGTATGTTCACAACAACCAACAGACAGATAAACAATTTAATTTAATCCACAACACTTTACAACACTGTGACACTCACACACATATAACACTCTATAAGACTATCTTAATAAGTCAAGGGTAACTTTTAAAATTATGTATTAATTCCTGTCAATAATAGATATCCTGATTCAACTACAAAGTGAACCAGGAATCACAATCAAATGTAATCACAAGTTGTATGTACACAATTTATAGATAGGATCTTTGTATTGACTTATATTATTATTGCAATATGTGTGTAAGTTGTGCTGTAGTACTATGAGGTAATACTGGCTATTCAAGCTATGTTGTTGTTTGTCATCATGACTTCAAGTGTTTGTTTCTGGTGGAAATAATATTGGAAAGGTTCACAGTTTCTTTTTATTTGAAACAAATAAATGTCCCTCTTGCTTTTATGTAAAGTCACTGTTAGAGGGGGGGGGGTATACACAAGATTGAGCTGCTCTGGCCAACGTAATCTTAACTTCTGTGTGGGCGGCAGGAAACAGTCTCCACTGCTCGCTTGCTTCACCGTTTCCTTGAGAAACAATACTGGTCGCTATCTTGACCAAGGAGTATGCTACCAGCCTCTGGATTCAGCAAAACTCAGACCAGGTGCTGCTTCAATACGTTAGGACCACGGTCCCTGAAACAAGAAGGTTGTACCTCCCTTCAGAACTAATTTATAATCTATTTCCACACTGAAGCACAATACATAACATATTCTTTGTCAGCAAGTCCTAAGGTACACGAATATATAAATTTAATGCGGCTAAGTGGCTCCGTTCAAAATATGTATTCTAGGATAGTCGTGTATTTGTTTTTTACTTTTTTTTATCGATTTAGAACCGCCACCTGTCCTGCCTTTTCGACTGTTCTGTCAGTATAAAGTCAGGATTTCAGACATAAAACAGTAGAATGTCATGTTTCCTAATAAGCATTAAACATGTTTTCAAAACCTAACCGTGTATTGGTAGTGTTTTATGTCACTGTTTATTTGAAAAAAAGTTAGTGCTTCATGCCTTTCGCGTTCACTTTTTCATCGCGAGACGAACGTGGTAGTATTGAATGCGTTCCTCCTTCTCTCTCTCTCTCTCTCTCTCTCTCTCTCTCTCTCTCTCTCTCTCTCTCTCTTCTAAGCTCGTCTGTCTTTTCATTACGCAGTGTATATAATGACATTAATGCTAGTATTTTATCTAGGTCATTAAGCAGTGTGCGTATCTCAAGGTTTTCTAAGAAACACAGTACCAGTTTTATTTTTAGAAACGCGTGTATGCTGCTGTAGGCTTTACTATCAACGTGAAAGCGTTACAATTATGCAAACGGAGCATAGAAAGGGATTTTCTTGTTTAACTAGCATGACGTACTATAACACAGGCGCACGCTATAGTGACTGCACTGTTCCCTTACCATTCTTCTTTCCTTTTATTGCATTACTTCGTTAGGCTTTACATTTACTTTTTAATTTATATATGTGGATTTAGAATGTTTCACGACAAATTCTCCCCACTTAAAACAGACGTTATATGTCAGTCTATAATTCTATATACACATAGAGAAATTTAATATTATTCCCGGTGATTTCTTTGATTTTCATCGCACGGATGGCGGCTTTGAAAATCTGCATCAACGTTTCTCTGATTTTATTTTGATCATAGATTAATGCAGGTGGGTCAATTCAAAGTAAGCACTACTGACGAAGGTTGCCTCAGACCTCTGCAATCCAAGAATCCATTTCAGTTATATTACTGAACAGCGGCAAGTGTTACTGCTTGTCTTAATGCTGCTAAGCAATCAATATTCACCATTTCTCTTCTCTGAGTCTGTTCAACGACATGTCCCGAGAATATTAGATGTTCCTCAATTTGTACGCTATGAGGAGTTGATCTATATGGTGATATCTGAGTTGTGTAGGGGATCCAATAATTTCCTGATCAGCCTTAATAAACACTTGGACTATCCTCAATTCAAAAAGGCAACAATGGAGACACTCTGCTCCTCCGAAATGTTCACAGCCAACAATTGGTCTGATCTCAGGCGTGATTGAATGTGAAAAAACCCTTCTAATAATATATTTATAATGTTCTATAATGTGCCACTCAAATGGAGGCCATATTCACCAACTATAGTTCCGCCTACCGACAATCTGGTGAATTAAGATAATATGTGGGGAAATGAGTTTCTGCATCAGAAATCAATTCGCCCTTAGCATTGCTATAAGATGTGTGGGTTATCTCCATCCAGGGTCCGAACACTACTTCCCCTTGGACGGTGTAGGGTCGGGTGACTACCAATGTCACCAGTGCCCTTTTAAGGCTAAGTTAATAGCCATATTGTGAAGCGCTGTGAGCATTTTCCGAATTGCTCACTCGTCCACTGCCCACTGTTCTTCTGTTAACAATTTGTTTCGGTTTTAACTTAGGCGGATCATCTTCAATGTCAATGTCAGCCAGCTCCCTAAATGCGGCTTCAAACTGTTCCTGGGTTGACTGGTCTGAGTTTCTATTTTCTCTGGATGCCCTTCTCAGAGTTGCGAATCTAAATATTTTTGGTGAACACTGTTGGGGGGAAGGTGGATACCTATCCTCTATGTCAACCTTATTATTTTTATTTTCCTTGTTATTGTTAGGCCCATATGTTTCAGAATGCTTGGCTGGCATCTGATTATGATTTTCCCAACTTGGGGACTGTACCTTGCTACATTTTTCACAGGCCCCCACAAATTGTGCAATATCAGCAGCTACTTGGGGCCAGTAGAATTTTTTCGATGTCCTTTGACGTTTGGTCCCATTTCTCTGGTGTTCACCGTCTGGTACAACATGAGCTTGTGCCATCACTTTTTCCCTGTAGGGGGTTGGTAATACCAATTGTCCCTGTTCTTTGGATCCTGCTCTAGCTTTCCTGAAGAGCAGTCCTTCCTTCAAATAAAATTGTCCTTTCTTAGGGTGTGCATGGCTTGTTGGCAATTTACCAAAGCAAGGTTTTAATGTTTTATCTTTTTCCTGGGCCTTTCTCATCTGCTTATGAGAATAAACTAGTGGTGGTTCCTCCTCCGTTCTACTAGGGGTCGACCTGACCTGAAGCGTGGCCATTACCACAGGTTTTACAGGGCTTCCTAGAAAAACATATTTGCTTCCTAACACCAGCGGGTAATTAGGATCGTCACACACGGCTGCTCTAATCACTCCTTCCACGTACCTTGTCTCTACATTGATCTCGGCTACGGGAAGTGTCATGGTGGATATTCCCTTTACGGCCCCTTGTATCTCCACTTTCTCTGTGGTATACTGTTCAGGGTGCACTAGGGTTGCACTCACAACTGAGTCATATTCTAAACCTGAATCGTAAAGGCACCTAACCTTGGCACCATTACATGTCACTTCTTCACAGATGGGGGGATGTTGAAGATTTATATGATTCTCTGTCAGTTTCTTCTTCCCCCTTGTCCACTGTTATCATGCATGCCGCGTGATATGGAGGAACTTTCCTACCACATTCACTAGTATTATGATTATGCATCCTGCATATTTGACAATATTTTCCTTCCTGTCTGAAGGGTTTCCTGTTATCATATTTCCTTTCATTGAATTGTGGGGTTTTATTTTTATTATCATAACGTGACCTATCAAACTGGTGCTTACCTTTGTTTTGATCTCTATGATCAAATTCATTAAAGTTTTGTGGTGCCTGATAATTGTCTACCTGCCTCTTATTATTACCTGTTACCTCTGCTTGAGCTGCTTGATATCTTTCAGCAACATTTAGTAACTCACCCAGCCTCTCTGCACCTTGTTCCATGAGAAACTTTCTCAGGTCTGGAGCCATGGACTCTCTTAGTTGTTCTATAAGGATCATTTCCTTAAGATCTTGGGTTTTCCCCAGAGAAGTCAATTTCTCCAAGTATGTCTCTAACCGTGCAGAGAACTGGTGATAGGTTTCACCTGACAGTAGTTTAGCATTCCTAAATTTTTTTCTATAAAATTCACCATTCTTTTCATATCTTAACAAAAGAGCCTGCTTTAGCATGTCATAATTTTCTTGATCACCTCTGCTCATTTTGGCAAAAACTTCATAAGCTGCACCACGAAGCCCTTGAGATAACTTTAAGCTCCACCTTTCTCTCTCTAACCCATACGTAGTAGCTAATAGTTCATATCTATTTAGATAGCTCTCGATATCATCTTCTTTCTCAACAAAATGATCTAAATGAAAGTTCATAGCTGAGGTTGAGGCTCCCTGACTCGCAGAGGCATCAGAGGTAAAGGGACTGGCACCATTTTCAGGAGCATGGCCTTGAAATTCCAATCCCTTAGTCGTAGCTCATGTTCCCTTTGTAATCTCTTATCTTCTGCTTCCCTTTCTGCAGCCAATCGCTTGTCTTCCCTTTCAGCAGCCTGTCTCTTTTCTTCTGCTTCCCTTTCAGCAGCCTGTCTCTTTTCTTCTAATTGGAGCTTTTTAATCTCCCTATCTGCCTCCAATGCTTTTGCCTCTTTGTCAGCCTCAATCTGCAACCTCTTAATTTCTTTTTCAGCCTCTAACTTTCTTTCAGCTTCAAATTTTCTTTCTTCACGTTCAATATATTTGTCACATTCAGTAGTGACATAAGCAATCATAACTTGCCCGTCCATTCCTAACTCTTTAGCAGTCTGCACAGCAGCAGATCGAAATTTTGCTAGGTCCGCCATTTTCTAACAGGCAAATGTAAACAATTCAATCTATAAATAATTATCTAAGGACAACCACAGGAACTGAGAGCTCAACCTTATTTAATTTCCACCCAAGGATAACTTTTAAATTTTTATTATTCCCTGAAGTGAATTACCCCCAATATATATAATAGGGAAAGATTCAAAATCCCGGACAGGACCCCAATATATGTGCTAAAGTGGGATGTTATAAATATTTATAGGGAACTTAGTGTACCGACTGAGATCAGCTGTGAAGGTATCTGTATCTAATAAGTGTGGTGTATTACAGATGACCTTACTTTGCTACCACATTTATACCTCAGTCAGACTTATTCTGGAATATTGTGATGACTACGTTGAATGTCTAGGGTTATGATAATGATGAAGTGTATGTTCACAACAACCAACAGACAGATAAACAATTTAATTTAATCCACAACACTTTACAACACTGTGACACTCACATACATATAACACTCTATAAGACTATCTTAATAAGTCAAGGGTAACTTTTAAAATTATGTATTAATTCCTTTCAATAATAGATATCCTGATTCAACTACAAAGTGAACCAGGAATCACAATCAAATGTAATCACAAGTTGTATGTACACAAATTATAGATAGGATCTTTGTATTGACATATATTATTATTGCAATATGTGTGTAAGTTGTGCTGTAGTACTATGAGGTAATACTGGCTATTCAAGCTATGTTGTTGTTTGTCATCATGACTTCAAGTGTTTTTTTCTGGTGGAAATAATATTGGAAAGGTTCACAGTTTCTTTTTATTTGAAACAAATAAATGTCCCTCTTGCTTTTATGTAAAGTCACTGTTAGAAGGGGTGGGAGGGGTGGTTATACACAAGATTGAGCTGCTCTGGCCAACGTAATCATAACTTCTGTGTGGGCGGCAGGAAACAGTCTCCACTGCTCGCTTGCTTCACCGTTTCCTTGAGAAACAATACTGGTCGCTATCTTGACCAAGGAGTATGCTACCAGCCTCTGGATTCAGCAAAACTCAGACCAGGTGCTGCTTCAATACGTTAGGACCACGGTCCCTGAAACAAGAAGGTTGTACCTCCCTTCAGAACTAATTTATAATCTATTTCCACACTGAAGCACAATACATAACATATTCTTTGTCAGCAAGTCCTAAGGTACACGAATATATAAATTTAATGCGGCTAAGTGGCTCCGTTCAAAATATGTATTCTAGGATAGTGGTGTATTTGTTTTTTACTTTTTTTTATAGATTTAGAACCGCCACCTGTCCTGCCTTTTCGACT
Source organism: Oreohelix idahoensis (assembly GCA_024509875.1). Classification (NCBI taxonomy): domain Eukaryota; kingdom Metazoa; phylum Mollusca; class Gastropoda; order Stylommatophora; family Oreohelicidae; genus Oreohelix; species Oreohelix idahoensis. The sequence goes on along the minus strand of JAMPIV010010440.1, from coordinate 453,879 downwards.
GTTCTGTCAGTATAAAGTCAGGATTTCAGACATAAAACAGTAGAATGTCATGTTTCCTAATAAGCATTAAACATGTTTTCAAAACCTAACCGTGTATTGGTAGTGTTTTATGTCACTGTTTATTTGGAAAAAAGTTAGTGCTTCATGCCTTTCGCGTTCACTTTTTCATCGCGAGACGAACGTGGTAGTATTGAATGCGTTCCTCCTTCTCTCTCTCTCTCTCTCTCTCTCTCTCTCTCTCTCTCTCTCTCTCTCTCAAGAAACACAGTACCAGTTTTATTTTTAGAAACGCGTGCATGCTGCTGTAGGCTTTACTATCAACGTGAAAGCGTTACAATTATGCAAACGGAGCATAGAAAGGGATTTTCTTGTTTAACTAGCATGACGTACTATAACACAGGCGCACGCTATAGTGACTGCACTGTTCCCTTACCATTCTTCTTTCCTTTTATTGCATTACTTCGTTAGGCTTTACATTTACTTTTTAATTTATATATCTGGATTTAGAATGTTTCACGACATATACACTCGCGTATTTAATTATGTATTTAAGAAACACGTCACGAGTCTAATGGTTAAAATACACCTCTATATATATAGGACTTAACTAAATTTATTAATTATAAATTCCTTCGCGACTTTAAAAGTTACTTTAACATTAAAGCATCTATTACTTTTGGAAATACTATAATAGATATATCATTAAATTTACCACTGGAACTTTTGGGATGAGTTTAATTTAATAGATTTAAATAAACACAAAATCCAGCGAAATAAAATGAAAGCACTAGACCACTGATCACTTTAACAAATATATTATACCGTGCACAGAAACAGAAATCACTCCAATGTAGCCACCATTTCAGATGGAAATCTAGCTGAATTTCTACTATAGCTAGTGAATCTTAAATCTCTGGCGACCGAATGATAACATGGCTTTCTACGTGGTCTGTATATATCTAGCTGAAATGCAAGATTGGTGGGACATGAGAAAATTGACACCTTTTTAGATCTCAGGAGACTTTTGGGGATCTGACCGCCAGACTAAAGAGAGAAGCCGCCTCTGGTCTTCCGCGTCGGCTTTCCCGTTAGCTCCCACTGCGATCGGTTTCGTGTTTAACACCGAGATGCAAAATACCGGCAGGAAACTTGCGTCGCTCGTTTCAGGGACCACTACTGCCTTTGATAGCGCCGATAGTCTTTCCTGAGATCCCTCAGTCTGTTTGATCGTGTGCCGCTACTTTCTGTTTGATTCTGGCACCGCCCCCACTGGGCCAAGTTAATGAAAATGCTGCATATGATTGTTCAAGAGATGTCCGTGGGCGTGATTTAATCTCTCCTTAAATCAATGCGATGACCAGAATGAACGGTAGATAAACTGTCCACATATTAATCAGCAAACGTGTTGACCATCTGTGTGGAACGGTTGCATAGCTAATGAGTCCAGGTGAAAAAAAATCCCGTTTGACGAAAAGTTACCACAATATTCGGGGGCACTGATGCTATACGAAGGGGTCGTTACAAAGGGTCGTACTATATCATCCAACACTTCAGGGTCATTCAGGGTCAGCTGAGTTCGTCTGTCACAATCGTCCCCTCTTTTGAGACATGAAAACCTCTTTTCATGTTTGATTTATGACAATGAAGCTGCCCTGATCGGTAGCTTTAGGATGATTGGTATCTTCAACTTCCTCCTCTTCCTCCGTAGTCCAGTTTCTACTCAGGAAATCAGCCCCGACATTCTGTCTTCCCGTAATATATTCCACTTTGAAAGAATAAACGCTTAAAAGAAGGGCCTAACGCATAATCCTTGCGTTAAATTCTTTATTGGCACCGAGAAAGGCTAACGGAGCGTGGTCTGTTTGTACCGTGAAAGATGTACAATAGAGAAACTCATGATGGCGTCTGATTCCGTCAATCAGAGCGAGGCATTCTCTTTCGACTACGCTGTAGTTCCGTTCAGCTTTATTTAATTTCCGACTGCCATAGGCAACTGGGAATAGCATGTTCAGGTCACTGTCCTCGGCTTGAAGCAGTGTTGACCCGATGCCCTGAACTGACGCGTCGACCAGCAGTACAAAAGGTTTCTTGAGGTCAGGCAACCTCAAAATGGGTATGCAGACAACTGTCCTTTCAAAGTGCTGTACGCGTGTTCACACTTTTGATCCCACATGACCTTATCAGGACAACCTTTCTTTGTGAGGTCAGTCAGAGGTGCCGTCAGTCCGTTGAAGTTCTGGATTTATTTCTGATAATACGCACATAGTGATATGAAGGAACGTACGTCTTTCTTCGTTCGGGGTCTTTTTGCTGCCACTATTTTCTCCACGTTCTTCTTAATAGGCCAACTGCATCCGTGAGAAATAGTATGCCCCAGGAAGTCTAACTGTTCAAACCCGATGAGACATTTGCTAGGTCTGGCTGTGAGACCGGTTTCCTGTATAGTCCTGTGGAGCATAGCAACCGTAGCAATATGTTCTTCGTAGGTTTCCGATGCAATTAATATGTCATCCATGAAATTATGGATATGGGGACTTTGCAAAGGTTCTAGAAGCTTCCTCATTATCCTGGTGAACACTCCTGGTGCGTTATGCAATCCGAACGGCATCACATTAAATGTGTAATGTCCTTCACTAGTGCTGAAAGCTAACAAAGGTTTAATTTCCTCCTTGACTGGTATTTGATAATAACCTTTACTGAGGTCAATCTTGGAGAAAATCTTTGCTTTGCTGAGCTTGGTGAACAACTCAGGAACCGTTTGGAGAGGTTCGGGCTGGAATTCCGTAACAGCGTTTAGCAGCCGGTAATCTATACACAGCCGAACTTCCTTATTGAGCATCTGCAACAGCACTACACTCGAACTGCAAGGAGATGTAGACTCACTGATAATTCCTGCCTGACGCAGCTTGTCTATATTTCCGCGAAGTGCATCAGCTTTAGCGTACGGGATGGGGTAAACTCTGGTTCGAACAGGGGTCTCGTTTGTTAATTTCATATCGAATTCAATGAGATTTGTTCGACCAGGTACAACCGTTAAGACTGCACTGTACTGTTTTAGTAGAACCCTGGTTTCTGTTTGTTGTTCTGGTGAGAGATTGTCGCCGAACTTGACATCTTTAAAGGATTCTGTGGGTTGCAATGGGTACTCCATGCAACCATCATCATCTTCCTCGTCTTCCGTTGCTATGGCGACAGCCAGGAAATGCTCGGAGGATGGCACCGGTCTTTCCAAATATTTCTTAAGCAGATTTATGTGGAAGACCTTCTCCTTTCCTTTGATGGAGATCTTGTAATTGGTACGTGAGATCTTTTTAAGGACGGTAAACGGCCCTTGCCATCCGATGCGAAGTTTATTGCTTCCAGTTGGAAGTAGCAACAAAACTTTCTCCCCTGGTTGTAGTTCTCTCTCTTTTGCAACTTTGTTGTATCTTTTAGCATGTTTAGCGCGGGCTTTCTTAAGGTTGGTAGTAGCTAGATCCCATCCTAGCTTTAACCTTTCCTTGAGCTCAGATACATACTTGCTTGCAGAGACGACTGTCTCGTCAGCCTTTTGGTCTGTCAGGGACCGAAGTAAGGCTTCTAGTGGCCCCTTAATAGGTCTGCCAAATAAAAGTGTAGCAGGCGGGAATCCCGTAGACGCTTGGGGTATCTCTCGGTAGGCGAATAAGGCAGCCGATATATATAGGTCCCAGTCTTCCGGTTTCTCCTGACCCAGCTTACGTAACATGGTGGTGAGGCTGCCATTAAAACGTTCCACGAGCCCATTTCCGGCCGGATGGTAGGGACTTGTGTGGATATGTTTGGCCCTCAAGATCTTAAAGATCTCCTCCATTAACAGGCTTCGGAATTTGGATCCATTGTCCGTCAAAACTTGTTGAGGGAATCCCAACCGTGTAAAGATTTGCACGAGGGCTTCTGCGACATGCTTGGAATCTATGCATGTTAGCGGTACAGCTTCGGCCTACATTGTGCAAGTGTCGACTAAGGTCAAGATGAACTTGTTCCTTCTTTTGGTCCTTTCCAGGGGTCCAATGATGTCGACAGCAACCCGTTCAAATGGAGTTCCTACTATTGGCCTTTGCCCCATGGGTACTGGGGGTGTCAAGTGCTTGGGTGCTACCCGTTGGCACTGGGCGCGGGATTTCACGTACCTGATAATGTCAGAGTTCATTCCTGGCCACCAATAGTGGGTTTTTATTCGCTGAATAGTGGCGTTTTGTCCCATATGTCCGCTAAAAGGAAGAGAGTGCCCCATTTCTAAGATCTGGCTTCTGTACTGCGTCGGTACTAGGCGCTGGTTATTCCCCGTGTCCGGGTTGCCCGTTCTACGATACAATACGCCATCCTTAGAAAAGATGTCTCCGTTGTGTCTTGGGTCCTTAGCCATGGGCAGTTTTCTAAAGCAGAGCTCCAGAGTAGGGTCCTTTTGTTGCGCCTCCTACAGTTCATTCGGCAACAAATTTGGCGCAGGCTCCCTCTCCTTCTTGGTTTGCCCTGTTGTGGTTACCGCTGCCACAGTCGGCTCCTTAGGTCTCCCAATAAACACGTATCTACATCCCAGGATAACTGGGTAGATCGGATCATCCATTATGGCCGCTTTAATAACACCTCTGACAAAATCAGTGTGTATTTCTACCAGTGCGATCGGAAGCGTCCTGGGTGCATCACTCCTGAAAACTCCACTAAGTTTGACGGTTTCCTCTGTCTCCTGACCTGGTTTGACTAGGTGCCTAGCGAAAATACAACTAAAACTTAATCCAGTGTCAAAGAGACAAGTAGTAGAGGTACCATTCAAAATTACAGTTCCTCGCGTTGAGGGTCCGGTCCCCCTCAGGTTGAGAATCACTGACATTGACTCTACCTTTCGAGGCTGTATGCAAACATCCGATGCGGTTTGGACCGGTTTGTTTGCCCTGATCAGACGTTCCTGGTGTAGGGGTCTTCCCTTTTCCTTGACCTTGGTGCCGCGCTGCCACGTAGGCTTGGTGGGTTGATCAGAATTATTATTTGGGGAAATCGGGTTTTGTATAACTTCGATTTTTCCTGGGGAGGTCTCTGGGTATTATTTTCTGGTTGGTTATAATTCTGAGAGGAATTTGAGGAATAGGATGACTGCTCTAGATTTTGTTTACGAGATGGCTCATCTGTGGGTTTACGTTTCGTGCTGGGAAGTTCGGCCATTGCATTGGTATAGCGTTCTGCCTCATTGAGGATGTCTGTTACGGTATTTTAATTGGCATCGTCTGCTAGAGGTTAGCAGCATACGATTTTAGGGGTTACAGCATTTAATGTAATGTAATATATTATTAGACTATTGAACGCTATGACGTATCAGCGTTGGTAGGTCACGCATCGTGACCAAGAGACGGGACCCTTTTTTGTATGACCGTCGAACTGAGAAGACGTGTCCTTGTATTCTTATGGTGTCGGGCATGGAATGCCACACAGTTATATTGTATGTAAATATGGACATGGGTCAGTCCACTCTTACGATGAAAAGAGATGAACGTTTCCAGGTTAGTAATTGACTAAACCTAAGTTGGAGGGAATTAACAGTCCGTATTAATTATATTTTGCCAGACGCGTAATCTCACTGCCTACAGTAATTCGATTATTGGACAAGGACTGGTAGTATATCTACATATATCTTCAATATATGATCAAGTTATAATATGTATTTTTGTGATCAACTTGCATGGATTGTCTTGATGTGTACAACTGTGAATTAAATGTATGGACTCAACGAAATGACTTATCAAATCAATCGTATTCCAAGGTTCAAGTATTGTTCGGAATCTTCCACCCCCGTATTCGCTTAATATTCCATCGAAGGCACGATGCACTATCACTGAATGAAAAAAAACTAACATATCAAAGAAAAAGCAATGGCCAGAAATTTATAATTGTTTTATTCATATCACATGGAACATTGTTCAGAGCAAACCACCTTGCAACAGTGGACGCAACAGTGGTGCCCGTGTGGGGACGAAAAACAAACAAAAACCGAACAATTTTTCATGACTTTCGAATGAATTATTTACTTTCGATAAACAATCACGTGATTTCATAAATATGACGTGGCACGCGTAACTACGAAGGTCAACCTGACGTCACAACATCGTGCGTACATGCTAACGCTCAAGGGACAAAGTCAGCGCATTCCAGTTTTGATGAAAAATACAAGATCACTATAGATCAAAAGATGGAAAAGTCGTTATCTGCCAACGAGGAGCAAGCAGTTCTAGACCCTGGTCTAGTCCGTTGGTGAAGATCGCATCGGACGACGTGTTAAAAGATAAGTCTAGTTTTGTGACTGTTGTCATTGAGATAACACAATACTAAGTCCATTTCGTCTGTACAGGCATGTCTATTCTATTTTTCATATATCTATGTTATATCTGTTTTCACCGTTTGTGTTGTTCCTACTTCGTGGGATGGTTGGGAGGAGAATTGAAATCAATTCTATGGCTCCCTGGATGCCCGAATCAATTTTAATTGTTTCTTAAGGCCGTTAGTTAATTGCATTTTAACGAAGAAATAACCTAGTGTATTTAGTTCCAATCGTAATTTGTTCGTAACTATTTCGTATTTTCGCTATAATTTATTTGAATTGTTAATATATGTCCGTTCATGAGTTATGACGTCATTACTTTTTGCAGTCATTTTTTTTCTTGTGTTCTGTCATAGATATCGTACTACTGTTTCGTAATCCTTGGTTGACTAATTGTCTTGTTGTCTTCATCTCATACATTTATCATATAATAATAATACTATAATTTAGTCAATAACCAGAGTGTAAATGAATTTTATTAATTTTTATGCAATTTAAGGATGAATTAGGGTCTTTGCACCAATTTGCATTGGTGGTTCAAGAAAGTGGCAATGCACTTTATAGCTCATGATTAAGGCATAATAATATATTATATATTGATAATTCAATATAAATTTATGGTCTGATTTAAATGACAGACATATTGCATGTTTATTAGTACATTTTCCCAGTACTACATTCTGACTTAGCACATATAATTAATTAAATTAATTAATTATGGAGGGACAATACTCATAATTATTGAAGGATAAAATTAGATTCGTGATATAAATTAGGCATCTTATATAAATAAATAGCATAACTACTTCTGACTTATATTAGTGGGCACACATAATATCATTACAAAATATTATATATTGGTGGAACTTATAAATACAAGTTCAATAACATTGTAATTATTTAGTAAGTACTCATACGTTGAGTGAGTGCAATAATTACTTACAAAATTAACGTCAAGAATGCTTACCTTGGATCAATTCATTAAAATTGGAAAAGATTGTAATAAAAAGGGAGATGCACTCCTGGAATTTGCAGAACAACAATTTGCTAAATATAAAGCAGAATTGGCAGAACAGGAGGAAAAAGAAGATAGAAGGAAAGCTACATTAAAAGAAGAAGAAGAAAGGAAAGTGGCAAGAGATGGAATCCTACGGATTGAAGAAGAGAATAAATTGAGACGACAAGAAATGATAATACAGCAAGAAATGGAATTGCAACGGCTTAAATTGGAAACAGCAAAACTTCATGCACAAAGTGCTGCAGCAAGCCAAAATGATAATGTTCAAAATGGATCTTCATCCAACCATAATAAGGGCAATTATTATTTCAAGCTACCACCATTCAAATTACACGTTGAGATGGGTTGAACTGGCAGGTGTCAACAAATCGTATGACAAGTTAGTTGATCTGTTACTAAGGGATAAAGTGTTATCCTCTGTCAGCCCACCGTTATTTGCCTATCTGCAAGAACGTAAACCAGATACTATTAAGGAGTTAGAAAAAATTTCATTAAATTACTGCACTGCGCATCCGAATGCGAACATTTCTGGTTCGTTGATAAGAGAACCTCTACCTGTGGCTTCCAATATGGCATACTATAGCAATAACAAACCAAGAAATCACAGTGTAGACAGAAGTAGATTCAAGGAAAATTACAATGTTAATTTTCACAAAGGACATTATAATAATAATTTCAACAATAAAAATGATTTGAACAGAGGTAGATCAAGGAATAGGAATTATTCACCTCATTCAAACTACAACAAGTCAACATAATACTAATTATAATAGATCAAATAACCACAATAATAACAGCAATTGGGATAACAATAATCATAGCTCGAGACATCGAGATAACAGTTACAATAGGGGACAAGGGGATAATTCAAATGATTATTCTCGTCATCGGTCTCAGTCGCGGAGACCATCACAGTTTGATCACAATGCAGGGGCGGCACTCACGGATGGTACGACCCCTAGTGTTTCTGATAATAATAATCAGTCACAATCTTCGTCTGCATGTTGTGCTGTTAACTTTAATGTGGCAAATAGTTGCCAAGATTGTAATGCTATTTTTCAGAAGGCCAAAGAAACTGTGCTGAATTGTGGACACCTTCATACCGTAGTTGGTCTTTCAGCGAACGATGGCACGGGCACCCTGATGTTCAATAGAGGATTAGTGAATGGTACTGTGGTCTCAGTTTTAAAAGATTCTGGATCAACAACCATTGGAGTTCGGCAGTCTCTGGTACAACCTAGCTGTGCAACAGGGGACTATGTCCGTTGCATGACCTTCGGGGGTACTATTGAGTACTACCCCACTGCCATAGTATATGTTAACACACCATTTTTTACAGGTCATGTCAAGGTTTGCATGCTACAGAATCCATCAGCTGATCTTACAGTAGGACGCATCCATGGCAGTAAGGATTGCACTCTTAAAGAAATTAATGAATGGGAGAAAAAAAGTTGGAATCTTTTAGCAACGCTAACGCTGTTGTTGCGATGGCTACACTTCGTGCCAACAAAATGAATACATGTGGCACAGCAGTTTCCAACTTCACTCTGAGTACTATCCCGGAAACTGATGAGGATGATGGATCTATTGTACAAGATACTAAGGATACTCCAGGTAATAAGACCAGTTCAGCACAACCCAACAAAATGAAAAGATCATTTTGAGGGAGATATACTTTTCCTCGTCAGGACACTACTGCCAATTCTGATAATAAATGTTGGCGACCGGATCAGATTACAACTGATCCTAAGAAAACTGTTGACGTTGTCAAAATTGACAAAAAAATTACGAGGAAGAATAATAGGTTAAAGAATAATGCTGGACTTAAAAGGAACAGGGATAATAAAGTTAACACAAATAATTATGATGAAAAAGTTTTTACTTTGCCCAGCAAAGACATGTCTACGACATATAGGAAACTTAATACCTTTGGTAATAATAGGTGTCATCCTCAGTCCAGTCAGGATGATATATCATCCAATAAAAATACAACTTTTATGGTTAAGGAGAGATTTAATTCTAGTGATATGACTAGAGATACATATCATCATTGTTCACAGTTTCGTGACAATGATACTACTTATATTGGGAAAAGTGCGTATTCTCGCACAGTGTTAGTGCGAAATCTGCTGCAGGATACTACCTGGCAGACACTTAGAAATTTCTTTAATCTTACAGCAAACGTTAAGTTTGTTCGTCTTCTACCATCTGTTGATGGTCAGAATAGTCAGGCTTTGGTTACATTTCGTAACAATCGTGACGCCCGTTTGGTTATCGAGCATGATAACGGTGTCTATTTTCGTCACCATCATCTACACTTACAATTAGTACCTGATTCTGCGTCACGCAGATAATGGTATACGCTCACACTTTGATCTTATTTCTTGATGACTCAGCATTGTCAGTCATCATTTCTTATCTTTCTTAATCATCTATCCTAATATAGATTGATTTATTGATTTTTTCTTCTCGAAAAACATTCTGATTCTTAACATCTTTAAATGTGTACACGTTTTCTGTCTTATTTGTTTTTACCATGCCTACAAGAGACAGTAAGGTGGTTAAATGTTTTAACTATGCTCAGCCCAATGCAGCATAAGTTCATTTGTCATCCTGGTTAAAATAAGACAGGCCAGTGAAGGTGACATGGACTGGTGAGTTTAATAGAATATTTCGGTGAATAATTGATATATTTTCACACCAACCTATTTTGAGACTACCTGATCCTTCCAAAAAGTTTATACTCCTTATAGATGCGAGTAATTACGGAATTGGCGCATGTTTGCTCCAATATCATGACTACGTCCTCCATCCCACACTCAACGTCTCACGGAAACTTAAGCCACCATAAATCACAAGAGCCCGAAACTGTCAAGATACGCCATTCTCCTTCAGCCTTTCAACTTTACGATTGAAGACATTTCTGGAACAGACAATATCGTCACAGACGCACTATCCAGAAATCCTTTGGATGTCGAGTAATCAACACTGACACTTTTCTAATACGTCAACCGAAATTACGTGTCACAGGAGACTGAATCCTATCGCGAAATTCTTGACATGGAGATAAACCTTTGCTTACGATTCAACTAAATAACTTGTACAGACAAGTGCGATACGAAATGAACTAAATCAAGAGACAATGTATTCGTATTTTACGCCGGGACTTTGGCTAGTGTCCGTTCCGGATAAAACTGGTTGAAACAACTTTGAAATTAATACTTGATGACATTTCGAACTAATTGCAGTTTGTGATAGGAATTCTTGGACGTTAAGAATATCTATAGTTATTCTGAATCAGAACACTTAAACAGTCTTCTCTAATGGAAATTCACAAGGATCAAGACTACGGATGGATCGTCACATCCAATGTTAATTAATTTTAACTTAGCTGTTGAATTAATGGAAATTAAAATGAAATGTGAGAAAAAAAATGAAAAGAAATTGAAGAAAAAAATGAAACATGAAAAAAATGAATAAAAGAAAACAATCTCACATAATTCTAAGTAATATTCTTATATATAATAATGAATTATATAATTATATTACATATTAGTTTCTTATTTAGTTAGTTAAGTTAGATAGGTATTACCCACTTAACACATATGATTATGGTCAAACACACATAACTAACTTAAATTTATACATTATGTTCCTTCTCTACTTTATTTCTCATTTGGTTTTTTTTCCTCTCTTTTCTTTTCTCATAACATCGTTTTTAACTTTCTTGCATTAGATTTTCAATAACTTGACTCTTAATACACACTTAATATAATTAATTAGTTTAATTTTAATTAGTTATTTTAGTCCTGACATGACATTTCATTACGACAAACTTTAAGATAATTAGTTAATTAAATATCAGCATTACACATTTTCTTTTAGTTAATATAACATTTGTGTATAACAATTCTGTATAACATGATCGTTAATAGATTATATGACTGTTAGTTAGTCGACATGACCACGACACTGTTCTAGTCAGAACATCGTAGGCCATATGTCGCATTTTGTTTTTTTTGGTTTTGGTTAAATTTTTGAGATTATTCACTTAGATAGGTTTTCAAAAAAAATCTATCGAATAGATTTTTTTTCCCCCGGTGAACAGGGAATTGTTACGGTATTTTAATTGGCATCGTCTGCTAGAGGTTAGCAGCATACGATTTTAGGGGTTACAGCATTTAATGTAATGTAATATATTATTAGACTATTGAACGCGTTGGTAGGTCACGCATCGTGACCAAGAGACGGGACCCTTTTTTGTATGACCGTCGAACTGAGAAGACGTGTCCTTGTATTCTTATGGTGTCGGGCATGGAATGCCACACAGTTATATTGTATGTAAATATGGACATGGGTCAGTCCACTCTTACGATGAAAAGAGATGAACGTTTCCAGGTTAGTAATTGACTAAACCTAAGTTGGAGGGAATTAACAGTCCGTATTAATTATATTTTGCCAGACGCGTAATCTCATTGTCGGCCGTTGGAACCACCAACTTCGAGTACATATAGTTACGACGTTCTGCCTACAGTAATTCGATTATTGGACAAGGACTGGTAGTATATCTACATATATCTTCAATATATGATCAAGTTATAATATGTATTTTTGTGATCAACTTGCATGGATTGTCTTGATGTGTACAACTGTGAATTAAATGTATGGACTCAACGAAATGACTTATCAAATCAATCGTATTCCAAGGTTCAAGTATTGTTCGGAATCTTCCACCCCCGTATTCGCTTAATCTTCCATCGAAGGCACGATGCACTATCACTGAATGAAAAAACTAACATATCAAAGAAAAAGCAATGGCCAGAAATTTATAATTGTTTTATTCATATCACATGGAACATTGTTCAGAGCAAACCACCTTGCAACAGTGGACGCAACAATGTCCTCAAGCCTGACTGCGCCCTGTTCAGCCAAAAATCTACGGGTTTCGTTTGACAAAGTTGACTTTATCTGTTCCACAAGAACAAGTTCAAGTAGTCCCTCAAATGTAAGAGGTAGGTCAGATAATTCAATGCACTTTGTCAAATAGCCCGTGAGACGTGAAGAGAACTGCGGGAAAGTTTCCGTGCTCTCTTTCCGGCTGTTTCTGAATATTTGCAGAAATTTTCGGGCGGTCATCTCAAACCGTTCTAGCAAGGCCTTCTTCAGCATGTCGTAATCATGTTGGTTGGTTCCCAGCTTTGTGTACATGTCATACGCATTACCTTTCAACGCAGTTGAGAGTTTAAGTGCCCAACGGGAATTCTCTAACCCATACAGATTTGCGAGCCTCTCGAATTTCTCTAGGAAGGTGTCTATTTTTTCATTGGGGCTGGGAAAAGACTCTAAAGCAAAAGACATCGCCGTTAATTGGGCAGATTGAGTGCTGGAGAGATCCATTTACTGAGACTGGGGCGAAGACGGCTCTCCGTTATTCGAAGTAAAGGCGCCCCGACTCTCTAAAGCCTTAAGCGCCAGTTCATGCTGTCTTTCTCTTCTCTCTCTCTCTCTCTCTCCCTGCGAGCTTCTATCTTTGCCTCAATTTTCTTCTGCTCCAATTGACGATCGTCCGCTTCTTTCTTCCTAGCTTCTGCCCTCTCTTCCGCTTCTTTCTTCTCTGCTCTATCCTGTGCTTCTTTCCTCTCTGCTCTCTCTTTTTCTTCCTTCCTCTCAGCTTCTACTCTCTGTTCCGCTTCTTTCTTCTCTGCTCTATCCTGTGCTTCTTTCCTCTCTGCTCTCTGCGTCATACCTTTCAAGTTCCCTGTTGACAAACAGGTTCGCGGCTTCTCCTTCTAATCCTGAGTCCTTCGCCTTCTGTCTCAAAATGGATCTTATCCTAATTCTCTCTGCCATGCCAAAGAACTGGATGCTTCTAAGACTAGAGAATAGTAAGAAAAACCAAGGAGGGAAGAAAACTCAAAGCCGCTACGAGATAAAACCACGAAGTATAAATTTACTTTTGGTACCTCCTACTCTGTAATGTGCAAACTTATCGCCGCTATTATGGTCACTTAAGACTCTTAACGCAAGCGACTATGCCACGTTAAAATGGTAAGTTACACTAGAAAAAAATCTACTTTTACTAACAGTGGAGAAAGATTTATATTAAACAATTTAAAAGAAAAAAATTTTTTTCCCTAAAATTTTAATTCTCCGTCAACAAAACTCCGCCCCTGAAGTCAATTTATGAGAAGAGACGTGTTAACTAGACTTTAAAAGTCAGAACAAGGCGTCTTTAGCTAAGCTCAACTCTTTTTAACTTCAAAAAACCTTTAGTGACTGTAAAAACAATCACGCAATCCCAGCAAATCTTTTAAAGAAAAAATTTAATTTTCTCTGCCAGAGGATAATTTAGCTAACCGAATTTTTGATTATCCGTACTTTCTACTGCTGTGGAAAGAAAACAACCTGTAAATATGCTGTGTGGACGACCCAAATACTAAAAGGCTAGGGGTGTAATTAATTTTTTTAAATTTCCCTAAATCACAGAGACAGATCATTCACACTCTATCTAGTTAGACCCAGACTTAATCAGACTCAAAAATATCTTTATCCCGGCTATGCGATTGCCTCAAATGTAGCTCAAGATCCCAGGACCAGCCCACAATTATTGTCTTAAATTTATTTTGAGAGAAAGAGTCTTAGAAATAGTGGTCCGGTTTAGAGTGGAGAATGGTGGTGAAAAGCTCAGTGATAGAAAATGTAGTGAGTAGATAGTTGCTTCACAGAGTGCTGGGGAGAGTAAAGACAGACTTATTTACGACAAATCGTTTCTCTCAATCTTCTCTTCAGACTCTCCTGGTCAAACAATTATTTGCCAGTTTCCAGACACACATCTGCGCTCACACCGATTTGGTGCTTCAAACACACAGACGCACGTGGATACAAACTATATTAAACAAATAGGGGAAATGTTGGGCTTTGGGTATTCCAACACAGTACTAAATAAGTTTATGATGTTTATTAACCTTAAAAATCAAATCACAAACAAATATCAAGTGTTACATAAAATTATCATAAGTACAGAAAATACAACTAACAAGGTGAGGGGGGGTGAAGAAGATTGGTATCGACTAAGCCCTTCCCGCTTGTATTAGACAAAGATAAACCCAGTCCAAAGATAGATAGTTATCAGGAACATAGGTAATGTAACCTAACAGTGAAGTTAATTACTCTGAAAGAGGGGGTTACAATCTTAGGTATGGGTGGTAGAAAAATCCTGTTATTCCCAATTGTTCTTCCCTTTACTAAGCAAATGAAAAGGGGGGGGGGGGGGGAAGCAGGGTTAACAAAATATACCAAAAAAAGGAACAATGCAGGAGGTTTGCTGATAGCAAATATTCCCACTTATCGCCGGACTTGAAGCCTAAGAGTTCTTGTGTTTTATTATATAAAAAGGAGTCTATGGGATGGCACTGACACAGTTCGACACGGGGTGAAAATGAAGTGGTGGTAAATTTCCTTCAATGAGTGATGATAGCAACTGTCCCGTAAAGTTTTTAATCCAGTGAGGAAAAACTAGGCTCAGTCACAGTCAGGTAAATCGGTATTCTCTCACAACAGAGCAGTAAATAAAATATCGCTACTGGCACTGTTCATCTTCCAGTTTATCTCACAGATTGAAATTAAATTTGATGATTTATTTAAATGTTCTTGGGTAGGCTTTCTTTCATGTAATTATGATAGCTAGGTCGCATCGGACCGCCACAAGATTAAATTTAAAAAATGTTTCATCAATATGTCTGGAAGTTTAAGAACCGAGTCTGAAACTCTCTGTATGATTTATTTATGCTTGGATTCCAAAGGTGATCATTCTATAGAAAAAGATAGAAAACAGATGACTACATAATCATACCTCAAAAATCAAATAATATTCTAACGCGCGATAAATTTACCGTTAAGGCTATTATATACACTCGCGTATTTAATTATGTATTTAAGAAACACGTCACGAGTATAATGGTTAAAATACACCTCTATATATATAGGACGTAACTAAATTTATTAATTATAAATTCCTTCGCGACTTTAAAAGTTACTTTAACATTAAAGCATCTATTACTTTTGGAAATGTCCAGACTTGGGCGTGATTATAATCTCTCATATTAAATCAATAGGCTGATGGGCGTGATTTACTTTCCTTAAATCAATGAATGATACGGTAGATAAACTGGGCTCAGTCCACATATTAATCAGCAAACGTTGTTGACATCTGTTGTGGTAACGGGTTGCATAGCTAATGAGTCCCGCAGGTGAAAAAAAATCCAATATGTTTGACGAAAAGTTACCACAATATCATTCGGGGGCACTGATGCTATACGAAGGGGTCGTTACAAAGGAGTTATAATTGTTTTAAAATACACGTACTAAATATCATCCAACACATTCAGGGATCATTGTAAAAAACCACATATACAGGGTCAGTGTTGAGGATTTGCTTCATGTCTGCAGCATGATGGAAGATCTCGCATTCTACTATATGATTATAACTCCGCGACTGAAGTGTCGATGATTGATTTCATGTCATTTTTTACAGGCATTTGGGGATTTGAGCTCGATCCGAATGACTGTATGCATGGAACACCTCAAACGAATAGAGATATATCTCATCGACGATTGTCGATGTGATTGTTGCATGTGTGCAGGCATTTGAGTTTGGCCCGTGTTGAGAGATTGCCACGAATTGCTGCACCATGGAACATCGCAATTGAATATAACATATTAATCAGTAACGACATTTGCAGTATGCATTATCACTATGCATGACGGCGTATGTCTTTGTAACGTCATTCGACATTGTGGGTTTTTTTGCAGCATGACCGTACGGCAGTGTGTGTTTCATGAAGTGTGGCCATTGCCACTGAAATTGTGTGGTATAAACCACTTTTTCTCAATTGTGTGGCTGGGAAGCAAATTGAGCAGTGTATTTCTTGAACCAAACGTAATATCGTCGATCAATATATGAATAACGACAGTTTTGCATAATTATGGCCCGTAGATGTTTCAGCCATGGCGATGGTATGCCAAAATTGGAAGCATTGACGGTACTAGCCAATAGTGTAAGACTAGTATTAGGCATGGATGGTATTGTACAGCTAGCGGCAAGCGTAAGTATGGTGTATGTTCAGACTAGCGTAGTGTAACGGATATTAGACGACTAGCAGTAGGACGTAAGCCTAGCATATAAGTGTTTTGCAGAACTAGCAGGATAGTTTAAGTCTAGTGCAAAAGGCTATTGTATAAACTAGCGACGGGAGTAAGTCTAGTTAGCCTCTGAATTTATGCCAAAGGACATTGGCCGTTAAAAGGAACTGACCTTGAACCAGAACTCTAGATAGAGATTGTGAACATGTGTTTATGAACTAAGGAGAACTCTTACAGATCGTACATGAATGTGATGTGACTTTTGTTCCCATGTAGTTGATGTCTGCTCATGGAATGAAATTACTGATTAAATATTTTGAGTCGTCAAATCACAGTCTTATCAACTGTCGTATTCGGAGTTGAGTTAAATATCGCTGTCTATATTCAAACCTGATCATGACTAGTGATGATTAAATGTCTTAACACGCTGCATCTCACACTTGCCAATATATAATCAATAAGACAAGAGACTAATACAGGCCAGTCAAGGGTCGAATATTTAATATGAAACATGTTCAGCACATAATGTATCACAAGGGTTAAAGCAGACATTTTCGATACCAACGAACAGTATTACGGAATCCTACAAAAGTGATAAGAACCCGAGGGACTTTGACTCTACAAACTGAATATGCATATAATAACTTGGTCATCCTCAAATACTAGAAGTCATCGAAGCACCCTTAATATACTGGGGTCCCGAGGCCCGTAACATACTGGTGTCAGAAAGTGTCTGGATTTTGTGAATACTGGATCCCCCCCTTCAAGTATCGAAGAAAGCTAAATTGATGATGAACGTTTAAAGGCAAAATCATTCATTCAAGCCTAACTGGCAACTGAAATGCGCATGACAGAAAGTGACGTCACTATATCGATGCCGTCACCGCTAGCAGACAACTTTGCCTGAGAGAATCCGAATTTTCTTCCACCACAAGAGACTGATTCACGCAGATAGAACGGTAATCTTCCACTCGAGAACCTGAACCAGTGGAGAATGTATCTCTTCATCAAATTCATCTGAGGCTGCGACGCAGATCGATTGAGGAAACTACGTTCGAAGACCGAAGCAATACTTTTTTCAAACGGTTTGCCCTACTGCGAAGATCAATGTCCCCAATCAATGGACTACAGCTGTTGAAAACACGGTTCGGAACTAGGATTAGAATTACATGCACTCATGTATTTCTCAGAGGGACAGCTAAACAGATAAGTTCTTGATTTTACTTGGGCGCTTGAACATTATCATACTGTCCTCGCATTAGCTTTGGTCTACAGTTCATCGTCACTTTACTTACTTTTATACTCATCATCTGTGTTCCCCATTCATGTTTATTCGTATATTCGTTGTGTTTAATATTGACTGGAATTTTCCCAGGAAAACTTCAGTGAATGTTAACTTCTATTAGATTGGCTATGCTTATATTTCGCTGACTGTGGATCTGACTGATTATATTTTTTCTTTCGAGTCAGGATATAAATGTTTCCTCAGTTCGCAATATAACCATATTTTGTGTACTTAGCAGTTTCGTCAAGTGAATTACGTCCTATTTATTTACGTTCCCTGAATTTCAGTACTGTTGACATTGTGGTCGGTGTGTGATCTAAAATTTCTTTGTATCCTACACGTTCGTATTAAGACGACATATGTCGTCGTTTATATTTTTGTGATGTAAATTCTTTTCTTTCTTTTAACTGATTACTGTTTATAAGTCTCCTTTATTTACTTTTATAAGTGTAAATTGTTGTCGTATAACTGAAAAAATCATTTCATTGTAACTCATTTGATTGTTTTCACTGTCTTTTGTCACATGTTCTACCGAACTTGTTTGTAATTGACTAATATATTTCATGTACATATTATAGTGAGTTTTCTATAGTCCTCTGGTGTATATAAATTAGGACTATCGAAGGTACTCAGAAACCTATTATGATGTCTACACTACAGGATTTCATTGATCTTGGATCAAAGTTATGGAAAATCAGGAGCGGGACTACAAAGTTTTGCAGATACGAAAATATGATGAATATTTATCGCGCGTCCTGGAAAGAATAGGTGAACAGCGCGAAGCAACTAAATCGAGCTGATGAGCTTAGGAGGTTTGAATTAACCCAAGAGAGGGAAATGAAAGAAAAAGAAATGGCTCAGAAAGAAAAAGAAATATCCATGAAATTGGAATTAGGACGATTGACTATAGCTCAACAAGAGAAAGACAGAGAGCAGAAAGATAAAGAATTAGCTCAACAAGAGAAAGACAGAGAATTTGAGAGGGATAAAAAATGGCTCAACAAGAGAATGACAGAGAATTTTGAGAGGAAAAGAAATGGCACATCGAGATAAAGAAATGGAAATTCAGGAGAATGGAACTTATGCATACTGGATCATAAGCCATAAAAATGCCATGGATAATGGGAAACATTAAAACTTCATGCAGAAAAAGAAAATGAGCTTTAGAATTAGCTAAAGTGCAGTCTGAACAGACTAAGACTGCGGCTGGTACTAATTATTTCTATCCTAGTTAAAAATGCACACATTTTGACCAAACTCGCGATTGTGTTGACTCTTTCATATCTAGATTCATCATCTCAAGGTCACAGCTCTGAACATACCCCAAGGAAAGATGGAGCAGTCTTTTACTTGATTTTTTTGACTGGGGACTCACTTAAATGTTTATGAGTCTTGATGAAAAGAGCAGAAGAAAGCGATTTCGATGTCGTAAAAGAGGTATTACCTAAGACGTTTCCAGTTAACTGAGTCTGGATTCAGAGATCGCTTTAATCGCGGACTAAACCAAGCAAGGATGCAGATTTTTGGTGAATTCATTGCATCTATTAATACATTTCCTTAGCAGATGATGGATTGATCTATCTGGTATAAATAAAACATATGAAGGTGTTATTGATCTCATGCTGCGAGATAAAGTTTTATCCGCATGCAGCACTGAATTAGAAGCATTTTTTACAAGAAAAGACATCCTAATTCTATCGATGAGTATGAAAAACTCGGAAGACAGTATTCAGACCGCCACATCAGAATAAAGATCTCATAGATCGACTATTCGAGATCCTATGCCTGTGTGCGCGGCACACCATGATCAGAGACCTCGATCGAAGAGCTTTGATGGACGTTGTCGTTCAGATTATTATCAATCCGACAGAGATTTTTATAACTTCCGTCGTCATCGCTCTCCTTCGAATTCATATCGACGAGGTTATAGAGGATATTCACCTCATGATCGTGGGTATCACAGAGGCAGGGATTATGATGGTTCACATCAGAAAGGATACTATAAACAGAGATCATCTTATGGTAGAGATGACAGGAAGGATTGACTCATACTGATTTTTATTATAGCAATAAAAAGTCAGTCAAACTAATAACAAAGGTAATGCCAGATCTCCGTCGAGAGACAAAAAATAAACATAGACATGCGAATAATTGCAGTGTCAAAAAGGAGAAAGGTAATGATGATAATGATCATGCGAAACGCATGTATGGTAAATGAATGGTACATGTTATGAGTGTCAATCGAAAAACAGATTAAAAGTCTACAATTACACACTTGATTGTGGTCATTGTATGCCTACAAATGTCGGCATGTGTAAATGTCGGTTATCTTACATTTCATCCAGGAATATTGGAGGGCAAGGTATGTGAGAGTTTTGCGTGACACTGGGTCCTCAACGATAGGCCATAAAGCACTCGCTTATCGAGCCTTCTGCATTTTACAGGCAAATCAGTTAAGTGGTGTCACATTTTGGTGGGAATATTAGAAACTTTCCCTGTGGCACGCAGTATACATTGATACTCCCTTTTTACACAGGCACTGTCTATGCCTGCGGCTTGAGAGCACCCATTACTGAAATTATAATAGGAAACATACCAGGAGTTAAAGATTGCACTCCTGAGAGGAGATTGCAATGTGGGTTGAATGTCACCCACAGGGGGCAAATGCTGGTGTAACTAGAGCAAAACAGTTAGGTACGGACATGGCTACGCCAGCTCTTCCTATAATAGATACAAATGTGTCTAAAGTTGGAACTATTACACCTTCTGTTTTTGCAGAAAAAACAGAAAGAGTGTGACCCAACATTACAAGGATTGTTTAGCCGAGCAGATCCAAAAACGATTAAATACACAGGGGTGGCGAAACAGTGTTTCAGGATAAAAAAATCAATACTGACTAGATATGTTGATAATGGCAAAACACTCATACATCAATTGGGCGTTCCTGAGGAATAAAGACCGTTGGTCTTACAAACAGGTCATGACTCCCCTATGGCAGGTCATATGGTGATCAAAAGAACATTGTTTCGTGTTACGTCACAATTTTATTGGCCTGGGGTTAATAAAGATACAAAGTTTTACTGCAAATCATGTACAACATGCCAAGGTATAGCACGTAAGGGCAGGTTCCATACGGCACCCTTACAGATTACAGACGTGCCTGAAAGACCTTTCAAAAAGATTGCAGTAGATATAGTGGGTCCGTTATCAATTGTTTCAAATAATGGATTTCGTTATATTTTAACTTGCGTAGACCTTTGCACGCGTTGGCCAGAAGTCATACCGTTGAAAACCATCACAACTGCATCCGTATCTGATGCATTATTTTCGATATTTTGTCGAATCGGTTTTCCGGAGGATATTTTGTCAGATCAAGGATCACAATTTACTTCCAACATCATGAGGGATCAAGAATCCATGTTATCTGTTCACCACTCGTTTTGTAGTGCGTATAGGCCCCAATCAAACGGTGTGTGCGAGCGCTACAATAGCACTCTAAAACAGATGTTATCTAAGATAACTGAAGAAATGCCTCGTGAATGGGACAGGCTTCTGCCGGCGGCCCTGTTCGCTTTTCGTGAAGTGCCCTCACAAGAGCACGGGATGGTCTCCGTTCGAATTGGTTTATGGTTCGAATCCTCGCGGACCAATGATGATACTCAAGGATTTGTTGATTGGAGCATCAATTGATACAGCCACTCGAAACAGCTACGAGTTAGTTATTGATCTCCGACAACGAATCATTGATGCGTGCACTTATGCATCCCAGAGTATAAATCAGCCACTCAACGATTAAGATTATTACATAATCAAAAGAGAATATTAAGATCCTTCAAACCAGGGGAAAAAGTTTGGTTGTTGCTACCTCATAACGATAACAAATTACTGATATCATGGCAAGGTCCATTTGATGTTATCAAACAAGTCCACAGATGTTGACTACTCGGTAAACGTTAGAGGTAAAATCAAAAAACCCTTCCACGTCAACATGCTAAAATTAGCAGTTGAAAGACCACAGGAATTATATTCCTGTCATTAACTCTATTGATGATTCTTCACATCATACTGCTTCTTTTGCAGTTGTTCATGAAGAAGATAACCACTTCGTCTATCCCTTTACAATTCCAACTACCTTTTTTGCAATCATCGGAAGGTTGGAAAGACTTGCCTATCTCTTCGTCACCATCTTCGTCACCACCAGATCAAATTCGGGATATTCTCATTTCTTTCAATGATATTCTCCCCGACCTTCCAGGTCAGACATAGCTTATATCCCATCATATTACCCTTACTGATTACAAACCTATCAAACTCAGACCGAACCCTATATCTTTACACCACAAAAATAGGGTAGAGAAAGAGTTAAAAGAGATGATACATTTAGGTGTAATATCTCCTTCGGAATCACCATATGCATTCCCAATGGTGATTGTTAAAAAGAAGGATGATTCTTTACGCATTTGTATTGATTTTAGGCGATTGAACAAAATTACAATCACAGACGGTGAGCCTATTGCACTTTTAGAGGATCTTTTGTCAGAATTATCTAATGCTACTTTCTTTAGCAAACTAGATCTCTCTAAAAGGCTACTGGCAAATTCATCCTTTTGCCGAAAATGCCAAACCCCTACACAGCTTTCACAACTCCTTTTGGGCTATCTACCAATGGAATTATATGTGTTTTGGGTTAGTGAATGCGCCAGCGACGTTTGTGCGCATGATGCGCCGCCTTCTTGGCGATCGTAAAGATGTCATCACGTACATCGATGACATCTGCCTATTTCATGACTCGTGGGAAGACCATATTGATGGTTTAACTTCCCTTCTACTTACGTTACGTATGCATGGTTTGACTGTGCGACCTTCAAAGGTCCAAATAGGTTGTCAGGAAATTTCTTTTCTTGGTCACCGCATAGGGAACCACAAACTGTATCCTGACGACAAGACAGTCAAAAGAATTCTATAGATTTCTACCCCTTCAATACTAAGAACAAGTTAGAAGCCTTTTAGGCTTGATAAACTATTACCATAAGTTCATCCCGCATTTCGCTCAACTATCTAAACCTTTGTCCGCACTGTGGACACAAGGTAGTCCTAATAAGGTACGTTGGGACAAAGATTGCGAAAGCGCTTTTAAGTAACAATTAAGAAATTATTTTAGTAATTCACCAATTTTGTTATTACCGAATATACGTATTCCTTCCTACTTCAATCCGATGGCTCGATTTACTCCAGGGGTGGCTGTTTGCTGCAATGTTACAAGGAACCACTCCATCCATGTTTCTATGTGTCGAGAAGACTGTCTCCGGCTGAACAAAAGTATGCGACAGGTGAACTTGAGCTCCTGTCGATGGTCTGGTGCCTAGAGAAGCTGTCAAGATTCCTCATCGGCACGCATTTTTTTATCATGACAGACCATAGTCCTCTTACTTACATAACAGCTAGTACTATGCGTAACGCTAGCATACACCGATGGTATTTGTTGATTCAAGAATTTTCAATTACGATTCTGCCCTTTGCTGGATCTGACAATAACTTGGCAGATCTTTTTTCGCGCCCCTTCTCTGAGAAGAAATTGAATTAACTCTTTAGTCACCATGTTGACAAGTGCTATTATTAATGTTATAAAATTTAATGTGTCTACTTAATGAGTATGATGTTTATAAGTAGGTAGTACTAATATTAATATATTCGGGAGACGAGCGTCTTCTCCATCACTATCATCCGTGCCACAAGTGTCACGTTTGGAAGTGAGGGGGATGATGTTGAGGATTGCTTCATGTCTGCAGCATGGCGCATTCCTCATATGATTATATCTCCGCGACTGATGTCGATGATTGTTTCATGGCTGTATCATGGAACACCTCAAACGAATAGAGATATATCTCATCGACCGATGTCGATGATTGTTGCATGTGTGCAGGCATTTGAGTTTGGCCGACTCGAATTGCTGCACCATGGAACATCGCAATTGAATATAGTAACGACATAGTATGCATATCACTATGCATGACGCGTATGTCTTTGTAACGTCATTCGACTTGTGGGTTTTGACCCGTACGGCAGTGTGTTTCAGAAGTGTGGCCATTGCCACTGATATTGTGTGGTATAACCACTTTTTAATTGTGTGGCTGGGAAGCCAATTGAGCAGTGTATTTCTTGAACCAAACGTAAGTCGTCGTATGAATAACGCAGTTTGCATAATTATGGCAGATTAGCCTGGCGTGGTATGCCAAAGGAACATTACGGTACTAGCAATAGTGTAAGACTAGTATAGATGGATATTGTACAGCTAGCGGCAAGCGTAAGCCTAGTGTAACGGATATTAGACGACTAGCAGTAGACGTAAGCCTAGCATAATAAGTGTATTGCAGAACTAGCAGGATAGTTAAGTCTAGTGCAAAAGGCTATTGTATAAACTAGCGACGGGAGTAAGTCTAATTAGCCTCTGAATTTATGCCAAAGGACATTGGCCGTTAAAAGGAACTGACTGTTGAAGGACGTTCGTGTGGGGTTACTGGTTGTGTTGCCTGAATTCTGATCGTGCTAATGTTCTTACGCGAATGGGGTGAACCTCACCTTCGGTTTGTCGTAATGCCTGAACTTGGCATCAAGAGGTAAACAACTGTTCATCTTATTAACTCAGCAACTTGACATAAAAATACGTAATTCATAAGGTTGAATGGTGTAACGTGATTCAACGAATAATGCCTCCGGTTCGAGTCCTTCACAATTTAATATGGATTACACACATACATAAACAGTTCAATTCACACATGAGGTACATGCATCAATCAATCAATAGCGTAGACTGCTGTTTTACGTGTCAATGTCCGTTTAAGGATACAATGCAGTAATTGTCGTCAGAACATCACAGCTATATGCACGCGCAGATAGAATGGCTACCTGCCGACAGTGAGACTGTGAGTCTAATTACTTCGTATAAAGTAGACGATTATCTTTCTCCTTCCAAGGATTTAGTTAATCACTAACCTCCATAAGTTTCCTCTCTCGTAGAGTTCTAGGACTGACCCTGGTCCTGCATAAATACACATATAAATGGCTATATCATGCCATTAATTTGGAAGGCTAGAAAAACGCAGCTATTCAGCTTGACGGTCAAGTAACAAAGGGTAGCGTCTCCTAGTTACCAACTGTGACCCAAACAACGCTAGACACGTCATAATCGATCGTGTATGGAGCGTTCAATAATTGAAACATCTATCGCAATATATTAAATGTCTTAACCTTTACAGATGCACGTCTGCTAACCTTTAGCAGATGGCGTTAATAACATATACCGTAACACTGACCTTGAACCAGAACTCTAGATAGAGATTGTGAACATGTGTTTATGAACTAATGAGAACTCTTACAGATCGTACATGAATGTGATGTGACTTTTGTTCCCATGTAGTTGATGTCTGCTCATGGAATGAAATTACTAATTAAATATTTTGAGTCGTCAAAATCACAGTCTTATCAACTGTCGTATTCGGAGTTGAGTTAAATGCTGTCTATATTCAACTGATCATGACTAGTGATGATTAATGTCTTAACACGCTGCATCTCACACTGCCAATATAATCAATAAGACAAGAGACTAATACAGGTCAGTCAAGGGTCGAATATTTAATATGAAACATGTTCAGCACATAATGTATCACAAGGGTTAAAGCAGACATTATCGATACCAACGAACAGTATTACGGAATCCTACAAAAGTGATAAGAACCCGAGGGACTTTGACTCTATAAACTGAATACGCATATAATAACTTGGTCATCCTCAAATACTAGAAGTCATCGAAGCACCCATAATATACTGGGGTCCCGAGCCCGTAACAGTCAGCTGAGTTCGTCTGTCACAACTAACATGAAGAACTAACATGGGGAATTAACATGAAGAACTAACATAAGGAAATACCGTGAAGAACTAACATGAGGAATTAACATGAAGAACTAACATGAGGAATTAATATGAGGAACAGAGATGAGGAATTAACGTGAAAAACTAAGTTGATGGATTAACGTGAAGAACTAACATGAGGAATTAACATGAAGAACTAACATGAGTAATTAACATGAAGAACTAACATGAGAAACTAACATGAGGAATTAACATGAAGAACTAACATGAGGAATTAACTTGAAAAACTAACATGAGGAATTAGCATGAAGAACGAAGATGAGGAAATAACATGAAGAACTAAGATGATGAATTAACGTGAAGAACTAACATGAGGAATTAACATGAAGAACTAACATAAGGAAATACCGTGAAGAACTAACATGAGGAATTAACATGAAGAACTAACATGAGCATTTAACATGATGAACTAAGATGATTAATCAACGTGAAGAACTAAAATAAGGAACTAAGATGAGGAATTAATAGGAAGAACTAACATAACGAATTAACATGAAGATGAGGAATTAACATGAAGAACTAACATGAGCAATTAACATGATGGACTAAGATGAGTAGTTAACATGAAGAACTAACATGAGGAACTAACATGATGACTTAACATGAAGACCTATCATGAGGAACTAACATGAAGAACTAACATGAAGAACTAACATGAAGAGCTAACATGAAGTACTAACATGACACTTGTTTATTGTAGTCGAGATGGCATGTCTTTATCAAATCTGCATATGGATTATAAGTAGGGTAACAACATTTTGCAGTAAGATTACATAACAGATCAACGACTAAGTAAGTAAGTAAGATTACATAACAGAGCAACGACTAAGTAAGTAAGATTGCATAACAGAGCAACGACTAAGTAAGTAAGATTACATAACAGAGCAACGACTAAGTAAGTAAGTAAGATTACATAACAGAGCAACGACTAAGTAAGTAAGATTACATAACAGAGCAACGACCAAGTAAGTAAGATTACATAACAGAGCAACGACTAAGTAAGTAAGATTACATAACAGAGCAACGACTAAGTAAGTAAGATTACATAGCAGAGCAACGACTAAGTAAGTAAGTAAGATTACATAACAGAGCAACGACTAAGTAAGTAAGTAAGATTACATAACAGAGCAATGACTAAGTAAGTAAGATTACATAACAGAGCAATGACTAAGTAAGTAAGATTACATAACAGAGCAACGACTATGTAAGTAAGATTACATAGCAGAGCAACGACTAAGTAAGTAAGATTACACAACAGAGCAACGACAAAGTAAGTAAGATTACATAGCAGAGCAACGACTAAGTAAGTAAGATTACATAGCAGAGCAACGACTAAGTAAGTAAGCAAGATTACATAACAGAGCAACTCTGAGAAGGTTAAGGCGGCCGGCATGGTGCTGACCAAAAGGATTGCAATCTTTGATTTAGATTGTGTTTGACTACGGTGATTGTATAAAGTTCTCTTCTTTATTTGTGTATTGATTAGTTTGCACTTTCTTTCTTTACTGTTTTCGCTCGTGCTTTGGCTTTCGTAGACCTAGTGATTGTAAGGTGGGCTGATGTTTTATTCTAGAAATCACTACGGTGATTGTACACGGCACGCGTGTTCATAAATTAAAATAAACAACGGGATCAAGTCTCACAGTGAAAGGGAGATGCGCATAAACATGATGTGTATATCGTAAATCGCGTGTTCATTAAAATAAAGTACGTAATCATTCAATACCATAATACCCGCCGTACGTACGTCGGTCGGTCGGTCACATATAAGGGACACAATACAATTATTGTCTAACTTTCAACCACAGTTGCACCCCCTTAGCTGTGGTTGAAAGTTAATGTACTCTCTCGAAAATAGAAAAGTGGGCAAATGAAGGTGTGCATGAACAGTTTGATTATGGAAAGAAGCCAACAACACGATTGATAAACAGTACATGAACTGGAGACAGGAAGGTGCGGAAATGCAGATTAAATCAACAGACAATCAAAATACTCTTTTGTCCAGTTTCATTCGGGAAACAGATTTTAACTCATAATTTTCTTTAAAATAACCTTATTATATAAGTTTTTGATTGTTGTTCTGATACCTTAAACTACAATAAAGTGTATTTTTTCTAAGGCACCTATTTTGAGATTGCCTAATCCTCATATTAGTCGATAGCTTTCACCTACGGAAACCAAGTATCCCATTCTTGAGAATGAATTGCTTGCAATCATCTGGAGCATAACCAAATTTCAACGATATTTAATTGGCGCATTTTTCACGATCGAGACTGATCAGCGGGCCCAGGCGTCGATTCATAACCCTCCACTCCCAAAGGAGCATAGGTCTTCAACAAACACATGCCAAGTCATCCTGTCACATGAAATCATCTTAAGTTTTTTCCTCGTTCTCCTTATCATTTTCACCTCTGTTTCCAGCTCTCTTCTCCATGTGCTTCTTGGTCTACCTCTGCCTCTCTTGCCCTGGGGGTTCCAGAACAAGGACTGCCTTGTAATGTTTTCAACAGGTTTCCTCAGTGTGTGTCCTATCCATCGCCTTCTTCTCATCTCTTGTTCCACTAGCACTTGTCTAGTTCTTGTCATCAGTTCCACGTTGGTAACCTTGTCATACCATTTTAATCCTTCTATTCTACGCAAGAACCCATTTATGAAAGTCTGTAGCTTTTTTGGTTGTTGTCTTTGTTGTTCTCTATGTCGCAGAGCCATACAATAGGACTGACTTCACATTTGAGTTGAAGATTCTTATTTTCGTGTTGGATCCGATTTCTCTTGATCTTCATATATTTCCCAATGCAATGAAAGCTCCTCTTGCTTTTTGTATTCTTATTTTGATATCACTGTCCCTCCAACTTTGTCTATATTGCTGCCAAGATATGTGTACGATTCCACATCTTTTATTGGTGCTTCTTCAAGTTCCACCCTGTTATCATTACCTGAACTTATTCTCATTATTTTTGTCTTTTCCCTGTGTATTTTTAGACCCAATTGATGTGACCTCTCATCGAATGTTTTCAATTTGTCCTGCATCTGATTACGGTTATGAGACAGAAGAGACAAGTCATCAGCAAAATCTAGGTCATCCAACTGCTTAGTCAGAGTCCACTGGATTCCATTTCTGTTGTGTGTTGTCGATGTGCTCATAACCCAGTTTATTGCTAGTAAGAAAAGAAATGGAGACAAGAGGTATCCCTGTCGCACTCCTGTTCTTATCCCAAACGGTTCTGTAAGCTGTCCTTCATGAAGAACTCTGCATGTCATGTCTTCATATGTTTTCTTTATTAAATTAATGATCTTCAGGGAAAATCCATAATGCCTCATCAATTTCCAAAGTGATTCTCTGTCTACATTGTCAAATGCCTTTTCGTAGTCCACAAATCCGATGTATAGTGGTGAATTCAATTCCACACTTTGTTCAACTATTATTCTCAAAGTGGCTATCTGGTCTGTACAGGATCTGTTTTGTCGAAAACCTGCTTGTTAATCTCTCAGTTTCTTGTCTATAGACTCTTTTAATCTCTCAAGGATAATCCTGTTTAATACTTTTCCTGGCACTGATAGTAACATTTTTCCTCTATAATTTGTGTACTCTTGTAAATTTCCCTTCTTAGGCAACTTAACCAGATATCCTTCCTTCCATTCTGCTGGTATCTCTTCCTTTTCCCACACTTTACCAAGTAATTTATATAACATCTTTGGAGCCGTGTCGATATCTGCTTTGATGTCCTCTGCTGGAATGCCATCAGGTCCAGACGCTTTTCCATCTCTTAGAAGCTTTATGGCTTTCTTTATTTCTTCCTTCGTTGGTTTTTCACCGTTAATTTGTAGCTCTTTTTCTGCTGGCTGGATGTCCGGGGGGTTTTGTGGAGCTGGTCTATTGAGAAGGTCCTCAATATATTCTGTCCACCTCTTCATTTGCTCTTGTATATTGCTGAGCAGTTTTCCATTCTTGTCTTTTATGAGGCAACCAGGCGTCGACTCTAAGAATAAAAGGAAGTTGAGGTTAGGCAAAATTTTAATTTAAAGTATTGCAGACTTATTATTATGGATCAAAATGATAAGATGGCTGCAATTAAAAACCTGTCAATTTTGACGGGTTATTGCTAGTATATACATAATCGCATTTGATTAGCTTAGCTTTATCAAGCGAGCGTCCCTTGAACCAGTCACTCGTTACTTTAAATTAACTGATATTTCTCGTAAAACTACTTTCCATACTAGGACTTGAAATTATCTGATACTGGGAGCGCAAAAAATAGGAAAACCGAACAGCTAACTGGGGTTTGTATGATTATTGTTTGTTTGTTTGTGTGTGTGTGTGAGAGAGAGAGAGAGAGAGAGAGAGAGAGAGAGAGAGAGAGAGAGAACGGTGGCTTGGGTTTTGGGAAGGAAAGAGTGAGTGCAGAATAATGGTTTGAGAAAGTTGAATGGAGTTGGTAAAAGACTGTTCGTCTTTGTTGAAGGGAAGTGATATGAGTGGGGGAGTGCTTTGGGGAAAGGGAGGTAAATCTGTGGATCCCTTTTTTTGGAGATATAGTGATTGGTTTAGGGTTAAGCATATCATGTGAGTTCTAAATTATGGTGGGACTAATTTGCATATAATGTTTTAGTAAAAGGAATTAAAGAAGATTGTATGGGGTTTGAGCAGTGGCGGCTTTCTTAAATGAGCTGTTGAGCTGCAGCACCCCCTGTTAAAAAAAGGATTGCATATTGTCTCTCCTACATTATAATACATAATCCGGACAGACCACAAAATACAAAAAATTAAGGTTACACCGGAAGGGTTTAATACAAAACAACCAAAAAATTATCCAACACCATATTGTGGCAAGTGCTGCAAACGATGACAGTTCAAGTGACCTTGACCTCTTATAAGCGAATGCTTGTTATACACACAGCAAGAAGTCAGCTGCGATTGGGTTGAATTTATTTAACTAGTGCTGCAATGGAACACAGCTCAAGTGGAAATTATCTCTATCAAGCGACTGTTTACGTGCGCGTTCATCACAATACCGCAAAACGTTGGTCAATTGCATTGTTTTGAGATTAATTTAATGCTGATATTTTCTTGTGTGCTGAATTATTATAGAAATGAGTGAAGTAACTGTTTTATATTTACAAGAAATTGTTTTTTCGCGATTGTCGTTGGCTGAAAAATGCCGTGTAAAAAACACTAGGTCGGCCTCTTCCGAATCTAAAAATTATCCAGACCTCGACTAGCAGGAACAGTGCATACCAGAGAAAATTTAACAGAGAAATTTATAAACATCATGACTGGTTGTGTGGCTGTAATGTAAAGAATGCATTATTTTGTTTTCCTTGTTTACTTTTCAACGGTGATACTACATGGACAAAGACAGGCGTAACGGATCTGATACATTTGCATAGCTATCTTCAGAAACACGAAAATAGCACAGTCCACGTTAGATACGTTGTAGCATTGGGGATGCTGGGGACAGTGGATATTTCTTCACAGTTAACCGAGGCATACAAATTAAATAGTAATAAACACAATGAAGAGGTGAAAAGAAACAGAAACATTCTTTCAAAAATAATTGACTGCATAAAGTTTTGTGGGAAATTTAAACTTCCACTGCGTGGTCATGATGAAAGTTTTTTAAATGAATGAACAGTGCAGCACCCCCAATGACAACCCCCTGGAACCGCCACTCTGTTTGAGTGTATCCAGCAAAGGGAGTTAACTTGACATTACGTCCCTTGAAAGGTTTGGTGAGCGAACAAAAGTAAACACGCACGAGAAAAGTTTTGGTAGGTGAACACATTTTAGGAGAGAGCGAGAAAAATGTTCAATCGGGGGATTTATCAGTCTGATTTTGAACGCGCTTAGCGTAGGTTAGCAAGTTTGCTAAGAAGTAAGATTTGTGCAGTGGCGAGCAAGGTTCTTGATGTTTCATGACTCTGGCGAACAAGCCACTGGATGTGGTTGGTTACTGTGGTTACAGGCTGATATCAAGTTGTTGTGCCAAACCTACAAGATGCTCGAGGGCCACTTTTAAAATAGTGATAGATGAAGGCAAGGAAGATGAAGTCGCCATAACAAGATTTATGTTATCAAGTCGTCAAGAATTTTTACAAGACGAACAGGTATGTTGAATAAGTTGAAGAGAAGATAGACAGTAGCTAAGGTCAGAGCGGGGAACAAATGACTATTTGATATAAATAAACAGCCCTGGTAGTTAGACCAGTCTTTACAGTAAATACCTCAAAAACTAGTTCCACCAGACCTAACGTGCTTCATCATGAGTAATAAATCAAAACCAGAGACATAAATTCTTATACGAGCTAGGAAAGCTGCGTCAGCCTAAGAGTGGAGGGATTTTTGATGAATTTGAGAAGATACTTATTTTTCAAAAGTTTTCTAAATGAATATAAATTTTTGTACATTGTGAAAGAAGACCCGCCTAGACAGAAGGTTGGGCATGAGTATATTTTCGACAGATTATGTTTATTGTTGGATGACCACTGTAAATAAACACCATCTTGTTATTCGCTGCTGGTTTGAGTGCAGTGATTTACGGTAGAAGTTCTCATCCATCAATTGTATCTTCGTGTGATGTACTATCATCTGGAGTTATAGTACCATAACATCATCAACACCTAGCTGCCTACTGTTTTTGGGGTAGTGAGACGAGTCACGCTATACAAACACTGTAAACACAAACATCAACCACACCATCACGGCCACAGTGTGTGTGTGTGTGTGTGTGTGTGTAGTGTGTGTGTGTGTGTTTTCACCAGCCCTAATTTCATCATATTATGTTCCAAGAAAAAACCGATAGACTGAATAAGTATAGCCAAAAGGTGGGTCTGAACATCAATATGAAGAAGACAGAGGTCATGACAGTCAATGTGGGCAATCCTGAGCCAGTAACAATAAGAAACCAGAAGCTAGATCAGAGAGGCACATTTACATACTTTTGATGCATAGTAACACTAGACGGCGGAACAAGCAAGGACATCAACAACAGAATGAATAAAGCGAGAACAGCCTTTGCTAGTCTCAACAACATCTGAAAGTCTTCCCAGTACAGCACAAACACCAAATTAAGATTATATGAGAACTGCATAATTTATGTGCTTCTCTATGGTGCGGAATGCTGGAGAGTAACAGAGAAGGAAATGTCGAAACTGTCCTTTTTCCACACAATGTGCCGAAGGAAAATTCACCGAATCTTTTGGCCGAATACCATCACCAACCAAGAACTACTTATTCGGAGTAACCAAGAGGACATGCACACCATCATAGCTGGCTGTTGAGGATTGTTGCATGGTTTGCAAGCATCCTGGTTTGAACTTGATTCGGATGGTTGCACCATGTAACACCTCTGCTGAATAAAAATAATATGGTTCGCGTATAACGTTGTATGACGCGATAGGCTAGCAACGGGAGTCCTTGTGTGGCATTCGAGCCTTATGGCAGAGTTTAGAATATGTGGCATGGCCACTGACTTATGATAGTGTATAACTATAAAAGTATATTACGGTAATGTAAAGCTGGTAAAATAAATAAATAAATAATGTGTAAGGACCATTGAGTCCGAAGATATAAGTCAGTATTATTAACCGCAACTATTTTATTAAAAAAACGTAAGTCGTGAAATACAAACGCAGTTATAATATGAAAAGCTGATAGAGCCTGGCTATAGATGCCAAAATGAATTAATAATATGGCAGAGTTCTTGAGATGTATATTGGGCAGCGACCCTATGAGAACTATTAACAGAAGAATTAATTCTGTATAAATAATAATTATCCCAAGTATTTGGTTCCAAGATATGGAACGTTAATGAAAACGTCAAAGTAACAGACGTGTAATGTCTGATTGACTGTGGACTCTAAGACTGTGCTGTATCAAGTGTTCTTCAACGTAAAAACATATTATTGTTAATGAATCATGATGGAAAG
This sequence comes from Oreohelix idahoensis, assembly GCA_024509875.1. Taxonomy (NCBI): domain Eukaryota; kingdom Metazoa; phylum Mollusca; class Gastropoda; order Stylommatophora; family Oreohelicidae; genus Oreohelix; species Oreohelix idahoensis. The sequence continues at coordinate 420,249 of JAMPIV010010440.1, read as the reverse complement.
TTGTGTGATGATTAAATTATTAGAAATCGTCAATTTGTTAAATGAGAAAACGTTCTACAGTTCCAGTTTCAAATGTTGTATGCATTTTGACCGTTAACCTTCAAGGTCGGTTATGAACGAGAACACTTCAATAACAGCTGCTAATAGTAGCAAGAAATAAACACTATCATTCTTTAATACAAAGTTTAATGAAGAAACACTGAAACGAAAATTATAACAATAACGTAGATAAACCCAAAGTTGCAGCAGAAAGATACTCCGTGATGGTAAAACAGATGAATTGAGAATACATGAATTGAAACATAATATCAGCCCAATTATTGAAGCCTGAAAGTCTGCAACACTGGCAGACGCTGGAGTTGGGTTGGCCACGTCCTCAGAAGGGACACTGATGCCATTACAAGAACAGCTATGCTATGGACCCCTGAAGGAAAGCGAAAGAGAGACCGATGAAAAACAACTTGACGGAAAACTGTGGAGGCTGAGGTGCAAAGAATAATCCAGAGTTGGGGCACTGTACGAAGGATGGCCACCCACCGAACCACGTGGAATCAAAGCGCTGCTGTCCTACAAGACGCCACCAGGCGTGATGGCCACTGACTGCTTTGACAGTCTGTGGCCAAGGATCAAAGAAAAAGAAAGAAAATGTTTCAGTTCAAAATTTTCTGACATTAAAAATAGAACATTCACAATCATTATAATGGGGTACCTGTAGAAGGTAGTGTCCTATATTTAGATATGAGGAGAGAGTTACGGGACTTGGAATAATGGCCGTTGTGAGATGTTAGACATGTTTGTATCTCTATGTATAATAAATGTTAAGAACGACAAGAGTCTAGCATTGGTTCATTTAGAGGACTAAGATAGAATACCACAAATGGCGACGAGGATGGCATTACGCTTTTTAAGTATGATCACATATGAACATAGGAACCAAATGGGTAAGCCGTTTCGAAAACTGTCTGGCGGCATTTGAGTTCAAAGATGTCAAACACATACAGTGTTTACTGTTGCACTATGCCGGAGAAGATGTATATGATATCCACCAGACTATGGCCGAGACAAGTGATGATTACGACAAGGTAAAGCAGAAGCTGAACTCGTATTTCATCCCAAAGAAGAATACAATGTATGAACAGTTCAAGTTCAGACAGGCCATTCAAAACGGTGAAGAAAATTTAGACCAGTACGTCACCAGGTTACGCCAACCTGTACAACACTGCCAATTTCAGAATCAAGATGATGAAATCAGAAATCATGTAATACAGGCATGCACATCATCGAAGTTGAGAAGAAGGATTCTTCAAAGTGAAAAATCCCTTACATTAGATGAAGTACTACAGATTGGCAGAACTTTAGAAATTGTAGAAATACAGGCCACACACATAGAGAAGAAAGAAGAGAACACTGTCAACAAACTGCAATTTTAGGAGTCTAGATCTAGAACCCAAGATTCAGTCACACCAGCTGACAAACATAGCAGACAGAAACCAAAGTTTCATGCGTCCAGATCGAACTCCAAGAAAGAATCATATACAAAATGCAAATGTTGTGGAAGGACATATCCTCACAAAGGCGGAAAACAGAACTGCCCAGCATTTGGGAAAGAGTGTCACATTTGTCACAAGCAAAATCACTTTGCCAAGTTTTGTCTCACCCCTAAAAATAACGTTCAGCAGGTTACTGAGAAAAAGGAAAACACCACAGACACTGACAGCAGCTCAGAGGCTTATGTTTATGCACTGGATAACAGACCAGATGTCCCCAGAACAGTCATTAAAATGCAAGATACACATCTGTATGCAATGATAGACACGGGTTCAAGTGTGGATGTCATAAGCACAAACACGTACAACCAGTTGAAGAAAAGACCACAGTTGTTTCACACTAATAAAAAGTTATATGCATATGCATCCAAGACTCCCTTAAATGTGGTTGGAATGTTCAGAACAACCATTGAATCCAAGCATCATCAAGCTAGTACTACTGTCTATGTAGTAGAAGGTGAACATGAAGTTCTTCTAAGCCATGAGACTGCATCTAAATTGCAGGTTGTCAAAATAATAAATAGCATCAACAGAACACATAATCTGTTTGAAAAGTATTCAGACCTGTTCCAAGGTGTGGGTAAATTAAAAAGCTTTGAGCTAAAACTACACATAAATGCAAATGTGAAACCTAAAGCCCAACAGCACAGAAGAATTCCATTTCACATCAGGCAAAAAGTAGAAGAAGAAATGAAAAGATTAGAAGAAGAAGACATCATTGAACATGTTTCAGGGCCAACTCCGTGTGTCAGTCCTATAGTAGCTGTCATCAAGAAGAATGGTGATGTAAGAATGTGTGTAGACATGAGACAGCCTAATGAAGCTATAGAAAGAGAGAGACACATCACTCCTACAATAGACAACATAATAGTAGATCTAAATGGAGCAAAGATTCTCAGCAAATTAGATCTGAGAAGTGGCTACCATCAAATTTCATTAGCTCCGGAACCTAGATACATCACAACTTTCTCAACACATCTAGGTTTAAGAAGATACAAAAGGCTCAGTTTTGGAATAGCTTCAGCAGCAGAAGCATTGCAGAATATGATTGAAATGTGCTTTAGGGTCTGAAGGTACAGTTGAATGTATCTGATGATATTCTGGTTTATGGAAAAACCCCAAAAGAACATGATGAAAACCTAGAACAGGTATTCATCGGACTGGGGCAGCATTACCTCTGTGGTGAAAATTACAGTGATGCAACGTTAAAATTCCTCCAATTATAAAGATAACGGGTAAGATAACATGTAGGGATAAAAATATAGGCAAGATATGGCGAGGCTTCTTCATCTACGCCAGCGCTTTCTAGCGCCATTGAAACTAACTAGTTAGAACATGCAGACTAAACGGTTTACCCTTTTAGAAGGGAGGGAAACGGAGATAACAGAAACAAATTATGACGGTCTGAACACGTGTTTGAATCTAAATGCTAAAAAAAGACGCAATTTGTAGTTTAAAGGAAAAATTACGCCACTAGTTGACACAATGTAAGGAAATGGACAAAAAAAGACCTTAGTTCTTGTTAGAAACAGACGTATCTTAGACGGTTTACGGTAATTGGTCGTTTTAATTTGAATATAGCGGCAAATGCCATACCCGAAGGTTCAAAAACAAATTTCAAAACTAACCTTGAGAAAAGTAGGTTTTTTTCTTAATAATAAGTTTATGAAAATAAAAACTAGCTAGTTTGATAGCCCATCTTGAGCTGACAAATAATATACTTTTAATTACACAGACGGACAGATAACACGGAAGATATTGACGAAAGACTGTATTGTTCAATACAGACTAGCGAACAGTTTTTTGTGCATATTTTCACTAAAGTTACATTTGACGCGTCCTTGAGCCGAACGCATAAATCAAACTGCAGATGAACTAGGGGCAAAGTCGGAGGATAGTAGCTAAAAATAACTAGCATAGGATCTTAGAAGTAGGGGGAGACAAAAATTTGTGTAGTTTTTTTCTTGTAGTTTCGTCCAAAAACAAGTGTAATTTTGGGAAAAGCCAAGTTGAGACGGACAGACCGACAGAAAAATACTACATACTAGACTGAGACTGGACTGAAATTGGACATTTATATTTTGAATATTTGAAAAAGTTAGAGGGGAAGTCCGTTGATTGGACAGAAGCTTTTACATTACTGAAAGACAGACGCTCGCTTGTGCCATTTTATAGAAGACTGTCCATTGACACAGTTCGTTACTGCTAGAGGTGATTTCCAGGAAATATTAAATAAAAATCAGTGGGACGCCCTAATCTAGCCAGCAGCTCAGCTGAGTTTTGCTAGTACTAAGTAACTGTGTTCTCAATTCTGAATTGTGGTAAGGGAAAAAGCATTTATCTTGTTTATTTTAATATTTTGAGTGATTGATACTGCTATATCATGAAAAATGATTACGACAAGTGAGTGCTTACTCTAGGTCCTCAGCCGCAGTCCAGGGCCTAGAGACAAACAAATAATATACGAAAACCTATCTAAGACTATGGAAGACAGATCTATATTTGAGATCAGTGGGAACATATCACCCACCTTATTTGATGGAAGAGGAAACTATTGAACATATTTCGGATGCAATGCAGTCTTGGGAAACTGGTACTATTTGATAACAACTGGGTGAGATGTGCTAAGTTGGTCAGAGAGATCTGACCCAATCTGTGTAATGTTGTTTTGCTGTGTTGTGTGTAAGAGTGGTGCAGTAAACAGAGTGTTGACACATGGCACAAATTTTGGTTTCAGAGTTTCTGATCTGGCACTACGCTTGTGCCAGATGCTTTTGTAGAAGTACAAGAGCAGATGCCTGTGCAGCCTAACATTTTACTCCAGCTACTGAGAGGAGTGGGCCACAAGAATTCTGTACTACATCGTCACAGGCCAGTTAAGTGCAAACCTGGCCTGCTGTAGATTCATCAACTGTGTTCACCATCAATAAAGAAATAAAATCTTGTTATATAAACACTAATATCAGTCCATATGTCAAGGACAATGAACTTTGTAAACATAGATTAGGCATGATGACGCCACCCCAACTAAACATCCAGTGCTAGTTTTCCCAGGACATTGTAGATATTACTAATATTAACTAATGTAACAATATATCTATGTACAAAAATTTCATTTGATTATTCAACATATATATATATGCTCTTTTATTGATAAATACATATTGTTTCATATGTCCTGACCAAAAGAAACAATTGGTTCAGGACTAATAAATTAAAAAAATTATCAAACTTAAATTCTAAAAACCAGTGTTAGTTCAGTTTATCATAGAGTTTATTATTAGTATTATTATTAGACTTAGAATTTACATGTGTGTGTCTGTGTATTTTATTACCTACACATCACAATTCAGTACCCTAGACTTTTAACGTAGCTAACATTCATAATAGTAGAATAGGTCTGTTTGAGGTCGTAAGTGGTAGCAGAAAGGCCTTCTATAACTCACATAAACTTTTATCTCAGGAGCCTTCACAGCTGACCTCATCCAGTACACTAGGTAACATAACAACCATACACTAACATCAAAAACCACTACAACCTCACATTGAATAAAGAGAAATGTGAATTCAGCAAAAACACATTGGATTTTTATGTATATACTTTTTCTGAGAAGGGAATTATTCCAGATCACAGAAAAGTTAGTGCACTTCAAGATATGGCAGAACCAACCAATGTGTCTGAATTGAGAAGTCTTCTGGGAATGTTCAATTACTGTTCACGTTTTATTCAAAACTATGCAACACTCAGTCAGTCTTTAAGAATGCTTACAAGAAAAGACACACCATGTATATGGACTGCAACTCAGTCACAAGCATTAGATATGCTGAAATCAGAACTAACAAAAAGTGCTGGTACATCTGTTGCTGTCATTTTCGACGGAGTCATCTGTCAAGTTATTTGCTTATGTTTGTATCATAAGTATAATTGTGTCTTTACCTGCGATGTCAGGTTGATTAGGGGTTGTCTTCCCTTGTTTGTTCATTCATTGTGTTTGACCTTTAGGGTCAGAGGTTGACAGTTCGGCGTGGGCCTATGGGAAGGTTTTTTAAGCGGGAGTGAGATATACTTCCGGGAAGCCGGGAGGTCCTGTTTTTCTGAAGGGACCAAGAGTCCATTGTTTTTCGGGGAGAATCTTCGAAGTAACTGCTATGGCAGTTTTCCCCAGTGAATCTCTGTGCGTCGGGATGACGACAGAATTCCTTGTGTAGTTCTGAGGATTCATTTACCAGGTAATACCGACCTTTATGCATTATTACGCTTTTCGGTGGCAGAACATGTAAAGGATTACCTAGGGTGAACAGCAGTTCACGGATCCGCCATTTCAGAACTTATATATTTGTGCTCGAGGTAGCCATCCAAGACTGTTAGTCTTATATTGTCCAGAAATCCAGTGACGAAGATATATTGTGGGAGCCGCAGATTGGCGGAACTTCTATCTACAATAAGTATTACTGCAGGGTTGATGATAACCTATTTAACAGAAGTACACGGCCGACGTTAGGACGAGGCCTGTGCTTCCGGCTATTATACTACAGCCTGATATGTGCAATTGGCAGGGAGTGCCAAGTTGCACCTGTGTGTCAAGGTAATTAAGGCATCTGACGCGTTTAGTCAGAGACGCCAAGGGCGACGCTACAAACTGTCATTATTGAAGAACTTTGCTATTGACCATGCACGTCTATTCTGATGTTTACCTTTTTGAATGCCAAATGTATACCTATCGATGTCAGGTCAGCATGACCTTGTTACACTGACTGTTCCTGTTGATACTATGTGTGTTCCCGTCAATAAATGTCTTGAAACATGCCTGCAGTGTCAAAGCATCCTTGATTACTGCATGTGAGAGTATGGGTTGCAGGATCTACATCTATACGAGCCTAAACACATTCGCGTCTTCATTCGCACCCACACTCAACTCATCATACGCTCGCACTACACATCTAACAACATGTAAACTGTCTTGGGCCAGTGATCACCTCAACAAGAAAAAAAAGACAGTTACATTTCTGGTGGACCAGTTACGTGGGCTCTTATGATACATTTCTTGTCGCCAATGTGGCCTAGAAACTTACATTTCTGATGGACCAGATCTGTGGGTTTAAAAAGAACAGAGCGAGCATTTGACATTATTGTTGACATTTATGGATTCAGAAATTTACATTCCTGGTTGGCTGTTACATGTATGATGTCTCCAGTTTTGTCGAGAAAGTTACAAGAAGGACAAGTACACATTACACTTCTGATCTGTGGGTCTAAGCTACACACGGGACAGCCGTAACACACAACGCTAATTCTACACTTGCAAGTTTTGGCTACAACAGGACAGATATAGGTCATCAACGGTTGACACAAATAAACAGTACGAGCATTTATATTATAATGCTACATAAAGCATAACAAGACAAGTACTGAAGTGAACTACTAGGCATTTGCTACGTGGACCATAACTGCATAGAAGGCGGGTTCCTATTGTAAACAGTACTGCGGGTTGTTACACGTTTCATTCAACAACAGACTTTTCTAGGTCAGAGCATTCAAGCTACATTGTTGGAGGTCAAGTGTCTGTAAACAGTACGTGAAATTGTAAACATTCAATGTGCAAGCCCTAATTTGAGAAGGTCATAGTAACTTTGGTTCGTGAATACCACTTTATGTTACAGTGGATTTGACGTTCAGTGCGCGTTTGACATTTCGTTTCTGTGTTCGCAAGGAGCAAGAAATTTATTTTAGTTTCAGCTGTGACTGAACTTGTTCTGCAACACATTGAAATTGATTGCTATATGTTTATGTCACTTCTACTGTTTTGTGTATTTTTCTGCGGGTTTTTCGGTTGGTGGGTCTTACGGTAAATATGCCACTTGATCGAGGCTTACTGTAAGCGGTCTGTAGGTGCAAATTTTCTTAATTTGGAAATTTGCTAGTGACAATTGGTCGCTATTGATGTTAGCTGTGATGTAATTGTACTTAACGTTGTTTTTGTAATATTTTGTCTGTTTTTCAGTTTTGATTGTCGATTTGTTTTGTTTGTATTCTGTAGGTCTCTCCTTTCTTGTGTATTTCTCTACACATTTTTGGTTAAAACAGTGTTGCCATTTGTATTGTTTTGTATTTTTGTCTTTGTATTTTTTTTTGGTTGTACTACATTACTGTCATGCACAGTCTACATACACATACTTGGTCATGTTTTGATATTATTGATAAGGTAGACTCTTCATATAGAGTTTGTTAAATAATATTATATAAGATATTTATACAAGTTCTTTGATAAAAGACTTGTTATCTACAAAGATTGAGACAGTAAAATAAAGTGAAGTGAGTATACAAGTCTAGCATTTCAGACTTGTCTCCCATTGAAGTGGGATAAGGTAATTTATTTAATTTTTTTTCAGGTTTCTGATCTCATTAGACAGAATGTCTACATTGGATTTCTTCATCCAGCAAGGGTTGACCCTTGGTAAGTCTGGTAAAGAATTGGAAGAATATTCATCTGCTCAATTCGCCATTGCATTAAAGTCAGAAGAAAAGAAACAAAAAGAGGAAATTAAATTGAAAGCAGAAGCTGAACTAAAGAAGCTAGAAGCTGAGAATAGAAGATTAGAACTTGAAGAAAGAAGGTATCAAAGAGAGGCTGAGGAGAGAAAAGCTCAAGCTGCTGCTGAGGAGAGGAAAGCTCAAGCTGCAGCTGATGAAAGAAAATTCCAGATGGAAATGGAAGACAAAAAACTTCAAGCTGCTGCAGAGGAAAAAAAACTTCAAGCTGCTGCAGAGGAGAAAAAAACTTCAAGCTGCTGCTGAGGCTGAAATTAGAAAAATGGAACATGAGGAAAGAAAACAGAAGATGGAACTTGATGAAAAACTCGCAATTTTGGAGTTAGAGAAATTGAAATTGGCGAGTACGGGTGCTCAGCAAACAACTTCGAGTACGACAAAGGAGTTTGTTAGTAGGATTAAATTGCCTCATTTCAATCCTTTAAAGGATGACGTAGCAGATTATCTAGATAGATTCCAATTTTTGTGCGATACGCATAACATAAAAAAGGAAAAATATGTTGAACAACTGATGCCATTTTTTACAGGTGACACAGTGACTACTCTTATGACAATAGACGAACATGAGAGGACTAATTATGATGTTGTCAGGGCAGCATTACTAAAGAAATACCAATTAAAACAAGAAGACTATCGTCTTCGTTTTAGGACAATGTTGCCAGAAAATGGAGTAGATTTCTCTGATTTTGTTACAAAGATACGTCGTACATTTACACGATGGGTTGAGTTGTCTCAGATTGAGAAAACATATGAAGGTCTAATGGACTTATTATTGCGAGATAAGGTTTTGTCATCTGTTAATGATTCTTTTCTTGCATTCCTTCATGAGCGTAAGCCTAAAAACTTAAAAGAAATGGAGGAATACTGTTGTCAGTATGCCACAGCACATCCCCATGCTACAGTTAGCAATTCTAAAGTGAAAGAAGGGTTGCCAGCTGCTTCGGTAACACCATATGGCCCTAATTTCAGAAAAAAATTTCAGGGTGCTCAACAAAATTGGAATAGGGGAAGTAATCAAAATTACACTCAGAAGCGGAGTAATCCAACACATGATGGTTCTTCGTCTATGCAGTGGAGACAAGATGGTAGTTCTCGTAATTTTAGTGGTAATAATTTGAGACACTTTCGTAAAGGCTATCCAAATAATAACTATTCAAATTTTCGAGGTAGACCTAGGTTTAACAAAAAAAGACCTTACCAACAGGCAAACTCTGCGCAACAAGAGTTTGATGGAGTCTGTAATACAGTAAATGATAGTGGTAACTCTAGGGCTATCACTGGTTGTGCTTTCGATTTTGGGAGAGCAACTGAATGCCCCCAATGCTTAACATTGTTTGACTCATCAACTGTATCTACGCTAAGTTGTGGTCACCCTCTTCCTGCTCTACCTGCTACAGTTGCGCATGATGGGAGAGGATCTCTCATCTTACATAAAGGTCTAATAAATGATAGGCTAGTCTCAGTACTTTTCGATTCGGGATGTACTACCGTCGGGGTTAAGGAGTCTCTGATAGATCCTTGCTGTGCCACGGGAAAAACAATCAAATGTGTTACATTTGGTGGTACTATGGAAAGCTATCCTACTGCTATTATTAGGATTGACACTCCTTTCTTCACAGGAGATGTCCATGCATGTCTTCTTCCTAATCCTATTGCGGATCTTATAATCGGTCGTATTCATGGGGTTAAGGAATGCACCCCGCAACAAATTTCTAGTTGGGAAGAAAAAAACATTCAAACGGTCAATGCAGTGGTGACAAGAGCTCAAGCTCTTAATCCCCCAACTTCATCTGATAATAGTAATGAAGTTGATAGCCAAGACGAGCACTTGGTGATTTCCCATGACTCGTTTGTTAAACGTCAAGAAGAGGATCCTTCTTTGAAGAAATACTTCCTTCTTGCAAAGAAAGGGGATCCCAATCAAAATACGAATCACAAATCGTATATCACTATGAAGAATGGTATATTGGTACGAATGGTACAACACTCGGACAAGTCTATGCACTCGCAAATTCTTGTGCCTAAGTGTATGAGAGCCTTAATTCTTCGGCATGCACACGATTCTCAGTGTGCGGGACACATGGGTTTTTCCAGAACTAAAACTAGAGTCCTTGCGTCATTCTTTTGGCCATTCGTGAATAAAGACATCCGAATTTATTGCCGATCTTGCAAAATTTGTCAAGAGGTCAAGTCTAGGGGTCCGAGACATGCTGCTCCTATTCAGGCTGCAGATATTCCGATTCGGCCGTTTCAGAAAATGGCTATAGACATCATTGGTCCGTTCAAAATTAAGTCAGCCAGAGGACACCAATTTATCCTCACTTGCGTGGACATGTGCACGCGTTGGCCAGAGGCTATTCCTCTGAAGAGCATATCAACTGTCGATATCGCTGATGCTCTTTGGCTCGTATTTTCTCGTCTGGGATTCCCCGGAGAAATACTGTCGGATCACGGCACTCAGTTAATTTCGGACGTTATGTCTCAGGTAATGGCTACGCTAGACATTAAAAGGTCTCTCAGTAGTATTTATCATCCAATGTCCAATGGATTGGTAGAACGTCTTAACAGGACACTAAAGAACTTACTTGGCAAGATAACGGAGGATCATCCTGAAGATTGGGACAGGGTTTTACCTGCAGTCCTCTTTGCCTATAGAGAGGTTCCCAACGAGCATACAGGGTTTTCTCCTTTCGAACTTGTCTTTGGCGCGCAACCGCGCGGGCCAATGTCCTTGTTACACGATTTGATAACTTCCGATAATATTGACGATGATACACAATCGTCATATGAATATGTTATAGCTCTTAGAGAAAAGATTATCGAATCGTGCAGGTTAGCAACTTCATCTTCCGAATTTGCGAAAGAAAAAGCTAGGCGATTTGCTAATAAGAAAAGACGCCTACGTCAACTTTGTCCTGGAGACAAAGCATATGTCTTACTGCCCTCAAGAGAGAATAGACTTCTCATTTCTTGGAAGGGTCCATACACTATAGTCTCGAAAATTTCTGATGTCGACTATATTGTCGATGTGGATGGAAGGCATAAAACCTTCCATATAAATATGTTAACAGAGTTTATTGAACGTCCAGACTATTTACAGCCTATTTTCCAGGCGACGGACGACTCTCCAGTTCAACATGGTCACATCTCATCCCTGTCCGTTATACAGGATGAGGAAACTATTTTTTCTGACGTGAACTTACCTCTTCCTACGATTCCACTTATTTCAACGGAATCGTGGAGAGACGTTACAGTCTCTTCTAACTTGTCTTTGAGGAACAACGTCAAGTATCCTCTACGTTACAATCATATCAGGATGTCCTTACCGACATTCCTGGACACACAGATGTCATAGAACATGACATCATACTTACTGATCGTAATCCGATCAGAGTAAGACCATACCCAATACCTATTCATTTTCAAGCACAAGTCGAGAAAGAATTGGATGAAATGATTCAACTACAAATAATTGAACCATCCACTTCAGCTTATTCTTCGTCGATAGTTATTGTTCGAAAGAAAGACAATAACATACGTCTTTGCGTTGATTATCGCAAATTAAATCAAGTTACGAAGTTCGATGCTGAACCTATGCCGTTATTAGATGATCTACTTATTAGACTTTCTAAAGCTAAATTCTTTACTAAACTAGACTTGTCGAAAGGTTATTGGCAAGTCCCATTGACGGAACACGCCAAACCTCTCACTGCTTTTTCGACACCTAGGGGTCTGTTTCAATGGAATTTTATGCCTTTCGGGCTTATGAACGCCCCAGCGACTTTCGTGCGCATGATGCGACGAATTCTATCAGATCGTGCAGATGTCATTGCATATTTAGACGACATCTGTCTTTTCAGCGATACTTGGGAAGAACACTATGTGGGTCTGAAGGAATTGCTATCTACTCTACGTGAGCATAGTTTGACTGCTAAACCCTCTAAAGCTTTTGTTGGGTTTAGTGAAATTTCCTTCCTAGGTCATCGAGTTGGTCATGGTCTGTTGAAGACAGAGGACCAAAACATTTCAAAGATATTAAATATCTCGGTTCCGAAGACAAAAAAGCAAGTGCGTAGTCTCTTGGGATTGATACAATTCTATGGAAGATTCATTGAGAATCTGTCCTCCATTATGGCACCACTTTCAACGTTATTGAAAAAAGGTTCTCCTAATATGGTGCGTTGGTCCCAAGAATGCCAATCTTCATTGGATCAGGTTAAGAATTTGTTCTCATCTCATCCTATCTTAAGACTACCGACGATTGATAAGACTTTTGTCCTTCGTAGTGATGCCTCTTCCACTGGCATTGGAGCGGCACTAATGCAGGAATATTCAGGAACTCTGCATCCTGTAATGTATATTTCTAGGAAGCTGAATGCGGCAGAAAGGAATTACTCGGTTTTGGACCGTGAATTGTTAGCTATGGTTTGGTCCATTCTTAAGCTACAAAGGTTCCTTCTGGGCGCGCATTTCTTTATGGAAACCGACCAAAAAGCTCTTACGGCTATGCAAAGTAAGGATTTGAAGAGCTCGAGATCTACTCGTTATGCTATTGCTCTTCAGCCTTTCCATTTCACGGTGCGAGCTATCCGTGGTTCGGATAATGTGATGGCGGACATATTGTCTAGATGCCCACATGATTCCAGTTAAATCTTGTGTCCTAGTTTTTCCTGATATATTTTCAGACTTAGGTCTGTCCTTAATATCATAATATGTTGTAATACAAATGTATTTGGATGATGTTTAGATAATTTAACAAATTTCATTTTGTCCATCCATCAGTGATATGTTGCTAAAATAGCATTGACATTTGTATATTGCTATGATTATATTATTTAGTAATGTTTGATATATGATTGGTATTGCCAGCAACTTAGGTTTCTTGAATGGTATCCCTTAGTTTGTTTGGCTTAAAGGAAATATTTTCTCCTATGTTGGGAGATGATTTGTACCCTCTTCTATTGTACCTGATATTAGGTTCATTGTTTGCATGAGCACAGAAGTGATACTGGTGCTATCTTGCTCATGAACATATTAAAAAAAAAAAAATTGCATTTTTTTTTTTACAGGGGGGTGGTAGTAATGTTGCTGTCATTTTCGACGGAGTCATCTGTCAAGTTATTTGCTTATGTTTGTATCATAAGTATAATTGTGTCTTTACCTGCGATGTCAGGTTGATTAGGGGTTGTCTTCCCTTGTTTATTCATTCATTGTGTTTGACCTTTAGGGTCAGAGGTTGACAGTTCGGCGTGGGCCTATGGGAAGGTTTTTTAAGCGGGAGTGAGATATACTTCCGGGAAGCCGGGAGGTCCTGTTTTTCTGAAGGGACCAAGAGTCCATTGTTTTTCGGGGAGAATCTTCGAAGTAACTGCTATGGCAGTTTTCCCCAGTGAATCTCTGTGCGTCGGGATGACGACAGAATTCCTTGTGTAGTTCTGAGGATTCATTTACCAGGTAATACCGACCTTTATGCATTATTACGCTTTTCGGTGGCAGAACATGTAAAGGATTACCTAGGGTGAACAGCAGTTCACGGATCCGCCATTTCAGAACTTATATATTTGTGCTCGAGGTAGCCATCCAAGACTGTTAGTCTTATATTGTCCAGAAATCCAGTGACGAAGATATATTGTGGGAGCCGCAGATTGGCGGAACTTCTATCTACAATAAGTATTACTGCAGGGTTGATGATAACCTATTTAACAGAAGTACACGGCCGACGTTAGGACGAGGCCTGTGCTTCCGGCTATTATACTACAGCCTGATATGTGCAATTGGCAGGGAGTGCCAAGTTGCACCTGTGTGTCAAGGTAACTAAGGCATCTGACGCGTTTAGTCAGAGACGCCAAGGGCGACGCTACGAACTGTCATTATTGAAGAACTTTGCTATTGACCATGCACGTCTATTCTGATGTTTACCTTTTTGAATGCCAAATGTATACCTATCGATGTCAGGTCAGCATGACCTTGTTACACTGACTGTTCCTGTTGATACTATGTGTGTTCCCGTCAATAAATGTCTTGAAACATGCCTGCAGTGTCAAAGCATCCTTGATTACTGCATGTGAGAGTATGGGTTGCAGGATCTACATCTATACGAGCCTAAACACATTCGCGTCTTCATTCGCACCCACACTCAACTCATCATACGCTCGCACTACACATCTAACAACATGTAAACTGTCTTGGGCCAGTGATCACCTCAACAAGAAAAAAAAGACAGTTACAACATCCTATTTTGATAGGAACAGAAAGACATTCATCTCAGTAGATGCAAGTCCAGTCGGTTTAGCGGCAATGCTAACCCAAAGAGATGACAGAAACAAAGAATATGTTGTAGCTTTTGGCAGCAGAGGTGTATCAGATACAGAAACTAGATACTCACAGACAGAAAAAGAGGCTTTAGCAATAGTGTGGGCTTGTGAGTATTTTCACTCATACATTTATGGCAGCAAGTTCACCATCATATCAGATCACAAGGCATTGGAGTTGATATTTGGAAAAAGAACATCCAAGCCTCCTGCTCGTATAGAAAGACGGGTTTTAAGACTGCAGCAGTATGATTTCAATGTTGTATACAAGCCTGAAAAAAATAATTCTGTTGATTATATGTCAAGACACCCACTAAAAGAGCAGTCTGAGGACAAAATGGTTGAAGAGACTGTTGCAAATTGTTTAGCTTGTCAAGCTTGCACAGAAAGTGTAGCACACATGACACCTTTGAAAATGTCTGAGCTTCCCAAAGCTCCATGGACAGAGATCTCTGCAGATTTCTGTGGACCATTGCCATTTGGACAATATATTCTTGTCATGGTAGATGAATATTCAAGATTTCCAGTTGAAATCATTAATTCCACATCAGCAAGAACTGTCAGTCCTGTGATTGACAAGATATTTTCGACATTTGGAATTCCTGAAATTTTTGAAACAGATAATGGTTCACCATTTAACAGCCAAGACATGAAAAATTGTATGCACCATGTTGGATGCAGACACAGAAGAATCACACCTTACTGGACAAGGGCAAATGGGGAGGTAGAAAGGATGATGAAAAACCTCAAGAAGGTCATTCAAACAGCCACAGTTGAAGGAAAGTGTTGGAGACAACAGCTATATGCTTTCCTTAGAAATTATAGGGCAACACCTCATATGTCAACAAGTAAATCACCATATGAGCTCATGTTTCAAAGAAAGGTCTCGATTAAGATTCCAACAGTTGAAACCAAAGAGAGTCAACCAGCCTCATCAGATGTGCAGAGAAAAGATGCACAGGCTAAATACAGAATGAAACAACATGCAGACCGTAGACTGCGATCACAGCCGTCTCATCTGAAAGTAGGAGATTTTGTTTCGGTACAACAAGAACAAAACAGCAAATCAACTCCGAGGTTTAATCCAGAACCTTACCAGATTACTAAAATCAAGGGAAACATGATAAGCGCGTCAAGTGAAGGCAGAGTTGTGACAAGAAATGTCTTGTTTTTCAAGAAAGTCAACGAAAACCTGGCTAGAGCAGCCAAAAAGAAATCACAGCCAGATGATGATTACTTAGATGACATTGTCAGTCCTGAGTTGCCACCAACTGCTACAGAACCAGCTGACGTCACCATGGACAACAACAGGCAATTACCGCAAACAGGCAGACCACCGCCTAGACACCGAAATGTCCCAAGACGTCTCAATGACTATGTTTTGTATTGACAATGTCTGTCATTAGTGATGTTTGTAGAATAGTTTGAGATTAAGTGTGATTTTGTTATTCAAGAAAGGGAGAGAATATAGTGTCCTATATTTAGATATGAGGAGAGAGTTACGGGACTTGGAATAATGGCCGTTGTGCGATGTTAGACATGTTTGTATCTCTATGTATAATAAATGGTTAAGAACGACAAGAGTCTAGCATTGGTTCATTCAGAGGACTAAGATAGAATATCACAGTACCAGACCCGTTTTATCTCAGTGGTATATCATTATCTAATTTTAGCGTGAATACACATTACAGAGGGCGCCGCCACTTAAACATCTCGTGTTCATCATCATCTTTAGTTCCCCAAGGAGCATAGGCCTTCAACAAACTTATGCCAAGTCTTCCTGTCCTGTGCCATCAGCTCAAAGTCTTTCCATTTCTTCTACATTCCTTCAAGTCTGACTCCAGTTCTCTTCTCCGTGTATTCTTTAGTTTTCCTCTACATCTCTAACGCTGTGGATTCCAGAACAAGGACTGCCTAGTAATGCTATCAACAGATTTATCTTTCAGTGGCATGCATTTATTTCTAAACGATCATAGTATGCACGTTACATAAGCTTACATATGTATTGCTTTGATCTAAATATTATAATGTAGTATTTTGCCCTCAAACTGCTACACATCGCATCGATCAATTCTCCAATGTCTAGTTTAAGAAGCAGCCTCCTTTGAGGCGTATGTACTATCGCAATCTGACAACGTAATCGAGTGCACCGTGAATAAAAAATTAACGCTACTGGGCCGAGCATTAAAATTCAATTAATGCTTTTAGCACGCAATCACCCTGAGAAAAAAAACGGAAACAGACTTATGTATTGCCGAAATACACTTAGCGTTGGCTCAAGTTGTAACTTTTATTGCGGTGACTTATTTTTAATCTTCATAGGCGGCTTGTCAATGTCATGGATGATTGCAGTCTTTACAAATGGGACCAGCACATTTTCGCTGTAAAACGATGTTGATGTCGTTGATTTGACATCTTTTAGTAGAGATTTACTGTAAATATCTTTATTTTTGTATCTGCTCAGGTATACTATATATATATATATATATATATATATATATATATATATATATATATATATCTATATATATATATATATATATATATATATATATATATATATATATATATATATATTGCGTTCATTTTCTTTATTTGTTTACCTGGGTGAAGCAACTTATGAGAAATCAGGAAGGGGCTTCTCGGCAAGAATAAGGGGTAGTGTCGTCGCTGAACAGAGCGGAGTTTACATGAGAACAACCTCCAGTATGAGAATGGAGATAGGGGCAGCTACTGCAGTCATAAGACTGGTGTCTGAAACTGCCTTAACCAGGGCCGTTTCTGTGTCGGATTCTCAATTCAATACTTCGGACAGCGACGGATTATTCATTAAGCCCACTAGGCAGGGGAATAGGGCCCCAAGCTTACAGGGGCCCCTGGGAAAAAAGCAACGGAGAAATATTGTTTCGAGAAAATACTTAGGCCCCTAAACAATTTTTTTTTAAAATTCAATGCATTTAATTTTTTTCTGTTCTAAAATAAATAGTTAATGTTCGGTAATAATCAAATAGTTTTTAGAAAGCAATTGGTTAAAAAAAATTGTTGTGCGGTTTAGTGCTTTTTTGTTACACACCTCGTACTATTCAAAACGTTCATGTTGGCAACACTGTCTCAAATATTAGTTGTTGACGGGTCTGATAAATCCCAAAGTGGGCATTTGTGTAAATATTTTTTTTTTCAATAACGTGATTGATTAGAATTTTAAATTTGCATTCTTTAATTACAACAAATCCATATTTTTATTTTTTTAAACCATCATAAGTCAAATATGACTCAGGAAAAACTAAATTCGCTTGTTTTACTTTGTGTCGATTTTGATAAAATAATTTGCAATTAAAAAATCAAGAAAACTGTTTTTCCAAATATTTATCTAAGATTTTCTGATGTTTGTATGGATTTATTATTTGTTATTTTTATAACATATTATTATATATTAATAAAAATATTTATCTGAAATCCATTCGCTTTTTTATTTTCTAGGTTTATCTTTTACAAGATTGGAAAGGGGCCCCAAAATATCTTAATAGCTTAGGGCCTCCGGAGTTCTTAATCCGGCCCTGATTTCGGAAGGTCAAAAATGGATGGCTGCGACATGAATAGAGAACATACATAGAGGCATCACACCTGCAGGAACTGGAGTGAATCTACTGCCTTGTTCATGCAGGTCTGCGGCAGTGAGAGAGCTGACAGACTAGCCTCGAGATCACCCATAACGGGGACACTGGATATTGATATAAGAGAGATAATAAGGAACAATTAACATTCGCCTGTAACAAAACGACTCTCCAATCGACTCAGGCTGTTGGAATTTGGCATCAAACGTAAAATTAACAGGGCTGGACGTATGAGAGGAGGGCGTTAAATTAACAGGGCTGGACGTATGAGATTGACGTAAAATTAACAGGGCTGGACGTATGAGATTGACGTGAAACTTGCAAGGCTGGACGTATGAGAGGACGGTTCAAACGTGTATACAAACAGCGCGCTATAGGAACAATCAGCATTCATAACTTCGATATTTACTGACGGAGAATGAACACCTATGCGCCACTAGGCGTGATGGTCACTGACTGCTTTGACGGTCGGTGGCTAAGGATCAAAGAAGAAGAAGAAGATGAACAACAATAACAAAACACACTAGACTTATGCAGGGCCAGATTAAGTCAAGAAAGGCCTCTAAGCTTTTTGGTGTTTCGCCCCCCCCCCCCTTTTTTTTCACCTAATAGACAATAATTTTAATATTTTTTTCAAACCCCTAAGCGTTTCGATGGTATAAGCTAGTATTATTAATAGACTGGTATGTTAGTTTGGTTGCATTGCTTATCTCTGTTATTAATAATTATTTTTTTAATTAATGTTTATTAGTATTATTGTTATTATTATTAAGGTAAATACAATAAACACATTTTATTGAAAAATCTATGCATTTAAAGAATGATTTTAACTTATACACTTGCCCCCGAAGAGCTCCGGGCCCCCAGGCTTCAGCCTTCTTAGCCTAAGGGATAATCCGGCCCTGGACTTACAGTCTTCGGTTTAACTGTTTCTAACTTACGTACCGAATAGTGCGCCCCGATCTGGTACATCTTTAACCCACGAGCCATATGGTACATCCCTTAGGATAATGTCAGATTTCCTCTAGTCTGCACTTTACACGATATACAACAAACTAATGTGTTGCGTAAAAGATTTACAACGCTTTAAAATGTAATAATTTCTCATAAGAATACACGTTTCCTGCTTGCTTTACAGCATTGCTTTTGAAAAAAAAAATGGCACTCATGTTGATGCTTCGGGACTACTCTCGTCTTTGCTTCTGCCTTAGGGGGGCACACCCAGCCAAAAATGGGTTATCTTTTTAAAAAAAATTAATAGAAAAATAACTAACGAACTTGTTGCCATAAAATTTGGCCACATGTTACAAGAGATATTATATTTTATGATGAACAAAGTTTACTTTATAAATTTTAATGTTTTATGTGAAAATAATTAATTAACATGAAGTGATGAAAAAACATGAAAGGAAAACCCCCAGTGCACCTGGGAATGAATTTCACTCACATAAAAATTGCAAAGAATGCCAAACCAGCAGATGATGTGCATAACATCCCTACCTATGGCGTGAACCACCCAAAAATGTCTACCCCAATGAGCTTTGTAGATATGGCTCTTGCAATATGACCCTTTTAAATAGCACAAATTTAGAACTTTGTATAGCAATATCTCTGTTTCTATACCATGTAAGAAAAAAGTGGAGGTTCATGCCATAAAGGATAACGTGGGCTATAAGTGTGCACAATTTGAAGGCTATAGCTTTAAAATTGTAGAAAATATCACTGGAACTGTGAATCGCAGGCCCTGTTTTCGTTAAAGTTTAGTTTTGAAAATGTTAAAACACTTATCTGATAACATTGATAACTCATAAACTATTACAGATAAACACATAATTCAAAAAGAATATCGAAGTGTTATTATATGCAAATCAAAAATAACCTTTTTTGTCTATTTCTGGGTGTATATGTTAAAGAGTTTCGATTGACTTGGTTTGGTTCTTGGTCCATGGACTTGGTTTGGTTCTTGGTCCATGAACTTGGTTTGGTTCTTGGTCCATGGACTTGGTTTGGTTCTTGGTCCATGGACTTGGTTTGGTTCTTGGTCCATGGACTTGGTTTGGTTCTTGGTCCATGAACTTGGTTTGGTTCTTGGTCCATGGACTTGGTTTGGTTCTTGGTCCATGGAATTGGTTTGGTTCTTGGTCCATGGACTTGGTTTGGTTCTTGGTCCATGAACTTGGTTTGGTTCTTGGTCCATGGACTTGGTTTGGTTCTTGGTCCATGAACGTGGTTTGGTTCTTGGTCCATGGACTTGGTTTGGTTCTTGGTCCAATAACTTGGTTTGGTTCTTGGTCCATGGACTTGGTTTGGTTTTTGGTCCATGGACTTGGTTTGGTTCTTGGTCCATGAACTTGGTTTGGTTCTTGGTCCATGAACTTGGTTTGGTTCTTGGTCCATGAACTTGGTTTGGTTCTTGATCCATGGACTTGGTTTGGTTCTTGGTCCATGGACTTGGTTTGGTTCTTGGTCCATGGACTTGGTTTGGTTCTTGGTCCATGAACTTGGTTTGGTTCTTGGTCCATGGACTTGGTTTGGTTCTTGGTCCATGGACTTGGTTTGGTTCTTGGTCCATTAACTTGGTTTGGTTCTTGGTCCATGGACTTGGTTTGGTTCTTGGTCCATGGACTTGGTTTGGTTCTTGGTCCATGGACTTGGTTTGGTTCTTGGTCCATGGACTTGGTTTGGTTCTTGGTCCATGAACTTGCTTTGGTTCTTGGTCCATGAACTTGGTTTGGTTCTTGGTCCATGGACTTGGTTTGGTTCTTGGTCCATGGACTTGGTTTGGTTCTTGGTCCATTAACTTGGTTTGGTTCTTGGTCCATGGACTTGGTTTGGTTCTTGGTCCATGGACTTGGTTTGGTTCTTGGTCCATGGACTTGGTTTGGTTCTTGGTCCATGAACTTGGTTTGGTTCTTGGTCCATGGACTTGGTTTGGTTCTTGGTCCATGGACTTGGTTTGGTTCTTGGTCCATGAACTTGCTTTGGTTCTTGGTCCATGGACTTGGTTTGGTTCTTGGTCCATGGACTTGGTTTGGTTCTTGGTCCATGAACTTGGTTTGGTTCTTGGTCCATTGATTTGGTTTGGTTCTTGGTCCATGAACTTGGTTTGGTTCTTGGTCCATGGACTTGGTTTGGTTCTTGGTCCATGGACTTGGTTTGGTTCTTGGTCCGTGAACTTGGTTTGGTTCTTGGTCCATGGACTTGGTTTGGTTCTTGGTCCATGGACTTGGTTTGGTTCTTGGTCCATGAACTTGGTTTGGTTCTTGGTCCATGGACTTGGTTTGGTTCTTGGTCCATGAACTTGGTTTGGTTCTTGGTCCATGGACTTGGTTTGGTTTTTGGTCCATGAACTTGGTTTGGTTCTTGGTCCATGGACTTGGTTTGGTTCTTGGTCCATGGACTTGGTTTGGTTCTTGGTCCATGAACTTGCTTTGGTTCTTGGTCCATGGACTTGGTTTGGTTCTTGGTCCATGGACTTGGTTTGGTTCTTGGTCCATGGACTTGGTTTGGTTCTTGGTCCATGAACTTGGTTTGGTTTTTGGTCCATGGACTTGGTTTGGTTCTTGGTCCATGGACTTGGTTTGGTTCTTGGTCCATGCACACACACACACACACAAAATTAAAAAAACTGATATTTACCTAAGACATGAATTTCCCGCTCAGTCTCCTCCCCTATGTATTAATTGTCTTTGTGAAATAATTTATAAGACACAATGAAAAAAAAATAAACCGCTAGCCTTTCGAGAGAATAAGGAAAATGTGCGTTTTGCACCGTGAAAACTACCCTCAACACCCATTAAAAGAGTACGCTGGCCTTTCAATATTTTTGTTCATGGTGCATTGACCATAAGTCAAGATGCGTTTAACTACAACGATCCAGTGAACTTGAAATGGAATTAAAAGAAATGCTATAACCAACTGAGAATTAGTGACGTCAGAACAAGCTGCAGGAAAAGCACAGCATAATTATTCCAGCCATGTTTTGACGGGTTACTTGCTCGTATGGGTTATAATTTGGGTATATAGAGTTCTTTGTTCTATGTAGTGTAACTATTACATTTGTTGTTGTTCTTGTATTGGTTTTGTCACGCTGCCAGTTCTGTGGCCATTGTTGTAGTGTGCCCTAATGCCTGTAGCGTTTATGATGTATTCCCTTCCATGTTCTTTAATAATGTATACAACAAACCACGAAAGCCAGCTCGTGATAGAAATCGGGTATCTGAGGAATGTGGTTGAAGTAACAAGAAGACACATGGTCCGCAACCAGACGATACGTCAAGGCCTCAAAACCCAGCCCCTGCAGATCCATGTGTAACAGCCCCAATTACGATGGTTTGGCCATGTCTGCAGAATGGGAGATGATAGGCTACCACGACAAATATGGGCAACAAAGAGCCAGGGATCGAGACCTCCAGGACGACCCAGAGTTAGCTGGGAGGACAACATTAAACAATTTCTGATGAACCGAGGACTAAATTAGAACGAGGCCAGGGGGAAGACATTCGATAGGATAGTATGGCTCTCTCTCTCTCTCTCTCTCTCTCTCTCTCTCTCGCTTGCTCTCTCTGTGAGGAGATTGTAGACGTTGGTTTACTCCATCTTATTTTATTGCAAAAGCCGTTCAGGTTAGATATTCTTCTTTTTCTTCTGCGTTCAGTTTGTAGTCATGCTAAATCTGCAGGCCTGTCGGCAGGACCAAGTCCACAGTCTTTTCGGGTCAGAACGGCAGCCCCATAGCTTCTGCTTGAGCTCAACATCCACTGGCCAGGTCAGACGTCGTGGGTCGTCATGGGTTGGGCAGTTTTGGAGAATGTGATCATGGGTGATGATTGCAGTTCCACATCAGGTTAGATAGATATCTCAATCATAACTTCCCTCTTACCTCGTTATGGATCTTGACGCTATCACTGTAAATGGTCCACGGGCAAGAAACCTGCACCAAATCCTCCTTGTGTTCTTACATCAGTAGTTTCTGTAGCAATGTGTTATACTTTGTGAGATTGCCAGTCCCATAGATAATATCACACTAGTAGCCTCTTATGACATGCCAGAGGCAGTAGTAGTCTTTCTCTTTCTTTGTCTTCGGCTGCCCCGGGAACTACACGGGGCGAGATAGAATAAAGAAAGTTGGTAATCTCAAAATTGTATAATTATAAGCATCATCTTTCTCCATTGCGCCCCTTACGGAGCATAGAGCCAGAAATGCAGCTGGTTCCCTTAAACTGAAGTCGGTACCAAAAGTTAACATGCTCTTGCCGAAGTATTTTCTGTAGCAATTTGATCTACCTAATTAAATTACCAGCTCCATCTTCATATTAGTAGCCCTGTACGACATGCTTGAAGGTGGAATCGTACTATTCTTTATTTGTTGCGACAGAAACCTCTGAGAACTGCGCTGTGTCAAAATTGTATAAAGTTTACTGTAAATCAAGATTCATGTGCGATGTAGTGACACGTAACCTTTCCTGTTAAATCTAAATGCCTACATCCACTAACCAGTCTGACACAATGGACCTGAAATTTTCCATTTGGGTTGTCAAGTCATGCGTGCGTTAGCGAGTGGCAGACGTATCGATAAAAAATTGCAAGTGTTTATTTCGCAGTGACAAGCGCCATCTGTACATGTTGTTTACATGCAGGAGAAAGATCTCATGTCTGCTTCGAGAGAATGGGTTCCAACGAGTGTTCACAATTTTACATAGAGTTTTGTGTTTGTGTGGGTTTTTTAAAACAAGTTTATTATGAACTATAGGGAACGTCCGAATGGCCAACTGTTAGACAGCTTGCCTCTTGCAGCAAACTTACCGGGTTACATAATCGAAACTAGGTAGCGTCATACTCTAGTCTACCGAGCTGTAAATGGGTGTCTGACTGCTCTTGGGTAAGGGAAGGCAAAGTCTGCAAGGATGGGAACTGGTCCCCCCACCTCATAACGCTGGACATAGAATAGTGAAGTCTCTGACACTTCACTCCCCTACGTCAGTAGCTTTTTAAAATACATATACAATATGCCTGAGGTAAAGTAAATCTTTTGATGGCTACAACTGTGACATCAGCCCCATGACAGCCGAACAGCTGCGGCAGTCCTGTCCAATATACAGCAGTCAATGGAGTGATATGGCAAGAACCTATTTCACTCAACGGAAAAACCGTTTGGAGATGTCAGGAACCCTGAGCTGACTACTGACGTTATTACAGTCATAATGTGGAAGTCTAATAAGGAGAACGAGGAAAAAGAAGAAGCTAATCCTGTTAATTTTAGTTCTCGAGGGGGGAGGGGGCGCTATGTATGGGGGGCGGCTATATATGGCATGGGTGTTCAGGGAGTCACGAGCTGCAAACAGTTGGAAACTGCTAATATAGAGACATCTGAACATTATTGTCACGGATTGTCTCCCCTGCTTTGCAGTAGTGGTCCAACAATGGCTAAAACTCAAGAGTATCTAAACTGGATCGTCAAAGGTGTTTACCATCGCAAAAGATTACTCTTGGCAGAGATGTAGATAGAAGTGTAATGGCGCTTCTAACCGAAGGGAGTCTTCACAAGATAATTCAGAAGTCAAGAACCATGCAGGATAGGGCTGAGCAATGGTTAACTTATATCTGTCCGTCGTCTTTTGTGAAGGATTTAAGCAATGGTTTTTAAGCCCGTTCAAGCCCCCAGTTGAGTTAATTCAGCGAATTTCCTCTTATAGTCGTATAGCTCTGTTTAGAGGTAAATATATATATATATATATATATATATATATATATATATATATATATATATATATATATATATATATATATATATATATATATATATATACGAGGGGTGGTCGAAAAGTTTTGCACTTTACTAAGAAAGCGTTAAGACAGGCGGGATTGCTGTGTATCATTGTAAAGACACACTATTGGTTTACATTTCCCATGCGTACATGGCGAGTGCGGGGTGCCATGTGAAAGAGAAATTGGCGGGAAACTGGTTCAGGGGGGTTCCCCGCCTTCTCACGCCATTCCAAAAAAAGCATCGAGCCGAAACATCCGCACAAGTGTTGGACATTTGCAATGCTGACGAAGATGATTTTTTTCGTACACTGGTTACTGTGGACGAATGTTTGGTGCATTTCTGTGACCCGGAGACTAAAAAAGCTTCGTGGACGTCGTTTTTCTAACGACCAGGACTTGATTACTGAACTGGAGACGTGGTTCCGGGCCCAGACGGAGGTGTTCTATAATCAGGGCATCAGGAAGGTGAAGAAGAGATGGGAGAAGTGCATTGCCTTGAGGGGTGAATACATAGAGAAGGACTAAAGTTCACACCAATTTCCAGGTACGTGCCTTGATTCCTTCATACTAAAGTGCAACATTTTTCAACCGCCCCTCGTACATATATACATATATATATATACATATACATATATATACATATATATATACATATATATACATACATACATACATACATACATACATACATACATACATACATACATACATACATACATACATACATACATACATACATACATACATACATATATACATATATACATACATATATACATACATATATATATACATACATATATACATATATACATATATACATATATATATATATACATACATATATATATATATATATATATATTGGGTCATACGTTTGCTTTCATACATGTAATAACTGAGACAACTATATTTGTTTAGTTTTAAAATAACATTTAACAAATTTAATAGTGAATTAGTCTTTAACAGGTTAAAATAAATATGGAAAGATTGGTGAAATTTAAATTAAAGTTTTCTCATAGAGGTTTGGTCGGGTGCTATAAATGTCTGTTTTGCTGTTGCCTGTTACAAAAAAATTAACTCTAGATGAGTCCTGCAGCTGTGGTTCATCAATGCTGTGATGCTGAGGGCACTTCTCCACACACTCTTCTAATGTAGGCGTTTAGGTGTGATGCTCTTTCCTCACACTAGCGGCGTTATTACCACAAATCGTCTGATGACTTGTAACCACGAACTTTTGGGAAAATAGGAAACAAATGCCTCTGCTATGTACATTTGTGGGCTGCCAATTAACAGGCGCACTTTTCTCGTTGTCCACCCACCAAATGTTAATCTCTCAGAAGAATTAAATTCCAGAGTACACAGAGTAGCTCAGGGAAGATGAATAACATTCACCCTATTCCTCTGGGTATATACTGGGAAAATGTGTCTGGACAGCGCAAATAATGAGTTGCCTGAGTTACAATTAACAAAGTGCATATATCTCACAAAATATTATACACTTTAGACACATGTGATGTAATCATCAGTCATCACTGCTCCATTCGGAGTCTGGGGTCACCTCTGCTGTCGGTTTTCCGCACGACTAGCAAGAAGAAATCACCAGCGCTTGCTGTAGTAGTTTATGAATAAACTATTTTCATATGTTGAGGTTGCCAGCCTCATATATAACCACTTGGCAAGAAAACATGTCAAATTTACATTTGTAAAATAAAGGTTTACACTTACCCTAACGTTTTGGGAATATACTATCTCCTCGCGCAGGGTAAAATTGGACACGAGCAATTAAGGTTATATGCTCTCGAATCACTTTTGCCTGGAAAATTATAGTAATTCCTTCTTATGACGGGTGTTCTGTGATACACTTGCTCAGGGAAACTGATAATTCTTCTTCGAATGGTGTTCTGCGATACACTTGGTCTGGGAAACTGTAAGAATTCCTCTTTGACGGGTGATCCAACTCCTAGGTTTCCAGTCTTCGTATTTTAAACTTTGGTCCCTTAAGTTTTTCAGTCTCTGTATTTATAAAGGCGGGCTTACTTTTAAGGTTTTAAGTTTCCCAAATACTTCGATCTGTCTCTTATAATATAGGAATTCTAAGTCCGATGTCTCTCTGGCTTCTGGGAGTCACTCATATGACGCGCGCTGCAGTCTTTCTGCTCTGTTTCTCTGATTTAGCTAGATTATATTTCCAGTTTCCAGTTCAGATCACAGATGGGCTTTCCGCCGAGTTTTCCAGTTAAATTCAATGTATATCTCGGCGCTCACTTCAAACCAATGGAATCTCTTTAGACTATGTGGGTCGGGGTGTTTTAATTCAAAATCTCATCCGCTTGCTTTAAAATATTACATTTAATATTCCAACGCGTGACCTCTTTATAATAAGACGTAATATTTCCGGTGACATTTGTGCATTTCTCAAAAACAAATGTGTGAGCTGATTACTTGAGTAATGTCTTCAGCCAATGTTGACTGGCCAGACAGATTATCTGTGATAATCACACACAGGGATGTTCCCAAGAAACTATTATCTCATTATCGCCCATGTTTTTGTACCTCATCCAGACAGTCAAACAAAAGGGTCGCCGGCCGCTCAGATAATATTCACCTAGTCTGAGGAGTGGTCACAGCAAAAGAATGTAAGGTCAATAAATAGGCCAAAAAATAGGATGATGAATGAGAAAAATCAAGAATTGAAGAGATACTGCCGGAGTGAATGAGAGTTATAGAAAAGTACGACTGATTTTGTCACAATTAACATTTTCAACGACACTAAGAGTTTTTTGTTGAGACATCTAGATATTAACATTCTCACCCAAACTAAGAGTTTTTTGTTGAGACATCTAGATATTAACTTTGTCAACCAGACTAAGAGCTTTTTTGTTGAGATATCTAGATATTAACATTGTCAACCAAACTAGGAGTCTTTTGTTGTGACATCTAGATATTAACATTGTCAACCATGTGACGAAATGTCTGTCCCTGTCCTTTTGTGTGATCTCTCACACCTCCAGCCCTACGGCAGTATCATTTCTTTTTCATTTTTCTCTCCGATCGCTTTTATTTGGCATTTCATTTTTCCCTTTCATACATTTTGCTCTTTATGCTGGACATAGCATGGGGAAAGTCTCTAAAATGCCACTCCCATATTTGCTACGGGAGTAATTCTTATCTTATTGTGTCGCATTCACGCTTCACGAAGACGTGTTAAGTTACGCCAGGTTATTAGACGGTCAGCGACAATATTTCATCGCATAATCTGTCTGACCATCTTTTCAAGCGACGAGGCGTGTTTATCTAAGGAGTGTTGAAAAGAACCAGATTTGTTTGTCTGGCGAAACACAGGATAACCCGTGCACGAGGCGGAACTTATGACATAAGCACTTCCGGGTCATCCTTGATACACCAACATTACTGCCTGTGTGACACATGTGGGCATGTTGTCATGTGTGTCTACCGATCTGTCTGTAAGTGTGTACACGAGGGCATCAGACAGCATATTACCATATATGGGAGACGTGATTTTTGCAAAATTTATCCATGTCGGAAATATTTTGAAAGTACCACACCCGACCTGTTTGAATATAATTGGAGCGTTTATTTAACTCCATAACAAACGAAGCAGGGAATATAGTCTGACCATTTTACAGTTTTATTTCACTATGAATTTCACGCTCGCCAAGACAACATCAGACCTCGCCAGAGTGAAGACTAGATTCAGAATTCATTTTTTTAACCGGCCCTTTTATTGGAGAACCAAAATAAGACTTACGAAGCACATGAAATCTCTACATTTTAAAGACATCCCAGACGCGTGTAAGAGAACGATTCGTCTCTTTTATTCATCTGAGCAACAAGTCTGTAGCCAAGATTGGCGAAAGTTGTGATTTACATTTCATATTTTATTACTAACATGTGAACTAACATATATATATGTATATATTACTATGTGAAGTTTAATGTGTGAAAGTCGCTATTGGATGTCACAGTCATTTGAGGCTGGCAACCTCAGTATTTAGAATGATGATTCATGAACTACCACTGCACGGGCTGGTGATTGCTTTATTGATAGTTTCGTAAAGAGAACTAAAAAGCATAAAGTAGTTCCAGGTTCCCTATGGAGCAGGGAGGGAAAGATGACAGAAATGATGCACATTCTAAGAATAATACTTACAGTTTCAAAGCTTTTCACTCAGTGTAAATGTAATCGAAAAAACATATTCATGTTAACATTAATATAAGTTTCAAACTTTTCCAAAAGTGTAAATGTAAATGAAACATAAATTAATTTATATTGTGAACACTTTTCAAACAGTGGAGATGTAAATGTAAAACATATTAGATCTGTACGTTTAACCTTTACATTTAAATGTAATGTAAAGCTAATGCTTTTCAGTTTAAATGTATAGGAAGATTTATCCCGAAGGATTAAATTTAATTCTCATCGAGGGTAAATTCTGAAATGGGTTGGTAAAATAGAAGAGGGGGCACATAACTATGTGTCGGAAAAACGCCATACTCAGAAGAGCGTTTCGTTTCTATTTCTATCACCAGTTATTGGTGGTACCAGCAGAAAGTACTATCTCTGGAACCAAGTGAAGGTGGAGGTGGACTGACGTTGTGCGAGACGCCATCATAAGAAGGTCTTATAGACAGACGCAGAACCAACTTGGCCGTTACTCCTTGACGTTCTGGAAACGTGCAGCGCCTGAACTTTGACCAGAGACGAGAGCGAGCAGAGTGAAAAGAACCAACCAATAAGGACGATTAGAATCATCATTGGCAGCTAAGTTAACCTATAAGCTGCCATTTGAACTTCTTATCCAAAACCCTTCAAGTAATGAAAACCTTTTCATAAATATTCAAACTATTTTCAACTGCTAAACCCCAAAGTGATTATTAAATTTTGTTATATGTAATGTTACAATTTTAACTTCGATTTAATCATTTTAAAGTTACTGCATGTTTGTCTCAGTCAAATTACTACACACACTCTAAACAGAGCTATATATTATAATAATAATTCCACTGATTAACTTAGCTGTGGAGGCTTAACGAGCTAGAATAAACCATTGCATAATTCTTCATAAAAGGTGTCTGTGGATTACAGAATTAACGTGCGCAGCAACAACCATCATTGTTTTTGCTTGTCTGAATATCTTGTGAAGACTCCCATGTGATAGAAGCTTTACTATAAATCCAATATGGAGACAAATTACTGATTCTGTGAGGATGTGTTAGTTAGTTATTTTTTTTTTTAGCGAAATGGGGAAGAGCGAGGCAGCATCAGATGATCTTCATTTTCTTCCGCTAATCCACCATCGAAATCTGCTCTGTTCAACCTAATTGTCGGTTATAATTAGAGCACTTAGTGTAATTTTCTTTTCTTTTTTTAAGTTATTTGTTATATTCAAATACCTATTGTCTCTCCACATGTAAGCCTACCTTGCCGTTAGTTGGAGAGCTTGAGTGCCCCAATGATCCCGGGAGCTATGCCGGCGGGAGTTTTACTCCTGGCAGGGTCACCCAAGCCGGACAGGTCCTTGGTGAGGGACCAGACTAAATGGGCTGAGGAGTAGGTGGAACCCTATAGGTGTAGATGCAGAACCCACCGGCGAGTGGTACATGCTCTGGTCTGCACCAATCCGCCCCCACTTCATGGGTTAAATGCTTTCTTGCCTCATTCTTCACTGTTTGTCGTCTATCGGGAGTAGTGTGGGACCCCTTACGATGTAGGCGCAGTTCCCATTGGCGAGTGGACCATGCTCTGGCCAGCACCAACCCAAACTCTAGGCATGGGTTAAGGTAGAAGGATACCATGATAGGGTAAAAAACTCAAATTTTCCTTTCAGAATTAAACAACCATGGGTATAGTGTTAGTATGGACTTAAAATGTTTGTCCACATAATGACCTCATTAATTATGCAAATTAGCTATCCAATATGGCCGCCGTAGTGAATAAATTATACACCTTTTTAAAACATCATAACTATGTTATTTGTACAAGGATCTGACTGAAACTTGGCAAATTGAATCATTATATATAGCGTGAGTTTATGAACTAAAATGACAGAGATTGACAGAAAGGTTAATTTTTAATGAATTTTCAAAATTTATATTTGTGCCTCATTATATATGCATGATGGTCATAAAACTAAAACTTTGAATTCAATTGTATCCATTTTAGGTCAGAATCTGTAAGATTATATGACAACCAACTGTTTTAATTTTCATGTCAATTGAATGTACAGATCCAGAGATATCTTGTTTCAAAGATCATCAATTATGTTAAAAAGACAATTCCGAGAAAACAAAGAAAAACAGAAAAAGAACTCACAAAATGAAGTTTAATGAGCTTCTGTTGAATAAAGGTCTCCTTCTACTGCAGTTGCAGTGTCTATGAATCTTCTTTTCAGTGCTCTCAAAGTCTTTCCATTGCAATATCCTTACTTGCTGAATAGATCCTGTGCAGCGTTCTCATTGTCGTGGAATATTCTAATCCACATATATAAATTATCAAGTAAATATAAAGCCTAATAAATACATATAATAAATAAAGGAAGAAGAATGGTAAAGAACAGTGCTGTCACCATGACTGTACTCGAAATCCCCTTGTTTTCTATTGCGTAAGCAAATTGTAACGTTTCACGTCGATATTAAAGGCTTTCTGCAACATACACGCGTTTCCCAAACACACAATAAAATGTGCTGCCTTTCTAAGAAAAACCTTGAAATATGCAAGTTGACCTAAATTTTAAATTCCATTCATGTCTTTTTCTACACTGCGTTACCAAAACGAACGAACAGATGGACAAAAGGATAAAGAGAGAGGGGAGGGCTGAAAATCAGGAACGCATGCAACACGCGTCGCGCGATACACAAATGCTGCCATCACGCGTGTAAGTCTACATGCACTAATTTTTTTTCAGACGGACAGTGATAAAATACACTACCCTTTCCCAGAGTTAGGTTTATAAATCATAAAAAAACGCTTATTAGGAAAGATAACAATAGATGGGCTTACGGTTGAAAACATAACAGTACCCAGACAGCACATCTTCGAAACAGGAGGTAGAAGAAATTGCATATTTTGAACGCAGCCACGTAGCTCCTTTAAATTTGGATATTTGGGTTCCTTAGGGCTTGCTGACAAATAATATGTAAAACGTTACGCAAATAGTCCAGGAATTAATAAATTATAACCAAAATAAAATAGTGGGGATGCCTGACAACACAAAATCATTTCTGCTCATAAAATTTTTTTTTAACGTGTTTGAAAAAAACCTTACGTTACATAAATAGCCTACCATGTAAACTCCCAATTGATTGGAGCGCAACAAATGAAAGCCTAACCACGATTGGTCGGGCTATAAATACTATCTTGGTTGTTAGGGAGACGTAGAAAGGTAACATTTTTTCAAACACTTGTCGAAACGGGGCTCATTGGTCAGACTCGCTGATATACACACTTGGGAGCGTTAGTTCGAAACCACTTGTTTAAATAAGCTTGATAAAGCATCAGTGCGTTGAAGCCAGCTTATATTTTGCTCAATAAAAGCCTGGAAGATAAGCAGATGGGAATTTGTGCCAGTTTGTGCCAGAATTCATTGCTAATCAACGTATCTGTGTTTATTCGTATGAATTGTGGTAAGCTTGAACCATTCAATATCTTTTAATGAAAATTGAATGTGAATTGTTGATTTATGCCTGTATATATATATATATGTGTAGTTCAGTGGCAAACGTGAGGTAAAGCCTGTAATGCTCCAGCCTGAACAGAGGGTGTCGGAGAAAAGTTAAACGGCATGGAATGGCCAAACAGTACACTGACACCTAGATGATTGACTAGAAAGAAATAATGCTGGAATTGCAGAGGCGTGGTAACCATTAAGGAGGTTAATGCTGGTATAAAGTACTTCAGAATGAAGCTGATAGTTGGCCTAACGCTCTGAACTCAATGTTTGTGCTGTATTGTGATCAGTGTAAAAGAGAATATAAATTAGTTATGAAGTAGAAGGTACATCCTTCTTGATTTCAGGGACAGTGGTCTTGATGGTAGTGAGCAGCACCTAGTCAGAGCTTTGCTGAATCCAGAGTCGGACAGCATACTCCTTGGTCCTTTTAGCTATCTGTGAGGTGTCTCCAGAGCCCAGAGGAGAATTCGAGCAGAGGAGTCCTTTCCTGCCGCCATCACGCCAGATAAGCTAACTTGGCCAGCTGAGCTCAACATTATGTCCCCTCATCTTGAAATAACTTTGTAAAAATAACATTCAGAGGGGAATTTAATTGTCTTAATATCAGGAACTGAGAACATCTCCAATACTAGTCCCTAAGACAAACCATTGAAGTCATGATGACAAATACCAACAGAGCTTGAACAAAACAAAACCAGTATTACCTCATATTACCACTACACAACTGACACACATAGGATATTTTTAATAATATATGTCACTACAATATTCATATTGATAAAGTCTGTACATATACTTGTAGTTAAAATTGATTGTGATTCCTGGTTCCTTTGTATTGAATCAGGACACAAATACATTATTGACAAAACTGAATACATATTGTTATTTGAAAGGTTACGAGTGACTTCTTTAAGATATTCTCATAGAGTGTTATATGTATGTGAGTGTCACAGTGTTGTTAAGAGTAGTGGATTAAATTAAATTGTTTATCTGTCTGTTGTTGTGACTTACACTTCATCATACACATACCCTAGACACATAACGTAGTCATCACACTATTCCAGAATAATTCTGACTGAGATATTTAGATATGTGGTAGCAAGTAAGGTTATATATAATACACTACTCTTATTAGATATATATATATACCTTCACAGCTGATCTCAGTCAGTACACTAAGTCCCCTATAAATATTTATAACATCCCACTTCACCACATATATTGGGGTCTCGCTCTTGGGATTTTGAATCTTTCCCTATTAAAAATATTGGGGGTAATTCACTTCAGGGAATATAAGAATTAAAAGGTATCCTTGGGTGGAATTAAATAAGGTTGAGCTCACGGTGCCTGTGTTGTCCATTATATATATTTAGAATTTGAATTGTTGGTTAGACATTGTAGAAATTTACCTGATAGACAATGGCGGACCTGGCCAAATTTCGATCTGCTGCGGTTCAGACTGCAAAAGAGTTAGGATTGGATGGGCAAGTTATGGTTGCCTATGTCACGACGGAATGTGACAAATTTATTGAACGCGAAGAAAGAAGATTAGAAAAAGAAGCCGAAAGAAGGTTAGAGGCTGAAAGGGAAATTAAGAGGTTGCAGATTGAGGCTGACAAAGAGGCTAAGAAATTGGAAGCAGAAGAAAGAAGATTGACTGCCGAGAGGGAAGACAAGAAATTAGCTGCAGAAAGGGAAGCAGAAGATAAAAGATTACAAAGGGAACATGAGTTACGACTAAGGGAGTTGGAGTTTCAAGGCCATGCTCCTGAAAATGGTGCCAGTCCTTTTGCCTCTGATGCTACGGTTACTCAAGGAGCCTCAACCTCAGCTATGAACTTTCATTTAGATCATTTTGTTGAGAAAGACGATGATATTGAGAGCTACCTAAATAGGTATGAGCTATTAGCTACCACGTATGGGTTAGAGAGAGAAAGGTGGAGCTTAAAGTTATCTCAGGGACTTCGTGGGGCAGCTTATGAAGTTTTTGCAAAAATGAGCAGAGGTGATCAGGAAAATTATGACATGCTAAAGCAGGCTCTTTTGTTAAGGTATGAAAAGAATGCAGAATTTTATAGAAAAAATTTAGGAATGCTAAACTACTGTCAGGTGAAACCTATCACCAGTTCTCTGCACGAATAGAGACATACTTGGAGAAATGGACTTCTCTGGGGAAAACCCAAGATCTTAAGGAAATGGTCCTTATAGAGCAACTAAGAGAGTCCATGGCTCCAGACCTGAGAAAGTTTCTCATGGAACAAGGTGCAGAGAGGCTGGATGAGTTGCTAAATGTTGCTGAAAGGTATCAAGCAGCTCAAGCAGAGGTAACAGGTAATAAAAAGAAACAAGTGGATAACTTTAGGGCACCACAGAACTTTAATAAATTTGATCCTAAGGATCAAAATAAAGGTAAGCACCAATTTGATAGGCCACGGTATGAAAATAAAAATAAATTCCCACAATTCGATGAAAGGAAATATGATGAAAGAAAATCTTTCAACCAAGGAAAAAGGTGGTGTAAAAATTGTCAGATGGACAATCATGACACTGACCGTTGCAGAAGGAAACCTGTGTATATGGCAACCCTTCAGGTCAGGTCGACCTCAAGACAGGAGGAGGATATTATGTTAGATACCACTCCAGAAGAGATGAGGAAGGCACAGGCTGGGGATAAAACACTCAAGCCTTGTTTCAGAAAATTGTCAACTTGTCATACAACTCCAGGCAAGGGAGATTTTTACATGAAAAAACAAGTTGATGTATAGGAAGACTGGAGCTAGATCCAATGGTCACGGACAGCTGGTTCTTCCAAAAAGATATAGGACAGAATTAATAAGGAGCCTACATGTGAAACCAGATGGGGACCATGAGAAGATAGGTACCATCATTCAAAAGGTGGCTCACAATTATTATTGGCCCAAAGCAAGATGGGACATTGAGAATTTTGTAGAAAGGTGTAGCATAGCACATGAGGGAACACCCACAAGTGGGAACATGGATCAGGACCTGGACACGCCACGGGGCAAAATTAGGCCTGATAATAAAAAGAGATATAAATTTGATAAAGTGGACCAAATGGAATGGGAAGCCCCTTTTCACGGACAAGCTTCACTTAACTGTTTTACAATGGCCACTATGCGGAGAGTGCAAAAAGATGTCTTACCCCAGGATAAGCCGACAATCCCTCAATCGGACTTAAACAAACTGGAGGAAGAAGATGTAGAGAGGAAATCTCTCATCAAGAATTTTAAGAGGGGAGAAAGCCCCAAAAGAAAAATTGGTAGCGGTCGTTTTGTGAATGATAATTCTGGGAGGAAAAATCATCACTATAAAGCTTCGAGTGGAAGAGACCATACCGGTGCATGGACAAATAGGTCCACACAATTAAAGGTCCATATGTAGCTTTGTTAAGAACGTGGACTGATGAAAAGGCAGAGGAAAACATTACATCTTCATACCAATATGTGAATGAGCTGACCACTCGGTTGAAAACTGGCTGGAAACTTGCCAATGAAAATTTGAAACAAGCCAGGAAGAAACATGCTGCCTATTATAACAGGAAGGCGAAAGACAGAAATTTGGCTGTGGGAGAGAAGGTACTGCTTCTTTTGCCCGGGAGTCAGAATAAGTTACAAATTGGATGGCAGGGTCCATATACAGTTCTAGAGAAGGTGTCTAGAACAAATTATAAGATAGATAAGAAGGGGAAAGAAAAAATCTATCATGTGAATCTCCTGAAGAAATATTTGGAAAGAGAACATCAGGAAGAGACACACTTGTTGACCTTGTCCATCGCCATGGAGATGAAAAAGGAACCACTTTCATCATTTGAATATCCATTACACCCCTGTGAGACAGCAGCACAGGTGAAAATCAGTACACATTTAACGAAAACTCAGAAAGAGAGAGTGCAACAGGTTCTAAATAATCATGCAGAGGTGTTAACAGACCGACCAGGGCATACAAACCTATTGGAATATGATATGAAACTAATAGACTCCACACCTGTCTGTATGAAACCATATTCGATTCCGTTTGCTAAGGAGAAAGCTTTGAAGGAAGAGATAGACTATCTGTTGAAGGAAGGAATTATTTCGCACAGTGAGTCTTCGTATAGTTCCGGTGTTGTACTCTTAAGGAAGCCCTCTGGAGAACATAGACTCTGTATAGATTACAGGAGACTGAATGCTATTACAGAAGGACAGGTGGATCCATTGCCGGATACAAATCAGCTGTTTGCCAGACTAAATAAAGCTAAATATTTCTCAAAAGTGGATCTGAGTAAAGGATACTATCAGATTCCCGTAAAGCCTGAGGTTAGACCATACCTAGCTTTTAGTACCTCAGAAGGACACTATGAGTTTAATAGATTGCCATTTGGATTGAAGAATGCGCCTAGTGTCTTCTCTAGAATGATGAGAAAATTATTGGATCCTCTGAATAATCCCTGTATAACAAATTTTATGGATGATATCCTTATAGCAACAGAAACATTTGAGGAACACATTGACTCTCTGAACATGCTGTTTGATCGACTTAGGGAGGCAAATTTAACAGCCCGTCCAACCAAATGTTGCGTTGGATGTAAAGAATTGGAATTTTTGGGACACACAGTTTATCAGGGAAATATGACCCCTGACCCAAAGAATTTAGAAAAACTACAGAAAGCCCCGAGACCACAAACCAAGAAGGACGTGAGATCCTTTGTCTCATTATGTGGTTTCTACCAGAAGTATATCAAAAACTTTAATTCCATATGTGCACCGTTAACTGAAGTGACACGTAAAGGACATCCAGATCGCATTACATGGACACCACAATGTGAAATGACTTACCAAGAATTGAAGGAAAAGCTCACAAGTAAACCCATTTTGAAATTACCTGACTTAAGTCAAGAATTCATAGTAAGGACGGATGCAAGTAATATTGGGTTAGGTGCAACTTTACTACAGAAATCAGATGCATTGGATGGGGAATTAAGCCCAGTGGCATATGCTAGCAGAAAGTTGAATAAAGCTGAAATCAACTACTCAACTAGCGAAAAAGAATGTCTTGCAGTAATATGGGCAATAAAGAAATTCAATATTTATCTATATGGGAAGGCATTTAAGTTGCAAACAGATCACAAACCTTTATCGTTTCTAGCACAGGCTAAGCATGAGAACTCTAGGTTACTCCGATGGTCTTTGCTTCTGGCTCCATATAATTTTAGCATTGAGTATATATCTGGAAAAACCAATTTGGGAGCGGATTTTTTAAGCCGCCATCCGTGTGATGAGAATCACCTTAAACCCCAGAAATAATAATAAATTTCTCTATGTGTATATAGAATAAAGGACTGACATATAATGTCTGTTTTAAGAGGGGAGGTGTCGTGGAATATTCTAATCCACATATATAAATTATCAAGTAAATATAAAGCCTAATAAATACATATAATAAATAAAGGAAGAAGAATGGTAAAGAACAGTGCTGTCACCATGACTGTACTCGAAATCCCCTTGTTTTCTATTGCGTAAGCAAATTGTAACGTTTCACGTCGATATTAAAGGCTTTCTGCAACATACACGCGTTTCCCAAACACACAATAAAATGTGCTGCCTTTCTAAGAAAAACCTTGAAATATGCAAGTTGACCTAAATTTTAAATTCCATTCATGTCTTTTTCTACACTGCGTTACCAAAACGAACGAACAGATGGACAAAAGGATAAAGAGAGAGGGGAGGGCTGAAAATCAGGAACGCATGCAACACGCGTCGCGCGATACACAAATGCTGCCATCACGCGTGTAAGTCTACATGCACTAATTTTTTTTCAGACGGACAGTGATAAAATACACTACCCTTTCCCAGAGTTAGGTTTATAAATCATAAAAAACTCTTATTAGAAAAGATAACATTAGATGGGTTTACGGTTGAAAACATAACAGTACCCAGACATCACATCTTCGAAACAGGAGGTAGAAAATACATATTTTGAACGCAGCCACGTAGCTCTTTTAAATTGGTATATTTGGGTTCCTTAGGGCTTGCTGACAAATAATATGTAAAACGTTACGCAAATAGTCCAGGAATTAATAAATTATAACCAAAATAAAATAGTGGGGATGCCTGACAACACAAAATCATTTCTGCTCATAAAATTTTTTTTTTAACGTGTTTGAAAAAAAACCTTACGTTACATAAATAGCCTACCATGTAAACTCCCAATTGATTGGAGCGCAACAAATGAAAGCCTAACCACGATTGGTCGGGCTATAAATACTATCTTGGTTGTTAGGGAGACGTAGAAAGGTAACATTTTTTCAAACACTTGTCGAAACGGGGCTCATTGGTCAGACTCGCTGATATACACACTTGGGAGCGTTAGTTCGAAACCACTTGTTTAAATAAGCTTGATAAAGCATCAGTGCGTTGAAGCCAGCTTATATTTTGCTCAATAAAAGCCTGGAAGATAAGCAGATGGGAATTTGTGCCAGTTTGTGCCAGAATTCATTGCTAATCAACGTATCTGTGTTTATTCGTATGAATTGTGGTAAGCTTGAACCATTCAATATCTTTTAATGAAAATTGAATGTGAATTGTTGATTTATGCCTGTATATATATATGTGTGTAGTTCAGTGGCAAACGTGAGGTAAAGCCTGTAATGCTCCAGCCTGAACAGAGGGTGTCGGAGAGAAGTAAAACGGCATGGAATGGCCAAACAGTACACTGACACCTAGATGATTGACTAGAAAGAAATAATGCTGGAATTGCAGAGGCGTGGTAACCATTAAGGAGGTTAATGCTGGTATAAAGTACTTCAGAATGAAGCTGATAGTTGGCCTAACGCTCTGAACTCAATGTTTGTGCTGTATTGTGATCAGTGTAAAAGAGAATATAAATTAGTTATGAAGTAGAAGGTACATCCTTCTTGATTTCAGGGACAGTGGTCTTGATGGTAGTGAGCAGCACCTGGTCAGAGCTTTGCTGAATCCTGAGTCGGACAGCATACTCCTTGGTCCTTTTAGCTATCTGTGAGGTGTCTCCAGAGCCCAGAGGAGAATTCGAGCAGAGGAGTCCTTTCCTGCCGCCATCACGCCAGATAAGCTAACTTGGCCAGCTGAGCTCAACATTATGTCCCCTCATCTTGAAATAACTTTGTAAAAATAACATTCAGAGGGGAATTTAATTGTCTTAATATCAGGAACTGAGAACATCTCCAATACTAGTCCCTAAGACAAACCATTGAAGTCATGATGACAAATACCAACAGAGCTTGAACAAAACAAAACCAGTATTACCTCATATTACCACTACACAACTGACACACATAGGATATTTTTAATAATATATGTCACTACAATATTCATATTGATAAAGTCTGTACATATACTTGTAGTTAAAATTGATTGTGATTCCTGGTTCCTTTGTATTTGAATCAGGACACAAATACATTATTGACAAAACTGAATACATATTGTTATTTGAAAGGTTACGAGTGACTTCTTTAAGATATTCTCATAGAGTGTTATATGTATGTGAGTGTCACAGTGTTGTTAAGAGTAGTGGATTAAATTAAATTGTTTATCTGTCTGTTGTTGTGACTTACACTTCATCATACACATACCCTAGACACATAACGTAGTCATCACACTATTCCAGAATAATTCTGACTGAGATATTTAGATATGTGGTAGCAAGTAAGGTTATATATAATACACTACTCTTATTAGATATATATATACCTTCACAGCTGATCTCAGTCAGTACACTAAGTCCCCTATAAATATTTATAACATCCCACTTCACCACACTCATGTATACTTTCGTTGCCATGGGTTGACTTGTGTTCATGTATATCGAAAAATGCTGCAATGCACTGTGCCCTTTCCCAATAGAAAGCACAAATGCCACCATTCACACATTTACTTCTTTGTGTTTGTGAGTAGCTGAAGATGAAACATCAGAAGTATTGAAATTGGCATTCCATTCGCCACAGTTTGTGCACTTGATACTGATTTCATGACAAAAGCCATCCCGAGTCTCTTCGACGATCTCACAAGTCAGTGAGTACTGATAACATTTGTCACATCTAAAGTTAGCGCATAAAAACCCAAACAGCAGTTTTACATCCATAAGGATAAACCCATTTCCTCTGTTGTCATTTTTAGCTTGTCCTTCACTTTCTTGGACCTTTATTTTCTTTGCTGAGGAGCACAGAGGCTTTATAGCGTCACTATCGACAATAGGTGTCTCATTTTCAGGCAAAAGTTTGTTGGTGTACCTATTTCCAAGGAACTTACTTTGTCTTATTTCCCATTGTGAATAAAAGAAGCTCTGCTAACTACTATTATACAGAATCAGTATAAAACTAGCAATAAATAGAGTTGATGTGGGTGAAAATGCACAATGCATGTAACAAATGTTGAAATTTACGATCAAAGCTTTCTAGACACACACTTTTGAAAAATTTGAAAGAAATCATTGAGTGATTACCCTTGGAAAAGTTATAAATATTTTTTTCCTGGAACCTCAGTATAATTATAATTTCGCAGTTTTACAATTACGCACCTTCATGTTGGGTCATTATTGTCGTGAGAAATTCTAATCCACATATATAAATTAAAAAGTAAATGTAAAGCCTAACAAATAACTTCAATAAAAGGAAAGAAGAATGGTAAAGAACAGTGCTGTCACAATGACTGTACTCGAAATCCCCCTTGTTTTCTAAGTCGTCTGCAAATTATAACGTTTCACGTTGATAGTAAAAGCCGTCTGCAACATACACGCGTTTCCACAACACAATAAAACGTTTACTCCCTTTCTAAGAAAAACCTTGAGATACGCAAGCTGACCTATATTTAATATTCCATTCATGTCATTTTATACACTACGTTACCAAAAACGAACAGACAGATGAACTTAGGATAGAAAGAAGGGAGGGCTGAAAGCAGGAACGCATGCAACACTAAACACGCGTCTCGCTATACAATTAATGACATCCCGCGTGTAAGGCCACAAGCACTAGCTTTTTTCAAATCGACAGTGATAAAAAACACTACTTATACGAGAGTTAGGTTTTAAAACTTACAAAATGCTTATTAGGAAATATGACATTATACTGTTTTATGTCTGAAAACATGACAGTACCCAGACACCACATCGTATTCGAAGTGAACAGGAGGTAGAAGAAAATGCACATTTTGAACGCAGCCACCTAGCTCCCTTAAATTTGTATATTTGGGTTCCTTAGGACTTGCTGACAAAGAATATGTTAAACGTTACGCAAATAGTCTAGGAATTAACAAATTATAGCCAAAATAAAAGGGTGGTGCTGTCAGACAACACCCAAATCAGAATCGCTCAGTGGCAGATTTTGACACCACCATTGTACGGGAAATAGGTCCCCATGTTACCTCCTATTTGATTGGCGGAAAGTAAATGTAAGGCTAAACACGATTAGTCGGGCTATAAATATTATCTTTTGTTGTTAGGGGAGACGGAAGGAAGGGTACTTTTTTTTGAAAAGCTGTGTAAACATGGCACGATTGGTTAGACCCGCCAATATAGTCAATCAGAGGCGTCAGGTCAGCCCCACATTTTCAAATAAACTTTCTAAAGCAACAGTGCGTTGAAATTCAGCTTGCATTTTTATAAATAAAAGCCTGAGACAGTGGCAGGTCGGATTTTGTGCCTATTCATTGCCAGTCAACGTAATTCTGTATTATTTCCATGAATTGTGGGACTGTGGTCCTAAAGTTATTGAGCAGCACCTGGTCTGAGCTTTGCTGAATCTGGAGGCTGACAGCATACTCCTGGGTCCAGATAGCGACTAGTGAGGTGTCTCCAGAACACAGGGGAGCAATCGAGCAGAGGAGTCTTTTCCTGCCGCCATCACGAAAGTTAAGCCTCTGTGGCCAGTGGAGCTCAACATTATGTGTCCCCTCAAAAATTGACATTTTAGTTTTAAAAAAAAAGAGGGACAATACCTGGTTTAAATTGACAGGAACTGTGAACCTTTCCCCCATACTATTTCCCAGATAAACAAACACTTGAAGTCATGATGACAAATAACAACATAGCTTGAAAAACAAAACCAGTATTACCTCATAGTACTACTACACAACTGACACACATAGGATAATATTAATAAAAAATGTCACTACAAGGTTCATATCTATAAATTATGTATATATAAATTGTGATTACAATTGATGGTGATTCCTGGTTCACTTTGTAGTTGAATCAGGATATATATTAATGAAAGTAATTAATACATAAATATTTGAAACTTTACCAGTGACTCTTTTAATATAGTCTTATAGAGTGTTAAATGTGTGTGAGTGTCACAGTGTTGTCAAGTGTGGTGGAATAAATTAAATTGTGTATCTGTCTGTTGTTGTTGTGACTTACACTTCATCATATACATAATCCTAGACATTTATGATTCCTATCATACCAGAGTATCTCTAAGCTTTTATGAATTATTGTTAGTACAAGAACATGTTGACGGTGATTTAAAGCATGAAAATGAAAATTGTTTGATTTTTATTTTTT
This sequence comes from Oreohelix idahoensis, assembly GCA_024509875.1. NCBI lineage: Eukaryota > Metazoa > Mollusca > Gastropoda > Stylommatophora > Oreohelicidae > Oreohelix > Oreohelix idahoensis. Next base: position 377,226 of record JAMPIV010010440.1, on the reverse strand, counting down.
TAATCTTTTGTGGGTATCCTTCTACCTTAAATCCACTCACACAACTATGGTATAGGACCTGTGGACGACCCAGACAGTTTTAAAGACGCAATCACTAATATAACTTTCCTATCAGCAAGTATAGACCAAATAAAGGCCGAAATACTTGTGTCCAGTCAGCTCAGCGTCCATTCACGATGTACTGTCACAGCAAGGCGATGGCGCCGTCTGATTGGTCCTAGGTTCAATTCCAGGTAAGCCTATCACTCATATGTCCTTTTTTGTTGTCTAATGCCACCCTTAATGTCCAACGAGTACCTGTTAATTACCTTTATTCGTTTATTTACTTATTTATTTACTATCCACATAACTCAGGTTTCCTTCATTATTTATTTAAGAGTTCACCCATCCGTAACTTCAACCTACCCGTCTATTCTTTGTTATTTGTCTTCCACTACACATTACTGGACACAAGTATTTCGGCCTTTATTTGGTCTATACTTGATTATAGGAAAGTTATATTTGTGATTGCGTCTTTAAAACTGTCTGGGTCTGTGATGTTTAATGGAAATATAGCCTACGGTAATCGGACAGCCTTTCGCGACCTCGTAGCGTTCTATAATTTGCTAAGCAAAGCCATGTATGTTTCTGCCACGGCTGTTTGTGCCCTATACCAGAGCGCTCTTTTAGTTTCGGTGACCGGAATTCTGACACCGGGTATAAAATTTTCGTGTACACCGTAAAAGACTATTTAAGTTTTTGGCGGGGAAAATCAGCCGATGTGTGTGTAAAACCAGTAAAATATAAATCATTACACACTCGTTCTGGATAAACACAGCGCTAAAATTCTTTTGTGTACTATAACTTTGTTCTCTGCTCTATTTTTGATTGCATTTTTATTTGTTTGAAATTAGTTTTGACGGAGTTACAGACTTTTGAAAACAGCGTCATCATTTGAGGAAATTCATAAAATAAGTAATCTTTTTATTAATTTAATATCTAAAAATCGGCCTATTCGTTTGAGTTTATAATTATAAAGACTTCTCGAAGGGAAGCTAAAGATTATTTCCACATACTTTTTTTTTTGGTTTCATATCTTGAGAATGTGTGGTAGTCAGTTTTGTGAGTTTGGCATTACAAGAACAAGCATATTGTCACCAGATTTTATAGCATTTAAATTACTGTAAACGCATTCCTGATACTCACAAATCTTAAATAAGTAAAGCACCATCTGTTTTTGCATTTTCATTCATTTATAATGATATTTAGCTAGTATATAAGCGTCAGAAAACATGTAAATCTATAGATAGATTACTTCTACATACTTTGTTCTATCTTTCAAGTCTTGTTAAATCTTGTATTTATAATATGAATTTTTTTTTTTTAATTGTGTGTGAGATAAGGACTGTTCCATTAGTGTTCTGTGGTAGACAATCCTATGCACACGACGGCTGCCAAAGAATTCTAAGTAACTGTTTGTATATCTTCTTTCATTCACAGATAAAACATTCTACATCCTGGTGTTAGACTTGATAGTCCCATATATTCCTCTATCTTTATACATACACAAGTAAACTATACTACATAACAACGAAATGGAAGATACTGTTTTGCATCATATGAATTGTGCCAGTGCACTGTGCAGAGCCTGTGGCAAGAGAGCATTAACTTCCAAAACAACACGTTCAATTCAGAAAGCGCTGAACTGTTCTAAATTACGTTAATGATCTGTTCTTTGTGTTTGGAATTAACTTATCAGATGATAAACCCACACAGCATTCGACTATATTTTGTAAGAAGTGTTACTTACGAATACACAATTCAAAAAGGAGGCATAATGAGAAGTGTCTTGAAACAGCCAAGTTACTATCGGAAAACAGTCAGCACATCTGGAAAGACTAAAACCATAATTTAAATATAAGTGAATGTCAACTGTGCAATTGTGTTGCAAAGACATCTTTTGGTGTTTTAAAAACAAAAAGCTGCTCTATCCCCTGTAATGTTCTTTCTGACCCCTCCATGTCTAGTCAGTCATTTAGCTGTAGTCAGGAGGTTGATGTGCCTGCCCACATTAGTGATGATATTGTTCAACTGGAGGTTGATGTGCCAGCTCACATTAAAGGCGATACCATTATTCATTTGGAGGTGGATAACACTACTCACCCTAGCATGCCAGTTTTTGTTGCCACATCTACACCTACCAAGTCAGTTATACCTACGACAAGTACATCCACCTCGCCTGTCTTCAAAAGCGACGTCACAGTACAACAGTTACTTGCTAAGCCACCTTCACAACCACTAACACAAAAGGAAGAACCCCTATTCACATCCATTGTTAGAAAAAAAACTAGAAACAGCAAAAAGTAATATCATAAAATGCAAAACCAGAGGACAGCCTATAGTACTACAAAAACTAATTAAACATAGAAGAGAAACATCAGTCACCAGAACGCCAACAAACGTAAGCGATCTCAATTGCTTCACACTGTTAGAAAACATATTGCTGGAACATCAACTGATTCATTAGACCTGCAGCAGGCACATGAACTACAACGCTGTTCAGAAACGTCACGTCAGGAAATTTGCAGGAAAGCAGGCATTGAAAGTAGAGTTAAAATATCCAAAGAATTAGCAATAGCCACGAAGGAAACAGTAGGTCTTACGTGGGCACAGGAGAGAAAACAGAGAAGATTGAAAATTGAAAGACGCGCCAGAGGTATTAAAAATATAACTTCACAATTAAAATTTATAATAGAAACTCATTTGTTACAAATTTCTCCATCTGTGAATGTACAGATTCATCCTATAAAAAAAAGGAAGTGTGAATGATAATTGAGCGAAATTTTGGGGCTAGAGCAAATTATGGCAGTTGTTGCTTGAGATTTACAGAATTAACAGAGTGTGGAAATCATTTAATAGATGTATTTTTTAAATACACCTATTTATCTATTAAATTGAACATTTCGTTTTACTCATGACCATACTTATTTTTACATGACCATCGTGATGTATGATTGAGATAATTGTTAGCTCTCATGTTTTTGGGGACAATTGGGTGTGTTATTTTAAGGTAATAAATGTGGACTTGCAATTTAATGTTTCAATAATTAATGTTTGACGCATGAAACCAAAACAAAACTTTGATATCCATTTTCTGCAGGTTTTCTACTTTTGATTTCTGTAATTTGTTATGCATGTCGATTGTGACCGATTTAGTGAAAATTGCATTATAAACAAACCATATCAAAATATAAAAAAACGTAAATTTTACACTATTTCAGACTATTATATCTTCTGTTCCAATTGTGATAAAATGTTTGTTCTTGTTCTAAAATTTACTCTAACATTTCTAGTCTAGCGTTACGCAAAATTAAAGCCGGTATTTATAATAATAAAGTAGCCTAAAAACATTAATTAAGCCCTATCAAAAGTAAAATCAGCCACCTTTTTTTCCAGTTAGGAAGTTACCACGTGACCTCTGACACGATAGCTATAAATAGCGCGGTCGGGGGAACAAGGGGAAATAACTAAAAGATCGCTGGCAAACAGCCGTGCTGCCTGTCTTACTCACCTTTTAATCCACGCCTCTTTTCGTTCAACATAAACAAACGAAGTTGTTTACCAACTTTCGCGACCTGCCTGTCATAACAGGGAGCGAATCAGGTTTATTTACCCAAGTTTCTCACGCGAGCTTATCTGTCAATATTACGATAACTGACAGACAGCACGTGGGATATCACCGGACCTTTTGAAGAGACGCTCGGGCAGAAATATTTCCCCGTGTACCCTTTGATGTTCGTACACAGAGGGAAACCCAGAGTTCTTTGATCTTCAGATAGGGGCAAAATATCTCCGAGAAAAAACCCGTTACTTGGTTTTAAGCTTCTGATGTCGATTAGCAACGCTGAGACAGAGCCACCGGAAAGCCTTTTATCTGGGGAACTCTGTTCATGATTTCTGCTATGCACCATAGTGTGAAAAGTAGCATGATCTATAGATCAGAGAGCCAATAATATACTCATGGAAAAAAGTAAGTGTGCAGCACTCAACAGGGCACTGTGCGTGTGTTCTTGGGTGAACTCAAATGCAAGTTGGCACACATTTCTGTGTGAGTGTTGTTCATTTACCCGTGCAATTACAATTGGATCGCACTATTCATGGGGAGATAATCAGGGTGCAAGATAAATCACGTGAAAAGTGCCGCAGGGGAGAATTTATCACAGATAAAAGGAAGGTAAGTGTGTAGATCTAATCACAAGCATGTGAAAACGTAATCGTTGAAATAGAAAGTACCAAGAGTCCAACAGAAACATCTTTTTTGACAATGCAAAGATTGAACCAACAACAGCGAGCAATAGTTATAGGGATGTTAGCTGCTGGAGCGACTATATTAGCTGTATCACAACATTTCAATGTTCTCAGGAACACTATATCACGCATTCAAGCTCGTTTCCACCAAACTGGATCCACTGCTGATCGCCATAGAAGTGGCCGACCACGAGTTACCACCCCTGCACAAGACCGTTACATACGCCTTATGCACTTGCGTAACAGGTTTATTCAGGCAACATGGACTGCCAGGAACATTCAGGTTTAAGACCCGTGTCGTGCAGAACAGTGCGGAATAGGTGGACATACACGGTACTGAAATCAAGATTTTATTTTTTCGTGGGGATGCCACACTGACTTTAGTTTTTATCTTTCTTTCATGACACTTTCACTAAAATCAAAGTGATCACTTGGTCTTTTATTCAATATTCAACCACATTGTGGGAGCCGCGCTAGCGTAGTGGTTACAACACCGCTCTGGCGACCGGGTGATTCAGGATCAAACCCGGGCGACGGCATTTGAGGATTTTTCGTCGACCGGGAATTGGACAGGATTAACTCGAGACCTGGCGAGGACATTTGAAGGAGTGTCGTCGACCAGTGATTGGCGGCTCCTGAGCCGACCCAGCTCTAATGGGTACCTCCGAAATCGGCGAGTATCTGCCTGAATGGCGAGGGACACCTGTCTCTGTACAAGAAAAGGGATACTCACGTAAAATCAATGTCAGGTTAGACATTAACAATAACCTGAGATTTCGCCTCGAGTATTAGCGGGCGTACGAAAAAAAAAAAAAAAAAACCACATTGTGTGCCAACTTTTATTTCATTTCGTCCATGAAATCACGCACAGTGCCCTATAAAGTGTTGCACACTTACTTTTTTCCATGAGTATATAAACTGTGGTCTTTTAAACCCGCTATCAGTTGTCGCTCAGATTTTTGGATAGTCATAAGCACGTATTCAAGATTGTGGAAGATGTGTTAATAGCATTTCGTGGGGATCGTTTCATTTCTGATTTGTAGTAATAGAAATTAGTATTTAAGTGCTTTAATGTGTTAAGTTTTACCGCTATAATTCACTGTGATTTTCTAGCATTAAAACTAGTGAAATAAATAACGCGTAGCTATTTTTTTTTTTTACCAGATGTGCAGTTAGAATGTAATTTCCATCACCCACTTTCTCACATAAGAAGAGATCGTTTTAGTTGACTGAGTATGTTAGGCGCCACTGATAGTGACTGAAAAAAGAATTCACGTTTATTTAATTGTGTGCATTTATTATGAGTGGCTATTATTTAATATCATGCTACTAAATAAACAGACGCCGACAATTTAATAGCTATTAACGACAGGCTATTTATGTAAGGGCGCGTATGGATAATTAAATAATAATTGACGTTGTACAGTATAGGCCAGTCCACACAAGACCTTAATACTGTGTCTAGTACATGATAGTAGACTTAGAACAGTAAGTACAGGACAGAGGGTAGGTTTTGGTATTGTATAAACATTTATAACACAGTATTAAGGTCTCTTTGTCTTGTGTGGACTGGCCTATACTGTCTGATAGGAAAACAACAGAAGTGATTGCGTCATTAATAGGATGTACTGCCCATGGTGGACTTCCGGTGTTATGTCTTTCGGTTCTCACTATTGATCTGTCATCGAAGCATCATTTTATGGTGATGCGTAGATGATAGGGTGGATAGTGTGATCCGCTTGCATGGCTAGGCGGGGTTGTCGCACGGAAGGTAAAGTGTTCAAATCCTGGGTAAGCCACTCATGTCTGTTGTTTTTTTGTTGTCTAATGTTCTACTTCTTTATTTCTTACGAATGCCTGAAAACATACCTATATGTTTGTTTCATATTAATTTTCAGTTTACCGAGCAGTACCTGACTCCGCTGTTGAGTTAGAGAAGGAAAAGACATCCAGGAAGGGAACTGGTCACCCCACCTCTCGAAGCTGGACCCAGTATAATAAAGTCTCCAACACTTCACTCCCCTACAGCAGTATTGGCTACTGGACTACCTTTACCGTTACAAAAATATCGGTGACATTCCCTGAACATTCTTTTTTTTGGATTGCAATACGCATGTCTGTATCAACCGTGTCGTTTCCGGTGGTCTCTGTAGAAACACAGAAAGAATAGGACTACTCTACCCCCAGGCATGTCGTAAAAGACAACTAATATGAGGTTGGGCATGAGCCTGGCAACCTCATCACGTAACACAAATTGCCATAGAAACCACTGTTGCAAGAGAATGTGAATGCTTGGTACAGGCTTCCTACAAGGGGACCCGCTACAGTAGTGGTCAAAGTGGTCAGTAGAGTGCAAAGGAAAATGATGGTGAAAATGTATGTCCGTATGAGCGGCTGTGTAAATAACAATAACAGATCAAATAAGAAATTATATTACTCGTAAATAACAATAACCTATTAAAGAAGAACGTATATTACTCGTAAATAACAATAACAGATCAAATAAGAACTTATATTAATCGTGGGAGCCGCGCTAGCGTAGTGGTTACAACACCGCTCTGGCGACCGGGTGATACAGGATCAAACCCGGGCGACGGCATTTGAGGATTTTTCATCGACCGGGATTTGGACTGTATTAACTCGAGACCTGGCGAGGACATTTGAAGGAGTGTCGTCGACCAGGGACTGGCGGCTCCTGAGCCGACCCAGCTGCAATGGGTACCTCCGAAATCGGCGAGTATTTGCCTGAATGGCGAGGGACACCTGTCTCTGTACAAGAAATAAAGGGATACTCACGTAAAATCAATGTGTTAAGGTATTTTATTGGCATGGTCTGCTAGAGGTTAACAGCATAAGATTAATAGGTGACTACGTTTAATATAATGTAAATAATTGTTAGTTAGTGTACGCGATACACACGATTGATTATGACGTGTATGCGTTGGTATGTCACGCACCGTGACTAGGTTACCACACCCTTTTCTTAGATGACCGTCAAACGGATAAGACGTGTCCTATAATCCTTCCAGTGGTAGGCATGATATTGCCGCACATATGTTATTGCAGTACGGACATGGGTCAGTCCGATATTCTTATGAAGAGAGGAATGTATCGAGGTTAGTAATTTTAACTAAAGTCAAGGAAGGATGAAATTATGGTCCACATTCGTTTTATATCGCCAGACGTCTAATCTCATTGTCGGCCGTTGGATGTCCCAACCGCGCGTACATATAGTTACGACGTTCTGACTATAGTGTTGCATATTATTGGACCAGGACTATAATGCATGGATAGCATTTATGATGTATGATTCAATTCTAATATATAATGTTTTCATAATCAACCTCCATGGACTGTCTACTGTTTGAAATGTATATTAAAAATTGTGTGGACTCGAGAAGAGACTTATCACGTTCATTGAAGTTACAAATTCAACAATTATGATACTGAGTTCAAACCTTGTGACAGACAGAAAGTATTAACTCACATTCGCGTAACTATTCCAACAATAGCACGATCAAGAATTAATGAATCAAATGACCAGAACTAAGAAGCTTATTGAATCAATGAGAACGGTGGCTTTCCACAACGACCACTGAAATAGAAGACGGGGCCGCAACAACAATAAAAGAAGTGAATCGTATAAAGCCCCGCAACAAAGTGGTTGCCATTGCTGGGGAACGAAGGAAGAAAGAAATTTTTCTTGTTTACATACTTTCACGGACTGTTTACGATTACAAGAAAACGTTCAAGTCACATGATTCCGAACATGACGTGGCTTGTGTAACTATGCAAAAATCAGTGACGTCACAATATTCCGTGTACAAGCCAACGATCGAAGGACGATGCCAGCTCACCTAATGTTTCATTCAAGAATACAACTTCTCAGTAGATCATAGGATTGAAAAGACATTATTTACCAACAAGGAGCAAACAGTCCTATCCTCTAGTCTAGGCCGTTGGTGAAGATCGCATCGGACGACGGGTTAAAAGATAAGTCTCAGTTCGTGACTGTTGTCATTCATAAGAAACATCACTGAGTCTAATTCACATTTTGCAGGCATGTCCGTTCTATATATTTTATATGCACGTTATATTTGTTTTCATTGTTTGTGCTGTGCCTAATTTGTGGGAGGTTGGAGTGGAGATTCAGAATGAATAAATTATGGCTCTACGGATTGCCGATATTCATTCTGAACGGTCTTTAGGGTAGTGAATTAAATCGCATTTCGCGGAGAACGCGTCGATGACATTTCCGGGGGCTTGTTTCGTTCGGGACTGCATTTAATTCACAGTATATGTTAGATGTCTAGTTTGGTGAAATAATCGGTGTATTTTATCGTATTCAGTTTAAATTCTATTTAGTTTGGTAACAATGTTAGTAATCTATCTTGTTCTTTCTGATCTTGCTATTATTCAGTTCATTTTTTTTTTGTATAACCGTCAATGAGTCCATGTTTGCGTCATTAATTTTTGTGTACGCAGATTTAACTCTATATTCAGTTAACCTTCACCCTACTCTATATTTCCGGTTTGCAGATTTGGTTTCATAATATCAATTTTTATTGTAGAAAAACGTCTTGTTTCGTGATAATATGGTTTGTTTATCCTTGGTTTACCCATCGTATCGTATGTCCTCATTTCATCTGTTCATGATTTAACACTAATAATATAATTTCTTGCTTAATAAGAGTGTATATGAATATAATTAAAAATTTAATGACTTTTAAGGAGAATTAGGGACTTTGCACCAATTTGCAGTGGTAGTCCAAGAAATGGGCGATGCACTTTATAGCTCATGATTAAGGCATAATATAATAATAATATATATTTATAAAATAATTTGACTTTTTAGTCTGTCCTGCATATAAAGGACATAGTGTATATTATTTGGTACATTTTTTTTCCATTACTAAATGATTTACTTAGCACATATCACTGACTGAATGATATAATACTTGAGGAATAATACTATTTATTATTAGGTGCATGATAGTAATTCAGCACCCGAAATAGATAAATATCATAACTATTTATGATATATTAACGAGTATATATGTAATATTTTCCCAACATAGTATGTCTATGTATGGAATCTACAAATAATAGTTAGATAATATTACAATTAATTAAATTGAACATTCCCAGATTAAGTTCAATAATATTATGATTGTTTATATCGACTATTCATAAATTGAATAAGTATAATAATTACTTAAAATTTATTGGTGATTATTACATAACCATTACGTACAATATTAACGTCAAGATGCTTAACTTAGACTATTTTATTAAAAATGGTAAAGATTTTGGGAAAAAAGGAGAACTTCTCGAGGCTTATGCATTGGCTGAATTTGCAAAATATAAAGCAGAGAGATGGAAGAACTTGAAAGAAAAAGAGGAGGAAAAGAAAGCCATTGCTAAAGCAGAGATGGAAGAACTTGAAAGAAAACAGGCGGAAAAGAAGGCAGAATTAAGACAAGAAGAAGAAAGAAAGATAGCAAGAGATGAAATCCTACGGATTGAAGAAGAGAATAAATTGAAACGACAAGAAATCATACTGCAGCAAGAAATGGAATTGCAACGACTTAAATTAGAAACAGCAAAACTTAATTCACAGGGCGCTGCAGCAACCCAAAATGATACTGCTCAATCTGGATCTTCATCCACACGACTTAAAGGTAATTATTACTTTAAGCTGCCTCCATTCAAGTTACACGTAGATGACCTTTCATCGTGGCTCGCGCGCTTTGAGGACATATGTAAGGTGAATAACCTTGACAAAGCGGCATGGGCACTGAAACTTAAGGAATTTCTAGATGGCGAACCTGCAAGTGCAGCACAAAATATAGATCCAACACTATCAACAGACTATGAGGCCATTAAGACGTTGTTACTACGTCGTTTCCACTTGAACGAAGAGGCATGTAGATTGCGTTTTAAAAGTTTGTTGCCAGATAACAATAGAGATTTCACAGGTTTTATTGCTAACATACGCAATACTTTTAACAGATGGGTTGAACTGGCAGGTGTCAACAAATCCTACGACAAGTTAGTCGATTTGTTATTGAGGGATAAAGTATTATCGTCTGTCAGCCCACCATTCTTTGCTTATCTGCAAGAAAGAAAACCAGAATCTATTGATGAGTTAGAAAAAATTTCTTTAAATTACTGCACAGCTCATCCGAATGCTAATATTTCTGGCACATTGATAAGAGAACCACTTCCTGTAGCCTCCAATATGGCATATCATAATCATAACAAACCTAGAACACACAGTGTAGACAGGGGTAGGTTCAAAGGAAACTATGACATTAATTTTCATAAGGGACAGAATAACTTTAACAATAACTTTAATAGAGGACGACAACAAACCAGAAACTATTCACCTCAGTCAAGAAATAACAGTAATCCACGTAACTCAAGTTATAATCGATCATATAACTATAATAATGATTACAAGTGGAACAATAGCGATAATTATAACTCGAGACATCGAGATAACAGTTACAATAGAGGACAACGGGATAATTCATCTAATTATTCTCGTCATCGTTCTCATTCTCGTAGATCGACAACTTATAACCATAATACAGGGGCAGCTGTTACTACTGCTACAACCCCTAGGGTTCAGAGTTCAACTACTGATAACAAAATACAGTCATCGTCTACTTGTTTTGCAATGAATTATAACGTGGCAAATAGTTGCCCAACATGTAATCTTATATTTCAGAAAGCAAAAGAGACAGTTCTGAACTGCGGTCATATTCTACCAGAAGTCAGTCTAGCAGTCAATGACGGAACAGGATCACTGATCTTCAACAGAGGAAAAGTTAATGGATCCATCGTCTCAGTCTTAAGAGATTCGGGATCGACCACGATCGGAATCCGTCAGACACTTGTTCATCCAAATTGTGCAACTGGAGAACATGTCAGGTGCATGACTTTTGGGGGAACCATAGAATATTATCCAACAGCTATTATTTACATTGAGACACCTTTCTTCACAGGCAATGTTAAAGCATGCATGTTAAGAAACCCAATTGCCGACCTTATGGTGGGATGCATACACGGGAGTAAAGATTGCACACCAGATGAGATTATTCAATGGGAAAAAAATAATCTATACATCGGAAATGCAGCAATAACCAGAGCACATACAAAACAATTAGAGACTATAGACACGGAAAACAAGGAAACAAATGATCATGAAAATATCGAGATTCATTCTGCTATTGACCGAGTATCATTTGCTGCAAAACAGAGGGAAGACAGGTCACTAACAAAATTTTTTACGCTGGTCAACAAAGATGACAATCTTTCTAGGAACATAAATTATAGTCAGTGGTTTAGTATTAAAAATGACATTTTATTAAGATGTTTTTTATGGATAAAACTCAGATAAGACAACAAGTCATGGTACCTTTTGCTTTTAGGCGGTACATACTTCAACATGCACATGATTCTAAGTGTGCAGGTCACATGGGTTATACTCGTACACGTTCACGAGTATTATCTTCTTTTTTTTTGGCCGGGAGTATCACGAGATATTTCACAGTACGTACGCTCCTGTACGATATGCCAAGAAGTGAAAGCACGGGGAGCCTTTCACACGGCGCCTATTCAGGCTTGTGATATATCGGTGAGACCTTTCGACAAAATGGCCATTGATATCATTGGCCCACTTTTACCATCAGCCAGAGGACATAGGTTTATTCTCACTTGCATCGATTTATGCACACGATGGCCAGAAGCCATCCCATTAAAAACAACCACCACAACAGATGTAGCTGATGCACTACACTTGATCTTTTCTAGAGTAGGTTTTCCTAGAAAACTTTTGTCAGATCATGGTTCTCAATTTATATCTGAGACTATGACGGAGGTAATGAAGACTTGGCAAATAGATAGAAACCTCAGCAGCATTTATCACCCAATGAGTAATGGTGCTGTAGAAAGACTTAACCGTACACTCAAACAAATGCTACATAAAGTTACAGTTAACCATCCACAGGACTGGGACAGAGTGCTACCAGCGGTGTTATTCGCTTATCGAGAGGTGCCAAATGAACAAACTGGCTTCTCTCCGTTTCATTTAGTCTTTGGCGCTCCTCCAAGAGGTCCTATGGGACTGATAAAAGATTTATTAATCGATTCTGAGATGACTCAGGACACTCAGTCATCCTATGAATATGTAATTAATCTCCGGAATAACATTATTGATGCCTGTCAAATGGCAACAGCTTCATCTGAGGCTGCGAAAGAGAAAGCTAGAACTTTCCAAAACAGTAATAGACGATTACGTCAATTATTTCCAGGAGATCAAGCTTATGTGTTATTGCCACATAACAATAATAGACTACTAATCTCGTGGAATGGTCCTTACCAGGTTATCAATAAGATTTCTGATGTTGATTATGTCCTGGACATTAAGGGACATCACAAAATATTTCACATAAATATGCTCAAGCAATTTCATACTCGACCTGAACATCTACAAGCTATTTTTCATGAATTAGATGACACTTTCAGACCTACATGTCACTATTCTAATTTATCCGTTATCCAGGAAGAAGAATCTTCTTTTCCTGAGGTACAGTTAGCTTTACCTGTACCTGTAGTACAATCTAGCGAATCTTGGCGGGACGTAACCATCTCTTCGTCGGTTACACCGCAACAGCATCAAAAGATTGCTGATCTGCTACAATCTTATCCAGATGTGTTGACCGATGTTCCAGGTCGCACATCAGTCATTAATCATGACATCACTCTTAACGAGGATACTCCAATTCGGGTACATCCTTATTCTGTTCCTATACACTTTCTTACTAAAACTACTAAGGAACTTGAACAGATGTTATCTTTAGGAATTATCGAAACTAGTAATTCCCCATTTTCTTCTCCATTAGTTATTGTCCGAAAGAAGGACAATAACATTAGACTATGCGTCGACTATAGAAAATTAAATGCACAAACGATAGTTGATAGCGAACCACATCCACTTCTCGATGACTTACTGCCACGTCTATCGACAGCAACTATATTTACTAAGATAGACTTAACTAAAGGTTATTGGCAGATACCACTAACCGAAAAAGCAAAATACTACACAGCGTTTTCAACTCCGCTAGGTCTATACCAGTGGAACGTGATGCCTTTTGGGCTGGTTAACGCTCCAGCTACCTTTGTTCGCATGATGCGACACATTTTTTCAGGTAGACCAGACATTATTACATATATAGATGACATATGCTTGTTTAGTTCATCTTTTGAGGAACATTTTTTGGGTCTTGGATACGTTTTTGATACCTTGAGAAGGTACAAGTTAACTGCTAAACCTACAAAATTACAGGTAGCATTTCATGAGATCACTTTTTTGGGTCACATTATTGGAGCTGGATATATCCGAACATTACCCAGTACAGTTTCAAAAATTTTAAACATTTCCGTTCCTCAAACGAAGAAACAAGTGAGAAGCTTGTTAGGTCTAGTCCAATATTACAGTAGATTCGTACCTAACTTGTCATCCATCACTGCTGTATTGTCCTCATTACTAAAGAAGAACATGCCAGTGAAAGTGACATGGACTGACGAATGTGACAGAATTTTTCGGCAAATAATTTCTATATTTTCAAATCCACCTATTTTGAGATTAATTGATGCTTCTAAAAAGTTCATTCTTCGTACAGATGCGAGTAACTACGGAATTGGCGCATGTTTGCTCCAATACCATGACGACATCCTCCATCCAAACTTGTACGTGTCACGAAAACTGAAACCACCAGAAGTGAAGTACTCTACGGTTGATCGCGAACTCTTAGCCGTCGTGTGGGCGATAACCAAACTAGAAAAATTCCTACTGGGAGCCCCTTTTGTAGTACAAACCGATCAAAGGGCCGTAGCATCACTACAACGAGCAAATCACAAGAGTCCAAAATTGACCAGATTTGCTATACTCCTCCAACCCTTCGAGTTTTCAATCGAGTACATCACAGGATCCGACAACATCTTGGCAGATACATTATCTCGAAATCCTAATGATGTCGATTCCTAATTTACGTTGTTTGTCGCAAAGACAATACTATGTACAGAGAAACTTAATCAAAGAACATAGCACCATCGTTGCTTTTTGACACATGAATGAACCATTTACTCAGCTGCTTTCTATAGGCAAATTATACGCAAAGTGACTGCAATCAATTGACACTATATTCGTCTTTACACCGGGACTTTCCTGGTTTACATTTGTCACAACATTGTTTCAAAACACTTCGGCGAAAATAAATGACATTCCATTCGAACTAATTCGTTATATAACGTGATTCAGAATACTTGAACATTTTGTCTAATGGAAATTCAAGGATCAAGACTACGAATGGATCTTCATATCCAATGTTAATTACTTTAATTTATTCTTTAAAACTAATCCACATTAAAATGACAAGTGAGTTGAATTTTAAAAAAATGAATGAAACTTAAAAAAATGAAAGAAAGAAAAGAAAACTCACATAATTCTTTGATTATATTCTTAGAATTACATGATTATATTGCATACTATTGTTTAAATTAGTTAGAAAGGTATTAATAACTTAATACTACACTTACTTGATGTTCAACACACATAACTTAGTTAAATTTATACATCATTTTTTTTCTTTCTCTAATTTATTCTTTATTCGTTATTATGTCTTTCTTTAACAGATCCTCTCATTTTTCTTACATTAGATTTTCAACAACTTATTCTTATTCCATACCTAGTATAGTTATTTAGTTTAATTTTAACACTTTAAATTAGTCTGACATGACATTTTATCACGACATATTTTAAGTTAATTAATTATTTAATTAGAGATCGACATTACCATTCTCTTTTAGTTCTTATTACCATTTATATTTATTTATGATATAAATAATGAATATATTACATGACTATTGGTTAGTCGACATGACCACGACATTGGTTCTAGACAGAACGTCGTAGGCCATATGCCGCAATCTCGTTAAATTTTTTTTTTTTGATATTGTTAACATATTGGTATTTTTTCAGATGGGTTTTTTGTTAAAAAAAATCTATCTAATAGATTTTTTTTTTCCCCCAGTGGACAGGGAATTGTTAAGGTATTTTATTGGCATGGTCTGCTAGAGGTTAACAGCATAAGATTAATAGGTGACTACGTTTAATATAATGTAAATAATTGTTAGTTAGTGTACGCGATACACACGATTGATTATGACGTGTATGCGTTGGTATGTCACGCACCGTGACTAGGTTACCACACCCTTTTCTTAGATGACCGTCAAACGGATAAGACGTGTCCTATAATCCTTCCAGTGGTAGGCATGATATTGCCGCACATATGTTATTGCAGTACGGACATGGGTCAGTCCGATATTCTTATGAAGAGAGGAATGTATCGAGGTTAGTAATTTTAACTAAAGTCAAGGAAGGATGAAATTATGGTCCACATTCGTTTTATATCGCCAGACGTCTAATCTCATTGTCGGCCGTTGGATGTCCCAACCGCGCGTACATATAGTTACGACGTTCTGACTATAGTGTTGCATATTATTGGACCAGGACTATAATGCATGGATAGCATTTATGATGTATGATTCAATTCTAATATATAATGTTTTCATAATCAACCTCCATGGACTGTCTACTGTTTGAAATGTATATTAAAAATTGTGTGGACTCGAGAAGAGACTTATCACGTTCATTGAAGTTACAAATTCAACAATTATGATACTGAGTTCAAACCTTGTGACAGACAGAAAGTATTAACTCACATTCGCGTAACTATTCCAACAATAGCACGATCAAGAATTAATGAATCAAATGACCAGAACTAAGAAGCTTATTGAATCAATGAGAACGGTGGCTTTCCACAACGACCACTGAAATAGAAGACGGGGCCGCAACAACAATAAAAGAAGTGAATCGTATAAAGCCCCGCAACACAATGTCAGGTTAGACATAAAAAAAAAAAAATAATAACCTGAGATTTCGCCTCGAGTATTAGCGGGCGAACGCAAAAAAAAAAAAAAAAAAAAAAAAAAAAAAAAAAAAAAAAAAAAAAAAAATTAATCGTAAATAACACAGTACTCATATGTAACATACATTCTGCTATTTCCAGCATGCTGATCTGACGACAAGAAAAAATACTAACAAGATATCAATTTACTTGTACCATAAAACAAGGCGACAAATATGAGGTTGTTCATTGGGGCTGACAACCTCCTTATGTAAGACAAATTGCCACAGAAAGCACCACAGCAAAAGGGACTATCCATAGAAGACGTCCACGGGAGAGAGGGGTATGTAAAAAGAGGACAACTTTGGACATGGGAGGGACTGTATTTAAGTTGAAAGTGGACGTCCGATTCACAAACCACATAGCAACTCTCACTCACATACAAATCTACCAAGAGTAAGAAACCCTCTTATCTTCGAAAGCTTCTTACTGTCCAGTTAGACCCAAATAAACGTTCTTCGGGTTTGTCCCTCTTGCCAGGCCTTCCAACCCTTCTAGACTCAAAATCTCTAATACGAAGAGGTTTTAACTTCTATGCTCCTGTTCTCTGGAACAAACACCCTTAGTATATTAACTCTCTGGGAACCGACACCACAATTATTGTGATTTCATAATTACATTCTTTTCTATGTGAATTTATGAACAGTAGAGCAGTTACATTATTTTTATTAACCTCCCATAGCCATTTTCCAAAGTGGCGGATTGTTTTTACTAACAGTTTGCCGTACATTTATTTTTGTATTAATTTTTTTGCTTTCTAAGTCATGGTAGACATGGAATTTTGTTTCAGAAGCTAAAATGACCAAAAACAGGCTTTCAACCTTCAGGTTGCTGTCGTACCGATAGGTTTGGAAGTTATTTATGGTCCCGTCTGAGTAGAGCGGATGGTGATAAGTACGTGAGAAATAAAGGTGTGAGAAATAGATTTCACGGGTGAATAGTTTAAGGAGAAGATGTGTCTCTGGAATGAATAAGTTTCTCTAATCCAGCCTATCTATATGACTATAATTTAGTACACGACAATCTTTCCCTCCCCATAGATATAAATATGAGTTTAACTAGACACACACATATGACTACACGACACACAAACGTGAAAAACTACGGTTAATTGGGTATGGGTCTGACCAACACACAAAGTTAAGTTTCTTTGGTTGTTTATTATCTTTAAACTTGACAACACCAAATATCTAAAGAAACATCAGATAAAATCAGATTTACGTACATAGAAAAATAACTGAAATAAATGTGCCCTCACCCTTATTGAGAAAACGAACCCAAAAAGTTAATAACCCAAAGGTCAAAGGCTAGCACTATGTTACAGAATAGACAGTAAAGAAACAAGTTCTTACTAAATGCTACACAGTAAAGTAAACAATTTTTAAGCAAAATCCAGGTTAGTATGATCCTGTAACAAAGAAAAATATTCGCTCTCTCTATGTCATACAGTTGCCACTCAATCACGCTTACCTAATCTTGGTGATATCCCTTGGAATTACAATGGTTCCTGAATATACAAATTGTCAGGTGTATTTCCCAAATTGGCCCCAGTCCATCCTTTAATAAATAAGATTAACAAGGTGGACGCCTAATTTGGTGGTTTATTCCTGGATGGACAAATGTCACTTCGAATGGTTAGTGTAGAAACCGAGATCTTGGGTTCACAGTAAACAGAGGAAAAATACTTCTAGTCTTGGGAAACATCTGGTTGCAAAAAAAAAAACTGTTACAATACAATTGAAAAGTGATGGTAATCCTATCGGCTGGCTCTAAGTGAGTGCCGATTCTGAAACAGCGTAATTCTGGATGATACACTTGAATACGACTGTCAGTCGTCAGATAATGTTATTGTTCTGTACAACCCCAGTGGGCTGATAAAAATCTACTATCCTTACCTTACCGTTCCTTACCTTTTATACAGATCTTGTAGTTGGTTCTCGAGATCTTTTTAAGAACGGTAAACGGCCCTTGCCATCCGATACGCAGTTTGTTGTTTCCGGTAGGAAGTAGCAACAAAACTCTCTCCTGGTTACAATTCTCTCTCTTTTGCTGCTCTGTTGTATCGTTTAGCGTGCTTCCTGCGTGCTCGCTTAAGGTTGGTTGTTGCTATGTCCCATCCTAATTGTAACCTTTCTTTTAGTTCAGATACATACTTAAATGCTGAGACGACTGTCTCATCAGCCTTCTGGTCTGTCAGTGACCGTAGTAAGGCTTCTAGCGGGCCCTTAATATGTCTGCCGAATAAAAGTGTAGCTGGTGGTAATCCTGTAGAGGCCTAGGGGACTTCCCTGTAGGCGAATAAGGCTGCAGGAATGAAAAGGTCCCAATCCTCAGGTTTCTCTTGTCCCAACTTACGTAACATCATGTTGAGGCTTCCGTTAACACGATCTACTAACCCACTTCTGGCCGGATTGTATGGGCTGATATAAATGTGCTGGTCCCTCTAGATCTCCTCCATTAACAGGCTACGGAATTGGGATCCGTTATCCGTCAAAACTTGTTGAGGGAATCCCAACCGTGTAAAAATCACCACTAGGGCTTCTGCGACATGCTTGGAATCCGTGCATGTTAGCGGTATAGCTTCGGCCCACATAGTGCATGTGTCGACTAAGGTCAGGATAAACCTGTTTCTTCTTTTAGTCCTTTCAAGGGGTCCTATAATGTCGACTGCAACCCGTTCGAATTGAGTCCCCACTATTGGCATTTCTCCCATAGGAACTGGGGGTATCCAATGCTTGGGTCCCACACGTTGGCACTTGGCGCAGGATTTAACATATCTGATGATTCATTCCTGGCCACCAATAGTGAGTAGATATTTGCTGTATAGTGGCGTTTTGTCCCATATGTCCGCTGAAGGGAAGAGAGTGCCAATTTCTAAGATTTGTTCTCTGTTCTGCGTTGGTACTAGGATCTGATTATGTCCATGTTCAGGGTCGCCCGTTCTCTGATACAGCACTCCATCCTTAGAAACAATGTCTCCGTTGTGTCTGGGGTCCTTGGCCATGGGCATTTTCTTAAAGCAGGGCTCCAAGGTAGGGTCCTTTTGTTGCGCCTCTTTCAGTTCCTTAGGTAACATGTTAGGTGCAGGCTCCCGTTCCTTTTTGGTTTGCCCTCTTGTAGTTACTGCTGCCACAATTGGCTCTTTCAGTCTCCCTATAAACACATATCTACAACTAAGTATGACTGGGTAGATCGGATCCTCCATTATAGCCGCTTTAATAACACCTCGGACAAAATCCGAGTGTATCTCCACCAGTGCGACTGGAAGCGTTATGGGTGCATCTCCTTTAAAAACTCAACATAATTTGACGGTTTCTTCTGTTTATTGACCTGGTTTGACCAAATGCCGCGTGACAATACAATCAAAGCTCAAACTTGTATCAAACAAACAATAATTTGAAGTCATGTTCAATATAACAGTTCCTCGCGTTGAAGGCCTCTCACCCTCAGGTTGAGAATCACCGACATTACTCCGTTGCGAGGCTGTTTGTAAACATCCGATTCGATTTAGCCCGGTGTGTTTTCCATGATCAGATATCCCTGGCGCAGGGGTTTTCCCTTTGTCGTATCCTTTCTGGCTGTGTTGCCAAGGGAGACGCTGGGGCTGATCACGGGTGTCGGTGGGGTATCGGGTTTTGCAGAATTTCGATTTTCCTTGAAGAGGGGTCTGGGGTACAGTTTCTCTTTGGTTTTCATGGAAAAATGAATGGGAAGACTGTTCTAGGTTATTTTTGCGAGAAAGCTCATCTGTAGGTTTGCGTTTTGGGCCTGAAAGCTCGGCTAGCGCGTTTGTATAACGCTCGGACTTACTGAAGATGTCTTCAAGCTTTACCGCTCCTTGTTCAGCAAGAAATCTACGGGTTTCGTTTGACAGTGTGCTTTTGATCTGTTCGGTTAGAATAAGCTCTTCTAACCCTTCAAAAGTGCAAGGAAGTTCTGAAAGCTCCAAACACTTGGTCAAATATCCCTTTAGATGGGAAGAGAACTGGGCATACGTCTCGGTTCCCTCTTTCCTGCTGTTCCGGAAAAGTTGCAAAAATTTGCGAGCGTTCATTTCGAAGAGCTCAAGTAAATCTTTCTTAAGCATGTCGTAACTGTCTTGATTGCTGCTTCCCAGTTTCACATACGCATCATATGCATTGCCTTTTAAAACCTGTAACAAAGAAAAATATTTGCTCTCTCTCTTCGTTCGTTCGTTCGTTCTCTCTCTCTGTCTTACAGTGGCCACTCAATCACGCTTACATAATCTTGGTGATATCCCTTGGAATTACAATGGTTCCTGACTATACAAATTGTCAGGTGTATTTCCCAAATTAGCCCCAGTCCATCCTTTAATAAATAAGATTCTCTTAGGCCAGTCCTGTTTACAAAGGAACTTGGGGATACACAAGCCAAGAAAAAGACAACATTAACCATTCAGTAAATGATGGAAAAAAAGACCGAAAAAGAAACCTCTGACCGCTCTTGTGATCAGGTCTGCGTGGATTAAAGAACATTTATGAAAAAAAATGCTATCCTATATACACACGGACGGTGACAAGACGATCTCTTATCCACTCCGTCAATCCTGATTAAAGTTAAAAGGCACACGGTGACTTTCTTTACACCAATACAGTCAGCTTTTCGCTAGCACGGCGATTTCAGGTCGGATGAAGGTATGAACACCCCCCCCCTTTTAACGCGCGCGTTAACGATCATTGTACAATGTCAATTATTATTTAATTGTCCCTACGCGCACTTACATAAATATCGCCTGTCGTTAATAGCTATTAAATTGTCGGCGTCTGTTGGTCATCGTATGGTATTAAATAATAGTCACTTACTATAATTACACAAAATGATATATAACGTGAATTCTATCTTCCACTATAAGTCACACCTAGCATATAATATCAGTCAACTAAACCGTTTCTTCTTGTCCGAGAAAGCGGGTGGTCAAAATTAACAATGCAACTGAAATATCTGGATAGAACAGCTACTCGTTATTATTTCACTGGTTGTAATAGCTAGAACTCTAAGTGAATTAAAATGGTAAAAGCTTTAACACTTTAACATTTAAGCACTAATTTCTATTACCAGAACATCAGAATGACACTCCCCATGAATACTATTAGCACATCTTCCACAATGGTTCTAGACTACGTGTTTAGACTATCCGAAAAATTCTGAGTGACAACTGATAGCTGGTTTCGGAAGACACAGTTTATATAACATCATGTTTGCTCTGATATATAGATGATGCTACTTTTCACACTATAGTGCGTAGCAGAGAAACAGAAGTCTGAGTCCCCCAGATGAAAGTTTTCACGGTCGCTCTGCCGGGCGTAGCTAATCGACATCAGAGACTTAAAAACCGTATAACGGGGTTCTCGGAGATTTTTCCCATATCTGAAGATCAAAGAGTTAACTCCCTCTCTGTGTACGAACTTCAAAATCAAAGGGTACTTGGGGAAATATGTTTACCCGAGTGCTACTTCAAAAAGGTCCGGTGTTTTCCACGTGCGGTCTGTCAGGTATCCGATGATTGACAGATCAGCTCGCGTGAGAAACTTGATAAACAAATCTGATTCGCTCCCTGTTATGACTCGCAGGTCTCGGAAGTTGGTAAACAACTTAGTTTGTTTATGTTCAAGGAAAAGAGGCGTTGATGAAAATTAAGCTTGTGTGAGTATGACAGGCAGAAAAATGAATGATTTTACTAGCAAATCATAGAACACTAACGGGATTACAAGGCTGTATTTCCATTATGCGTCACAGTTGCTTGATTATTTTATACCACTATGGTCGCGACAATAATCATTTTACATTTTAGTATAAATTTAGTTTATTTTTACAACCATTGATAAATTATATTCTGAGTTTAAAGAATCTCGATGCACTGTTTGTTGCCTGCAATGTGCCAGGCCATAGTGCATGCAATGCTGTTAATAGGCATATGACACCATTTTCTAATGACCTACGGGACTTATTTTGCCACATGATCACTATGGATCACGCCTTGACTCCAGTAGCAAAAGTGTAGGCCAATTTCAAGAAAGCTGGAGAGACTTGCTGAAGTTTGGAATCAAACAGTCATTGATGGCTACAGTGTGCATGCCAAGTATGTGGAACCTGAAGTTAGTAGCAATGCAGCTGACCTTCCCGTAAATTAATATGAAACAAATATAAAGGTATGTTATCAGGCACTCGCAGGAAATAAAGAAGTAGAACACCAGACAACAGAAAAACAACAGACATGAGTGGCTTACCCAGGATTTGAACACTGGACCTTCCGTGCGACAACCCCGCCTAGCCATGCAAGCGAATCGCACTATCCGCTCTGCCATCTACGCATCATATTAATGACGCAATCACTTCTGTTGTATTTCTATCAAGCAGTATAGGCCGAATCCAACAAGACCCTTAGGACCTTAATACTGTGTCCAGTAAATGATAGTAGACTAGAACAGTGAAAACAGGATAGTGGGTAGGTTTGGTATTGTACAAACATTTATTACAAATAAGGGAGGGAAACCTGAGGCCTGTAAACAGTAAATTAATATGTGAAAAACAGAGACGCACAAACTACAGTGAGGTATTTGTTATCAGTGCTGCGAATGTTTCGATTCAATACTGCATCGTCAAGTGCCATTTTACGTGCTGTGGACAGAACACAAACTTCAGGCGTTAAACGAGCATTTCATCATGTTTTACAGAACAAGTTCAGGCGTCAGCAGTTCATCATGTGCAGATAGCAGTGGCACATATGGTTCACATTTTCACAGAACTGCGTTAGATGGTCTTGAACCACATCATGGATTTAAAGACATGCCATTTGACTTTTACTGCCCCTCATTGACTGGACAAATTCACAAGCGTGTATGCAGCTCTTGCCAAAAATACTTTCCATCTCATGCAGCTGTCAAAGTGCACAAATCGGTGCATCAGACAGTCACAATTGATCCAGATGACGATGATGTTGGTGATGCAGACATTGCACCAAAGCAACCAGAACAACAAAGTTCTGACACTGGGGTCGTTAATGTACGCAGCCTATTCGACTGGTTGCAGTCTGAATTCACTGCTAAATGAACAGCAAACATTCACATTAATATTGTGGCAGTTAAGAGTTACCTTCAGAATATTGCTACAGTACACTTTGTTTCAACAGTTTAAGACATCCCAGAAACAGTAAGATAATCAGTTTTAATAAACAATTAGTTTAAGATTATAATTTATAAAATTATGGTTTCATGATCAAATTTCTTAATTTATTTATAATGTTTTGTCACATAATTGTTTGCCTGGAGCCGCGCTGGTGTAATGGCTTCGGCGTTGTACTGGCGACCAGGTGTTCATGGTTCAAACCCGGGCGTCGGCGTTTGAAGAAGTGTTTACGGCCGGAAATTTGACTGAATAGCCTGAACGGCTCCTGTGATAAACCCTCTGTGGATGGGAAAGAGCGAAGCTCCTGACAGGGTTGGAAGGAAAGTCCTCAGGTTCCCAGCCTCGCAATGATATGTCATTGGGCCGAAGGGCTGAAAGCCCAAGTGCCGCTGGTTAAGAAAAAAAAAAAAAAATTGTTTGCTTCATTAATTGTTAAGACTTTCATTTTTGGTTGACTGTTTTAATACTGAAAATAATTATTGTGACGGTTTAGGAGGTGTCTTGAACTTAGGAAACCCACTGTATTTTGATGTGCATAGATTTTGCATATTTAAATTTTTACAAAACTTTAGTTTTTTTTTTACTTACTGTAAGATATTAAGTTAAAACTTTCAGTTGTACGGAACACTGAGATGAGTCTTGTATGTTACTAAGTAACAATACAATATTTAGTAACTCGTGTTTCACATAATTAAATTGAGTATCTGTATACCGTACACATAACGTATTATATAGAACTAAACTAAGTTTTAAGTATAGGTAGGTGATTAAAAATGTAAGCTTATGTGTTTACTCAAGACCATGTGGGGGTGGACGTCCACAAGGGGGGAGGGGGTAGGGGTCAATCAAAAGTGGACATGGGGAGGGGAGTGTCATAAAATGCCATAATTTTCTGGACGTCTTTTATGGATGGCCCCAAAGCATCTAAATGTCTGCTACAGGCTTCCTACAATGAGATCCGCAGCATTGGTGATTGCATGCTCTGTAAGGAACGCAACAGAAAGTGAAGACGATACCGATACATTAGAACCAACAATCGATACTTAAGACAGCCTATTAGTAATAGTATTACATTTCGAAGAGAACAAGTAAAAGGGGCCGTCCACATACGATATCATGCATTTGTGCCATTTAACACCCGGTCACATTTCGTCACAAAAACCCAGATTCCCCCTCTCCTACGTGACGTCACAAATCTCTTATATCCCCACCCCCTTTTCCCTATTTATTTTTAATGCTGAAAAGAAAGAATGTAATCGAATGTAAATTAGTTAACTAGTATCCCCTTCAATCATAACTGACTATAGCAATGCGCCCCTGAGGTGATAGACCTCAGCTGGGGGTTTTTTCTAGGTGTTCTTTTCTCTTCTGCTTGTTGTGAGAGCTTCTTTTCGCCCAGTCTGAGGTTTAACGTGCGGATCATCGTCACTTGGCTTTTATTATTAGCTAAATATTACAGACAAAATAATATTTCAAGTAAAATAGTGTTTAATTAATCAGACTTTGTTAACAAATATCTTCCCTTTCATGTGCCACATGCGAGCACGAGATAGGGCCCACGCTTTACCCTACCTAGCACAGTGCATTAGCATCCCTTTACCCCCGCAACAAAACATAATTTTAAACATTCACACCAACCCAATATTGTCTTTCAACTAGCTAAGCGTTTGTGTCGTTGATCTCATCGGTCTGTTGTTGGGTCGTTGATCTCATCGGTCTGTTGTTGGGTCGTTGATCTCATCGGTCTGTTGTTGTGTCGTTGATCTCATCGATCTGTTGTTGTGTCGTTGATCTCATCGGTCTGTTGTTGTGTCGTTGATCTCATCGGTCTGTTGTCATGTCGTTGATCTCATCGGTCTGTTGTTGGGATGGTGATAACTTCTTATCGTTTTATTTATTTAAATCTAATTTTTATCAATAGTACAGTTTATTTAATCTGCATTTTCTTTTTTAAGATATATATTACATTACATACATATAAATATAATAAAACGTCACATTTCTTAATCAATCCCCCCTCCTCCTACTGTAGTCAAACTCGGTCACACACTTTTGAAACACCCACCTTTTTTTTCGCTGTATGACGTCACATGTGGACAACCTAAACCTAGTATGAATGTGTATTTTTTGATAACGTGTCATGAACTTATAACAATTTATACATTATATCCGTTTCACTCTAAACGTGTCCCAGAAATTAAAAGTAATCAGAGAGAGAGAGAGAGAGAGAGAGAGAGAGAGAGAGAGAGAGAGAGAGAGAGAGAGAGAGAGAGAGAGAGAGAGAGAGAGAGAGAGAGAGAGAGAGAGTTTAAAATTTCAAAAATGTGGAAATTGTTCCCAGACTTTGCATTACTGCTTCATCATCACCAACAGATTAATAGCACGTACAATACATGATTTGTTCTAGTTCATTGGAAGCTTTCATCTATTATTAGACTATTGGATTTCACACACTCTCTCAGCCACGCAAAATATTTTTTAAAAAACACATACGTTTTTCATATTCAGGGCAGACAATCCTGCAATTTCAAAGAAAAGGGGACAGCAACATATTGCATAAAAGAAACGAAGAAAAATCTTCTATCACAATGATATAAATATAAGGGTAATAACTCTTTGAGAAAATTCAAGTATTAAAAAATACGCTATTTTATTTACAATAAGCGTATTACCATTAAGATCTCCTAATAATGTTTTTAAAAATATACCAGAACAATGAAAAATATATTTTTCTGAAGGAGTATTTAATTGTCAGATTATTATTCTAGTGTAGTCTAAATGGAAACGCTGCATAATTTATTCTTTCAACTGTTGTTTGCCTTCGAATTGGAACAGCTTTTCGGTATTACCTTCAATTATCTCCAAAATAAATTTTCAAATTGAAAACATTTTTTGTCCCGGCATACCGTGCCGGTTTAAAAGGTACGAGCAGTGACAGCTGGGAGTTTTTTTTTACTAGATCTGGGTTTATGGCTTCCGTCTGGGTATTTTTGTCAAAATCTGCATTAATCTGGGTATATTTGACAATTGGCATTTACAATGTATGTATATTCTGTGCATTGAGCATTATATTTATATTATAATTAAATGTAAAAAATTATATACTATATATTTTTTATTCCACTTAAATTTAATTCTTGTTTTTAACCACTGACGTTGTTTTTTGACTCGTTTAAAATCAGCTATCTATTTATTGTTATTCTGTTAATGGCTGTCATCTACAATACTCAGTCATTTTTGCGATGTACTTTAAAGTATTCTTTTTAAATTTTAGACTTAAGCAGGTAAACAGCATAGTGTTTGTTTTTTTTTTTTTTTTGGTCAAAAAATAATTAAGATTACAAAATGAGCGATGATGGAGGTACGCTAGGTAGTTGTAGCAGCATGACCACACACGCCACCACGTAAAAAAGTGAAGCCATGGTATCAGCAGGCTTTTTGCGATTTGTACGGTTGTTCCTGTACATAATAGTACTTAAGACAGCGAAAAGCAAAAAACTGAAAAATTGGATTAAATGGAGAAGTTGTCGACATGGAGGTCGCTGGTTTTCAGTTGTAGCAGCATGATTTGCAATCGCTAAAAAATGAAATCATTTTATCATAATTGTGAATTTTCGGTAATTTTTAAAATAAAATGCTGCGATTTGTACGGCACTGAAAGGATTGTTCCTGTACATTAACTAATGTCAACAAAACAGCTTTATTGACACATAAAAGCACACAGAAGCGCATGAAAAACTTCGAAGCCAAAAGCAAAACTCTGAACATTAACAAGTTTTTCATCAAACCAAAAGAGCCCTGTCTCCAAGACAAAATTGCTCCACAATCAAGATTCCACGTTGTCAATTCATGCATAAGATCTTGACGAAGGAGAAGTTGTCGACATGGATGCCGAGTCGCTGACAAGTGACAATTTTCAACAGTGACAAGTTAGCTTACAACTAACATTTTATATTTGATTTGAGGAACATTTTGTAAATGCAACTATTGTAAGTATGTTACTGTTAAAACATCTCATTTTCAAGAGTTCATATATTGGTGTTAATAAAATCATTTTTATATAATTGTGAATTTTCGCTAATAAAAATTAAAATAAAATTATAAGAAATAAATAAAAATTGGTGGCACACAGCTTATTTGTGCTAAAGTTGCACTAGAAGATTGTGTAAGCATCGACTATCACGTGTATTTGAAGCGTAAAATAATCTGGGTATTTCTGGGTTATTTAAAGAAGAAAATCTGGGTTTATCTCTAGAACTTGAGTGGCTACCTTGGGTACGAGCAATTGTATATCAATTATTGTCATATGGACAAGAATGTAAACATCGTTGTCGCTCTATGGTAGATTCACCTAGATCTAGGATTGTTTTCCTTCATAAATAAAAGAACCCAACTTGGATCAACTTTCGGTTTTTCGTCCAAAGTAGCCCAAAATTCAAAATCTGGGTGTTTTATTTTTTAACTCAGGGTGGCAGCACAGAGACAAGTTGCTTTCTTCACTGATACTATTGATACACTGTCAATAATTGCGACGTTGAAAAACCAAAATAATGCCGACCTGGATGACCTAAGAGTAGTGGTCCACAAACTATGTCAACGATTCAAAAGAGTTGTGATCCAATGGATCCCATCTCAGTGTAACATTACCAGCAATGAAGAAGCTGACAAAATGGCAAAGGATGGTAGAAAGCTACCTCAGCCTGATGCTAGCATACGGTACATGCCACATGTTATGGTTTACCCATAATCTGTACAAGGTGTCTGCGTTTTCAGGTGTACACCCTGTACATAATTTCTGTACAGGTTTTCTAACCCATTCCCCTTATTACTGTGTCTCAGAGTTCTTTTATAAGGTCCTATTGAACACAGGATTTCCTAGTCTGTTAGTGATAATTAAACACAGAAATAGACTATATGATGACACCATCACATAATTTTTACAGTGTAAAATAAACTCAGACATTTAATGTTTGGGTTTTAAAATAAGTGAAGACCCGCTTTAAAAGGAAAAGTCCCGTGCCTCATTTATAATGCAGCCCACTGTAATTGAAAATATTTTTACACGAATTAACTCTTTTGACGTGTATTTTTTCAGTCTTTGCGGGTCTTTGTCCAGGGTTTTGGATTTTTTGTACAGGTTTTTCATCTCCGAGGTGTGGCATGTATGTGCTAGCAAAATTTCGAGGAGGCAAAGAGTTTTATCAAAATCAGATACAGAAACAAATGGGATGTAGAGCATCCAGGTCACACACGAAATGATGTATACTACCGAAGCGATTTTTTTTTTTTTTTTTTTTTTGTAGAGTGCTTTTGTTTATAGATTTTAATAGATCTCTTCAAGCCATGAAATTTCCTTTTTTAAATTTTTTTTAATTGGACATCAAACAACCGAGTTACAGCATTTCAAAATTTTGGGGACTTACAAAATTTTCCGAACATCTTCGCTCCAAACAAATTGCCCAACTTTGTACAATCATAACTGCAGTCAACAAAGTCTAACCAAGTCAATAATGCTTTTTTTTACAAAGTCATACCTTATTGTAGAAAAGAAACATGGGAAGTACAACAGCTCAATTAAATGATTTATGGTCCATCAAAATTGACATAAAATACAATTTCAAGTCTTATTTTTGTGCTCGCAAAGTGCAAATTTGAATTTTCATGCACTCATAAATCAAAAACTACACACAGGAAAGCCGTAAGATTTCTTGAGCTTAGAGACCATTATATACTTGACTCTTAATTTGTTTGAGCCACATGAAATTCTGAATACTAAAAAAACTGCATTATGTGAAAACGGATCAAACGCTAAATTTGCAGTTCGGAAGAATAATCTCACGAAATTCCAAATGTTGTCATAACATCATAAATATTGCAGCTATAGAGCTGAAAACTTCCATATTTATGTAATTTGAGCTGTACAGTTCAAATTGATGGTTATTTTCTTGGTTGAAACAACCTTTACTGCTCAAAATTTGATTTAAATTATATTATTAAAAAAACATTACATATTAGTCCGTGCCCACGTCAATGGAGGTCAGCAACATCATTTCGTGACTTCTGAGGTGGTGTTGAAGTTGAATCTTCATTAGTAATATCTTGCAAAAGGGTTGAATACAGTATACTGACTGAACCAGAGAGGCGAAGATGCTTTCTCCAAGAAAATTGTTCTACGCTATACCTTATCTGCATCTTGAGGTCATTGGCATTGCCTTTCTTGAACAGAGCATCCACATCCGCCTTTGTTTTTCAAGGTTCCCCCCCCCCCCCCAACCCGGGCTATGATGGCATCAAGGATAGCTGTCTTCATCTCAATAAATTTTATTTCCTTTGCCTTCATTTGTCGATTGTTTTCTTTTAATTTCTCCTTATCTTCTCCCTAACTAACCTCTCCGACTCCTTGTGTTTCTTTCTTAATAATGACACATTCTTTGTGGCTCTGTCATGGTCCTTGTTATCTCCTCACCCTTTTGTTTCCCTTACCACTTTGCTGTCTGGTTGTGTTTCCACATACTAATTGTGGATCTGTGGTGGATTGTCTGCCTCTTACCGTCATTGAAAAATATGCTCGCAATGCATCATAACGATCGTCCCCTAAAATAATTGAGAAAAAAGGGTTCATTATATTAGAAAAGCGAGAGGCATTTTTTTTTAAAATTAACGTTCACAAATGTGTAGCTTACTAGCCTAGCACTAGCAGTCTAAATATGACCTTTGACATCCATAAGTAGAATAAGATCTATCGAAAGGAGGTCAGCGACTTCACAAGCTGTTAGCGAATGTTTCGAAAATGTGATGGTCCAATAAAACAACCCAATAAGTACTTTAATAACAATAAACCCCCTAAAAGTGTGAATAGAGCAGTCACATTTGGCTGTTCTTCTACTAATACACCCCACTTCCGTCACTTGCCATTGCTATATTGCTAATAAACAAAATAGGTCTGAAATAATTAGAAATAAAACAAAGTTCAAAACTTACTCAGAACACATATTGAGTTGACTTCCACTTGTAAAATTTTCAGTTCAGCGCCTGGGTCATTTCGTGCTGGGTCCCATCGTGACTGGGATTGTCAGTTGGAACAGTCGCCATTGCGTTTCCACGTGTCGGAGGTTTCTCTTTTAACGTTCGCTTGTTCTTTCCGTAAATAACTCTGATGTTTAAAACGTTGATAAGATTTTAGAAAAATGGATGCTCGTTCGTTTGGTGTAACACAAGTGTAGGTAGGCCTCCCAGATGTGTATTAAAATACAAACTTTCTCATTCACTTCGAATTTACTATATCTTCCTATAAGAAATCTGTGCCTTGTGTTACATGTGTGTAAACCTCAGTTTCCGCTCTTCTCATTGGTCAAAACCGTGGTAATGTAGCCTGTTTACGGACTGAGAATCACCGCTGTGAATGAGGTGGGGTCCTTTCAGGGAATTTTGCACTCGTGAGCTGCTGTCAGTCAGCGCACAGTAAGATTAAGAACGTCTTTAATGGTGTTTTATTTTGTTGTCTCTCAATTTCGATGACACGCAGAAAGTTACAATGGACATATTATAAAAGAAGACAGATCAAGAAACCAGAGGATATAATTTTTATTTAGAAAAGGCAAATTAATTACTAGGCAGAGCGAGGTTGAAAAGGGCCCAAACACTGGGCCTCACTTGCCCGTCACAGAATTTTTCGACCGCGGCGAGGCGGTACTATGTGACCAGCTCAACAGAAGAGAGCAAGTAGAAATCTTCAGGCTCCGCACGGGCCACAACAGACTGGGATACCATCTATTCAACACTAGAGCAGGGTTTCTTAACCTTTTTTATGTCATGTAGCCCTTTGATTGTCCATTGAAGGCTATGGACCCCTTTGATTGTCCGTTGAAGGTTATTGACGCCTTCATGGTAATTTATTATTATTATTTTTTTTACATAAAAGCGTTATTAAAAACACTTTACATTTTAAATTTCGGTTATGTAAATGGACTCCTAGAATGCATCCATTGACCCCCAATGGATCCATGAACACTACATAGCCTAATTATAACCCACCAGAGGTTGAACGAGATATTTTTCTTCATAAATAACAAATGTGGTTGCTTGTTTGACCTTCGTTTCTGTTGTTTTGCTTTTTGTGGCAGTCACATCTCCTGTGAGACCGTATTTGAACTCTTCCGACAATTATTCTATCATGAACTGACAATGTATTGGCCCCGTGTGTACCTCTTGATATGAACTAGATGACATGTTTGTTCAGTAAAGTTCGGAGATTGGCAAGTGCCTTCCTTGTTATTATTTTAAGCCTGTATCCCAACGGAGTAAGTGTAGTCACTGTCAAAACTGAGCTAGAGTAAAATATTGATGGATGATGTATCTACAGGAAAGTAGGGAACAGAACATTCTCAGTTGGTCGAGAATAAATTAGAACATGTGACTGTGAGAGGTCACGAGGATGACGGGAAGAGTACAGTATATTGTTTGTTGTTGATTAACTAGGGTTGCTCTTTAGCAGTCTATGCCAAGCTGAAGAATTTGCATGTGTTCTGCAGCTGTTGAGTGGTGCTGTATAGAGTGTTTGTGATTGTTGTGAGCAGCACATGCTGAACTGTCATATGCGGATGGGTACAGTTGCAGCAATTAGGCTCATGTGTGGGGTTTAATTGTTTAAGTGCTTGTTGAGTCTGGTGTGCTGTGCTCCATACGACATAGGTTATTAATGTCATTTTTGTTGGGATAGGCCATTTCTTTATACATATTACAAGGCACGTCCAGTACACCCTTTTGCCCATCAGTTTAGACATTCCTCTTTAAAGTTGTTTTGGAGTTTTCGTTTAGCTGGTCTGTTTTGAACATAATCCAAGTGCAGTATATAATAAGTCAAGGACTGTTTTTATGTTGTATGGTTCTGAAACAAGGAGAACAACAAAAACAACAACCAAGAAATTACACTTTCATAAATGGGTGACTGAAATAGTTCAACAAGGTCACCAATGTGGAACTGATGACAAAAACCAGTGGTACAAGAGATGAGAAGATGGATATGACACACTGGGAAAACCTGTTGATAGCATAACATTAACAAGGCAGTCCTTGTTCTGTAATCCCCATGGCAAGAATAGTTATTAGTAGAGGGAGACCAAAGAGTACGTGGAGAAGAGAACTGGAGTCAGACATGAAAGGGACGATGAGGACGTGGAAAGAGAAATGAGCTGATGGCACAGGAAGATTGGGGCATACACACCTTGATAAGCTGAAAGACGATGATGATGAAATGTAATTTTAAAATATGTTTTGACTGCTACAACTAGAGTAGAACTATGTTCACATCACCACTACTACCAGACAATCTAGATATCCAGAACTGACAGTCATCGATTTTGCTGTCATTCCCATCTTACTAAGCTTTAGGTAATTATTACAAAAATGATTACAATTACTGTTTCTTTTGCAGTATTATCCTCAAACACAAATATGGAATCATAATTTTTAATTCACCTAACCTAAGTAAAAAAAAAAACCTTTAGCACGCTCCGGGCGCAGCGTTGCGCCGAACGTAACCTATGTTCTCCATGCTGGAGGCGCAATGTTGCACCTTACGGATATCACCGTTTCTAGCATGAGGACTTGTGTACACGTGATTTTCAGCCCCGGATGTTAAGTTGTAATTTTATTTGCAAGAAAGTTAGCTTCCGTTTCCGATCTTAAAAAAGTGATGGGTGTATCCGCGTTTATTTTTTGTAAATTTTTTAAATCGAAATGAATCGGCATCAGACACGCGGCCATTTCGCTCTAATTTTATTGGATTCTGACGCCATGCGGTGGGGATAAGATTTTTGTCTTTATAAGCGCTGATATCGTTTCTCAGAATTTGTTTGATGGCTGAGATGGAAACGAAAGTAAAATGGCCTTTCAAGTATGTATAATGTTAGGGGTTAGGACTAGGAATATCGGAAAGATTTAGAATTTCGGCCGAATGTCACAGCTGACGAGAGCGTTTGTTGCTTTGCTACTGATGATGGGTGTAACGAAAAGATCGTCATTTGATTTGTATTGGTCTATTGGTCAAATGACTTTCATTGAGATGCAAGGGATATGGACCCTTCG
The DNA here is from genome assembly GCA_024509875.1 of Oreohelix idahoensis. NCBI lineage: Eukaryota > Metazoa > Mollusca > Gastropoda > Stylommatophora > Oreohelicidae > Oreohelix > Oreohelix idahoensis. The sequence goes on along the minus strand of JAMPIV010010440.1, from coordinate 343,672 downwards.
TTTGCTGGTTATTTTTTTAAATTTTTTTTTAAATTTTAAAATTAAAAAAAAATATTTTTTTATTATTTTAATTTTTTTTTCGTTTTTTTTCATCTTTCCTTTCCTCTCTTCCTATCACATCTAACATGTACACAAACAAATTTTATATCATCAGATTCACCATTCATTTATTTATAGAAATTCCAAAAATGATAGCAGTTGACCAAGAAACACAAAAACTATAGACATTACAAGTCACCCACTATAAAAACGGGACGCTGTGAAAAAGAATGCAGTGGTTGGGCAAGTTTTCTGAATTTTTATGCAGCGTGCTAAAGGTTAGCAAATTCAAGTTAAGTGAAACTTTTATGGCTTTCATTCACTTGAGACAAACCCAGAAGTGCCTCTGTACCTAAAGGAAAAGTCAGCAGAAGTGCTGAGCTAGTGTTAAAAAAATGAAAGATTTATATAGTGTGGTGCAAAAGTAGGTACATGTTTGTATCGTTTTATCTGAACACCCAGAATATTCTGACAATTAAAGTTTCTTTGGGCGATTTTTGAGCACATTTGGGGCAACTTTCAAGCACGTTTTGTGTGACATTTTGAAACAGAAATATCCGGTTTCCAAAACAAACAAAAACGTTCCCTGAGGATCTCAGATGAAAGGATACACGTCTGCTTACACTTTAATTACATATATTTATTATAATTTTTTATATTTATTATTTTATAAGCAAGTAGAATTATTTATCAAAATGCATTTCATAGATGTTTTAACAGTTTTTATCAGCATGTTTTTTTTGTTGCCCTGTTGTATTGAATTAAATAGGGTGAAAACAGAGAACTTTGTAATACGAAGAGGCCAACAGTTTAATCAAGGGCAGATACAGAAGCAAGTGGGAAGAAAGGGCACCCAGTCCACAAAAACATGATGCATATTACCAGCTCAGCAGAAGTGAACAAGTGGTAATCTTCAGACTTCGCACAGGCCACAACAGATTGGGATACGATCTATTCATCAAGCTAAAGATAGGAACTACTGATGATGTAACTGTGGCACTGTCAAAATGACTGCTGAACATCTGCTTCAAAGATGCCCAACATATGAGGAACAGAGAAAGTGCAAATGCCCATCACCAGTACCATTCCTGGAAAAACTCTATGGAGATACCAACAGCCTCAAGCTGACTGCTGCTTTCTTTGAACATATTCAAGTTGACGTCTGAAAGTGAATGAAGAAGAAGTAATGGGAGTGTGACAGGTAGACTTTAAGAATCTGTGAACAATGATGGTGGCCAGTTCGAGAACCAAAGGGTTAAACATTAATCTGTTTATAATAATGTAATGTACGTGTTCTCTATATTTACTTATTCTATACTGTAAGTATTAATTACCTACTTTGTAATAATGAATAAATAAATGTAAAGAAACTATACCTATTTCTGCACCACAGTGTATAAAAAGTATTAGTGGTCACAGCATTTTAATTTACAATGTTTCTCAACATGTTGCTTTTTTTAATCCATAAGGTATAACAAGGTTTTCTTCTTAACTAAGTAAAATAAAATATCTATTCTAGAAGTTTAGCCAGGAATGCAAAGGAATTCACACTGATCATGTGTGAATTCCAGGGTTAGTGTATTGCACTAACCAAGACACTGAAGTACCTCTACACGGTACATTCTGGAAACAGGCAACCTCAAGAGTTCTTGTGTTGCCTGGCTAACACTCAGGGATTGATTCAGCCACACCAGAGTGGTCCAACACCACGATTCGCACTATGGTGCAACATGTTGAGAACCCAACATTGCACATTAAGCTAAGGGGAATCACACGAGCTCTAGACTCAACTCCTCTGGCTTTTACCTGGTTTACTGCATGCATGGGGATCCCACAATGGATAGGTGGCAGTTGATGTTAGCTGGGAGGTGGTTCTGCGCAGGATGTGATGGTTCATGAGGACAGCCCAGAGCCAGCGCAAAGTATTGTAGCCCTACTAGAAAGGACCTATGGGTGGTGGGAAGGCTGCTCCTAGCTTACTCCCTGCTAACTTAAAACCAGATGTGAAGATTTTTTCAATGCACGCTGGGCATGGTGGAATGCACAATTAACATTAAAATGAATAAAAGACACACATATAAAAACTAGAAAACAAAACGCAGAAATTAGCACAATTAGAACATGGTGGTAATAATAATTTCTTGTTTGCATTAAGTGGTATATGAGATTTAAAAAAAAAGGTTGAAAAAATCTGCCCTACTTGTAATCAAGATCCAGAAATTTCCCTTATTATTCAGGGATCGGAGTGGCTAAGAGGTATGGCAACCGCCTCGAGTTCTAAAGGTAACGGGTTTGATTCCCAGTAGAGGAAATATAATTTATGGAAATTATTTTTTCAGAACCAGTAGTCCTAATGATTTCATACTCCCCCCTGGTCTCCTTCTCAGATAAGGACAAAATAATAGGAGGTCCTGTGTGCAAGTTGCACCAGTTAAAAATCCCACGGCAGTTGGAAATCATAATGAGTAAGCTGTACGGCCTCTGCCCTGGCAAAATTTAAAAATCTACCCACCTTAAAAATACTTATAGAATGTGGGATTCTCGCCTGTGCTATGAAGTTCATGCACTGTGCTGAGATCCTCCTTGTGCGATCTTAGGGAGGAGATCGGAACACTGAATAGAGCTGTCTGTGAGCAATGAAAATAGTCCTTCAAACCAAACCAAACCCTTATTATTCGTTATTTGTCCTCATGTCGTTCCTGGTGGGTCTCTAAAAAGACATAGACACAATAGGACAACAGCACTCTCAAGTACATCATACAAGGCAACTAACATGGGACTGTGCTTGCGTCTGGCAAACTCATTGTGTAAAACAAACTGCCACAGACAATACTACTACAAGAGTGTGCTATTGCTTAGTGCAGACTTCCTAAAAGGGAATCTGCTGCAGTGGTGGCTCCACAATCAGAAAGGAGATCAAAGGAAAATGATGATGATGAATCTTTATTTTGTATTGTAAGTTCCAAACCCATCTAATTTTATGGCATTCTTTAATTTTATTACTTTCTACACACTGCTAATTTCCAATCCCATCTAATTTTATGGCATTCTTTTATTTTATTACTTTCTACACACTGCTAATTTCCAATCCCATCTAATTTTATGGCATTCTTTAATTTTATTACTTTCTACACACTGCTAATTTCCAACCCCCTCTAATTTTATGGCATTCTTTAATTTTATTACTTTCTACACACTGCTAAGTTCCAACCCCCTCTAATTTTATGGCATTCTTTAATTTTATTACTTTCTACACACTGCTAAGTTTCAACCCCCTCTAATTTTATGGCATTCTTTAATTTTATTACTTTCTACACACTGCTAAGTTTCAACCCCCTCTAATTTTATGGCATTCTTTGATTTTATTACTTTCTACACACAGTTCCAACCCCCTCTAATTTTATGGCATTCTTTAATTTTATTACTTTCTACACACTGCTAAGTTTCAACCCCCTCTAATTTTATGGCATTCTTTAATTTTATTACTTTCTACACACTGCTAAGTTCCAACCCCCTCTAATTTTATGGCATTCTTTAATTTTATTACTTTCTACACACAGTTCCAACCCCCTCTAATTTTATGGCATTCTTTAATTTTATTACTTTCTACACACTGCTAAGTTTCAACCCCCTCTAATTTTATGGCATTCTTTAATTTTATTACTTTCTACACACTGCTAAGTTCCAACCCCCTCTAATTTTATGGCATTCTTTAATTTTATTACTTTCTACACACTGCTAAGTTCCAACCCCCTCTAATTTTATGGCATTCTTTAATTTTATTACTTTCTACACACTGCTAAGTTTCAACCCCCTCTAATTTTATGGCATTCTTTAATTTTATTACTTTCTACACACTGCTAAGTTCCAACCCCCTCTAATGTTATGGCATTCTTTAATTTTATTACTTTCTACACACAGTTCCAACCCCCTCTAATTTTATGGCATTCTTTAATTTTATTACTTTCTACACATTGCTAAGTTTCAACCCCCTCTAATTTTATGGCATTCTTTAATTTTATTACTTTCTACACACTGCTAAGTTCCAACCCCCTCTAATTTTATGGCATTCTTTAATTTTATTACTTTCTACACACTGCTAATTTCCAACCCCCTCTAATTTTATGGCATTCTTTAATTTTATTACTTTCTACACACTGCTAATTTCCAACCCCCTCTAATTTTATGGCATTCTTTAATTTTATTACTTTCTACACACTGCTAATTTCCAACCCCCTCTAATTTTATGGCATTCTTTAATTTTATTACTTTCTACACACTGCTAATTTCCAACCCCCTCTAATTTTATGGCATTCTTTAATTTTATTACTTTCTACACACTGCTAAGTTTCAACCTTTGCAGCAGATGTTCAACAGTAATTTTATCAGTGTCACAGTTACACACATCTGTAGTTACTATCTTTAGTAGAAGTAATCTGTTGAGTCCTGTGCAGAGTCTGAAGATTACCACTTTTTTACTTCTGTTGAGCTGGTAATATGCATAATGTTTCTAGTGGCCTGAATGCTCTCTGCCACCTGTTCCTGCTTCTGATAAAACTCTTGGCTTCTTCCTAAGTTATGCTTGTATCAGTCTGAGGTAACTTTCCACTTTCCTTTACCAGTCTGTCAGTCCCTTCATTGCCAGGGATGTTGCAATGAGATAGGATCCACTGTATCACAACTCTTTTGAATCATTGACAGAGTTTGTGGAGTATTACTTAGGTCATAGTGGTTAGTGCACTGGCTTCCTAGCGCAGTGGTCTATGGTTCGATCCCCAGATGAGGCGGAAAAATTTTTAGGCCACAAACGGCTCCTGGGTCGACCCAGCCCCAAATGGGTACCAGAGCTACTCTGGGAAGGTTAAGGCGGCCGGCGTGATGCCGACCACATCACCCCTCGTGTGCCGACGGTCAAGATAATATGGGCCTAACACCATATTCCCAATATGCCTAAATGGGCGTGTAACGGGTTCCTTTACCTTTTTTTTTACTTAGGTCATCCAGGTCTGCATTATTCTGGCTCTTCAGCACAGCAATAACTGATAGCATTCCGGGAAGATAGGTACTTGTCTCTCAGTGCTTTCCTCTACCATTAAAACTACTGCTGCAGAAGTCCAGGCCTCTGCCCTGAAGTTATTTGAGAATATTCAAGTTGCCACTGAAATCTTTTTGTGCACTGTTAAATTAAATTCAGAAAGATTCATCCACCTCTTCTGTTGCTGATCCAGCAGTGTACACATATGTCCAGCTGATACTTTGGTAATATTTCTCTATGTATTTTGTGGCTAGGGGTCTTCTTTTCTATAAACTCTGGCTGTTCTTTCTTTCAATGCCCAATACTCTCATTCAATCTCCTTTCATAATATCTCCATATTCTATGAAAGCAGTACCCAAATAAACAATAATAGTGACTACCTGTCACAATTTATAATGAATAAATGCCCAATTGTCATATTTGTATTTTAACAGAAAAGTAAAAATACTGCGCCCAGATTGAATTGTTTATTTACAACACAATGACTTAGTTTTATCTTCTGAACATTCAGGTATGAATGTGCTCTTCACTACCTGATACTATAATGGCAATTTGGACAGCCATACTGTTTATCACATTTTGATAGCTACCAAGTGGAAATTATCATTCTGTATACTTTGGACAATGTTCAGTTTATATACAACATATCTTTACAGAAGTGTGCTATGAGACTTTTCATAAGCCACAGCTGAGTCTGTCTGTCCCCACTATAACAATAATTTATGGAAATGTTTGTTTTCAGAACCAGTGGTCCTAATGATGTCATACTCCCCCCTGATCTCCTGGGTAGTGATATTGTATGCCTAGCCTTCTCGCATAAGAGCAAAAAATAGGTGGCCCCGTGTGCAAGTTGCTCACGTTAAAAATCCCACTGCAGCTGAAAATCATAAAGAGTAGGCCATAAGGCGCTGCCCTGGCAAAATTTAAAACTTAGAAACCTACCCACCACAAAAATATTTATAGACTGTGTTTCCTGTATACACACACTAGGATTCTCGCTGGTGCTATGGAGTTTGTGCATTGCGCTGAGATCCTCCTTGTGTGATCTAAGGGAGGAGATCAGAGCACTGATGAAGTTGTCTGTGTGTAATGAAGATAGTCCTTAAAACCAAACCAAACCAAATTGCAAAGAATATGCTAGACAGAATGAGAATGCTGGATAAGGAGTCACAGTAGTAGAGTCAGAAATCCACATAGAAAACACAAAGACTATGAGATTAAATATGCAAAATGATTGCCAGATTGCACTTTGAAAAACACCCGTACAAAGATGTGGAAAGTTTTGATACCATCAAGAACATTTCATTGATGTGTCTAGCTAGTTCTTACAGTAAAATCATGTCAATTAAAAGAGTAAAGCAGAACAGCAAGTTTTGATGGATAACCTAAATATTTCATCAATTCTAAGACGCACATTTTTTTTTTTACATCTTAATCGTGGTGAAATTGTTGTGCGTCCTAAAATCAATGGCATCTTACAATTTCTGTCAAAAGAAAGTGGGGGGGGGGTTTGACTGCCAGTCAGTGTAAGTAAAGAAGAGGATTTTGACAAGTGTATGTAAGTTCACTGATTGGGAGACAGTCATACAGACAGGTCAGCAAATTTTGTTGGGTCAGATGGATGTGTTTCAGTTTTTCTCTCTGCTTTATGAGTGGCTTAGGAGACACGCTTCAGACAGAAGATTCATCCATCATGACTTTGCTGTTTAGGATCGGACTGTGGACGATGTTAGGTCCTAAAAACAGTGGAAGTTCTTATGAAGTAAGTTATATCTAACCAAATGTTCTTTTTAATTTTGGCCGAGCAGAAGTGTTTAGCAATAGTCAGGTTTACTGCTAGGTTGTAGCACTAACTGTGCATATTATCTTTCGATATTCATGTATTGATGAGCTGATAGTACATGAACTGAATGCCTCTGGTTAATGTATAATTATAACAGTGTGCAAAGATTGAAGCCAACAGTCTTAGAGTTATTTGACACTTTTTTTTTTTTAAACACATTTATTGTGTAATGTGGAAACTGCTTGTCCCTAGATGTTATCTGTGATGAGACCAGTTGTTATGAACCATAAATGAATGAATTGTATTTCTTAATCCAATATCCATATCTCAGTACTGACATACACCTTTATTTTAAAACACAACACATACACAACATCAAAATTGAAAGACACAGCAGCAAATATAAAACACTTCTCTTTTCTTTCATATCTGTTATTTCTTCACAGATATACTTACTTAGTCGTTCCTCTTCTACCATGAGGTGTAGAGTTTTGGAAGAGAGAGCACTATACTATACTATCGGCTGTCTTCCTCCTGGCATGGTTTCATTCTAGTCCCTGGTCCTTCAGAGATTGTCTAATGTTGTCCTCCCACCAGACTCTGGGTCATCCTGGGGGTCTGGATCCCTGGCTCTTAGTTTCCCATACTTGTCATGGTAGCTGATCTTCTCCCATTCTGCAGACATGGCCAAACCATCTTAGTTGGGACTGTTCTACTTGGGTCTGCAGGGGTTGGGTTTTTAGGCCATGACGTATTGTCTGGTTGCGGACCATGTCTCTTCTTGTTACTTCAACCACCTTCCTCAGATACCTCATTTCTGAGGTTTGTATCTGGCTATCCTCCCAGATATAAAACATAAATTGTTCACAAGAATTTATCATGCTGACATAACATTACATCTAGACATAATATTACATACCATCTTGACTGAGAAGTCGTCGTGCACTTAACATTTTGTCTTCGTCATCCTCCTCATCTTCTTCTTCCTCATAATCTTCAGCTACATCATCAGCAGCAACTAAAAATCAGATTAAAAAGGGGTATAAAATAAAAGAGGCTCAAAACATTTTTAACAATCATTTTTGAAAACACAAACCAGCAGATAGATCACAACAGAAACCAAATATATGAAAACACAAACCAGCAGATAGATCACAACAGAAACCAAATATAAGAAAACACAAACCAGCAGATAAATCACCACAGAAACCAAATATATGAAAACACAAACCAGCAGATAGATCACAAAAGAAACCAAATATATGAAAATACAAACCAGCAGATAAATCACCACAGAAACCAAATATATGAAAACACAAACCAGCAGATAGATTACAATGGAAACCAAATATAAGAAAACACAAACCAGCAGATAGATCACAACAGAAACCAAATATATCACCACTGAAATCAAATATATGAAAACACAAACCAGCAGATAGATCACAAAAGAAACCAAATATATGAAAATACAAACCAGCAGATAAATCACCACAGAAACCAAATATATGAAAACGCAAACCAGCAGATAGATTACAACAGAAACCAAATATAAGAAAACACAAACCAGCAGATAAATCACCACAGAAACCAGATATATGAAATCACAAACCAGCAGATAGATTACAACAGAAACCAAATATAAGAAACAAACCAGCAAGCTATCACAACAGAAACCAAATATATGAAAAAAGAGCATTTTACTGGTGTCTCTACTGTCCTTGAGAGATTATTATTTTATCTGACAGAAATATACCCACCAACTTCAGCCCTCTTGATCTCATGAACTTTGAAATATCTTTGAATGATGAAGTCACAACCTGGTCCCATCTCAATATGGCTAACCTGGTTTTATTATCCTTCCACATGAGTCTGATTTTTCTCAGACCTTCTTGTGGCCTCCTTTCTGTTCTATGCAAATATAGATCTTCCCTGTTCCCTAAATGTTGCATACCAGTCAGTGACTGTCTGTGACATACCAGTCACATGCTCTTCTCAAATGTGACCAATCCACTTCAACTTTTCCCTTAATTATAAACCTACAAGCTTTAGTTAATTTGGCTTTATCTGTATTTACTTCTGATCTTACATTTCAAAGCCAAGCCATTTAAGGAGGGTTGGGCATGAGGACAGCTGCCCCATCCTGTAAAAACTTTAAGCCACAAAAACTTCAAAAGCAAGAAAAAGAAGCTGGAGATGGATAGAACACACACTGAGGAAACCTGCTGATAGCACTACCAGGAGGAATACTGTGAACCCACAGGGTAAAAGGCACAGAGGCAGACTAAAAAACACAATGAGAATGATGAGGAAGGCATGGAGAGACTTCGAGCTGATGACATGTGGCAGGAGGACTTGTGTTACGTTTGTTGAAGGGCTATGCTCCTCAGGGAGCTGTGGGTAATGAATGATCTATCTACCTCAACTATTTTTCTGGAAATTGTAGCTTTGTATTTACTTCTGATCACATAAGAGAGAAGTCTATTTTTCTGGACACATACTCTAATACAGCTGACAGACATTGTATCTCCGTTGAAAGGTGCACACCTGGCTAAAGTGAAGCACAACTCCTATTAAATAGATTGTGATCATGTCCTGCCAGGTTATATTATACCTGAGAATTCTTGGCATCTTAATATGTGTCTGACAGTTATACATAATTTTTTTCTTCACCGGAATTAGACATTTCAGACCAACTGGCTTCATAGACACCTAACCTTTCACAAAATTTGAAAATGTAACAGCTTTTCCCACCACCTGAAAGGTCTTTTTTTTTTACGCCAACATCTCAGTTTCTCATCATGTTGTTATGCTAAGGGTTTGCAAAGATGTATAACCAACATCTGCAACAGTTCTGGCAACAGCATTTCTGTAAACAGCATTCAGCAATGTCTTGCATAAATTGAAATACCTATTTTAACATAGCCTTCAATGGGTTCTCTGAGGAGACAAAGAAAGAATACGACTACTGCTCCCTCAGCTATAAAGATAATTAATATGAGGTTGTGCACGGGTCTTGGCGTATGGATGCGAGTCATGGGCAATGACTACAACCCAAAAAAGCCTGATCCAAACCTCAGAAATGAGGTATCTGTGGAAGGTGGTTGAAGTAACAAGAAGAGACATGGTCTGCAACCAGACGGTACGTCAAGGCCTAAAAACCCAACCCCTGCAGACCCAAGTAGAACAGTCCCAACTAAGATGGTTTGGCCATGTCTGCAGAATGGGAGAAGATTGGCTGCCACGACAAGCATGGGAAACTAAGAGCCAGGTATCCAGACCTCCAGGACGACCCAAAGTCCGCTGGGAAGACAACATTAGACAATCTTTGAAGGACAGAGGACTAGAATGGAACCAAGCCAGGAGGAAGACAGCCGATCGGATAGTATGGCGCTCTCTCTTACAAACCTCTACACCTCACGGTAGAAGGGGAATGACTAAGTAAGTAAGTTGTGCACGGGACTGGTAATCTCATCATGTAAACCAAATTGTAACAGAAAACAGCACTGTCAGAACACAATCATGTTTGGTGTAGATTTCCTACAAGGGAACTGACTGGGGTAATGGGTCAATGCTCCATAGCACGCATAAAAGGAAATGACTGTATGCTATACTTTGTGCGCAGGATATCTGCAGGCTAAAATATGAGGTTTGTCAGTCTCTGCATGGGGCCGCGGGTAGCACAGTGGTTAGACTGGAGCTTATCGGTACAATGATTTGAACCCAGCACATTCACCGCAAGAGAATAGCACTCTAACCACTCTGTCAATCGGACGCTCAACAGACACTTTATATCCTAATAATAACTTATCAGCCCCATGTCGTTCCCAAAGGTCTGTGAAGGACAAGGAAAGAATATGACCTTTGCTCCCTGAGGCATGTCATACAAGATGACTAATACCAGGTTGTGCATCAGGCTGGCAACCTCATCATGTCAAACAAATTGCCACAAAGATAATGAGAATAAATGGGTCAAACAACAGCCAGACTGCACTGACAGATACAGATGCCTGATGGAACAAGACATGAACAGAAGACACTGGCGATAAGACAGGACACATACTGAGGAAACCTGCTGATAGCATTACCAGGCAGTCCTTGTTCTGGAATCCCCAGGACATGTTTTATAAATTGACATGTTTTATAAACTGACATGTTTTATAACTCGACATGTTTTATAAAATGACGTTCTATAAACAGACATGTTCTATAAACAGACATGTTCTATAAACTGACATGTTCTATAAACTGACATGTTTTATAAATTGACATGTTTTATAAATTGACATGTTCTATAAACTGACATGTTCTATAAACTGACATATTCTATAAATTTGCATGTTTTATGCAACTGATATGTTTTATAAAATTGGCATGTTTTATAAACTGTCATGTTTAATAAATTGACATGTTTTTTTTTAAACTGTATGCAATTTAATATTCCATATAGTAATTACATGAACACTAGGACAGCCAGGTTTCATTACAGCCTGAACCATGTTTACCCACACTTTCTGCCAAAAAGGCAGTTGAAGTGGCACATAGAAAATGTAACCAATGCAGCAAATGCCAAAGCTTGTTCTTACCATGTTCCTCATAAGGTAATGGACCAGTAGACTCCTCAATGATGACTGTTGTCTTCACTTCCTCTACTATTGCCAGTTTAGCCTTTTTAAACGTTCTCTCTTCAACTTTCTCCTGTATTATTACACGTTTGCCAGAATTTTTCTGCAAGACAAGGTCAAAACAAAATTCATATGTTACCTAGTAATGAGAGAAGACTTATTTCTGAATCACTTCCTCTTTGCAAATATGGGGAGTAATTACTGAATCAGTGACTGTTAACATAATATGGCCCCATAGGCATATTGAATGAATTTATATAAGTCTAAACCAAGAGCTGCCAAAAGCAGTATTTTAAAATATCCTTACTTACTTAGTCGTTCCCCTTCTACCGTGAGGTGTAGAGGTTTGGAAGAGAGAGCGCCAGACTATCCTATCGGCTGTCTTCCTCCTGGCCTGGTTCCATTCTAGTCCTCGATCCTTAAAAGATTGTCTAATGTTGTCCTCCCAGTGGACTCTGGGTCATCCTGTGGGTCTGGATCCCTGGCTCTTTGTTTCCCATGCTTGTCGTGGTAGCCGATCTTCTCCCATTCTGCAGACATGGCCAAACCATCTTAGTTGGGACTGTTCTACTTGGGTCTGCAGGGGGGTGGGATTTTAGACCTTGATGTATCGTCTGGTTGCAGACCATGTCTCTTCTTGTTACTTCAACCACCTTCCTCAGATACCTCATTTCTGAGGTTTGGATCTGGCTTTTGTGGGTTGTAGTCATTTTAAAAATATCCACCAGTAACAAACTGACAGATATACAGCTCTTCTTAAAACATATTATGAACAAATGAAAGTATACTGTCCCATATAGTTCCTGGAGGTCTCTACAGAGACAAGGTCTCTACAGAGACAAAGAAACAATAGGATTATAGAATCCACAGGCTTGTCATACAAGGTCACTAAGATAAGGCTGTGCTTGCAGCTGGCAACCTCATAGTGTATAACAAATTATCACAGAAACAACCACTGCAAGAACCTATGCAGGCTTCCTGCAAGGGGACCAGCTACAGGGGTGGCTCAAAGCTTCCTAAGGAGTGCCAAAAAATGATGATGATGATGTATGGCCCCTTATAAAAAAAATGCAATATCTTCTTACAGAATATAACACCCTCTAATGAAAAACGGGACTGCTCTCTCATAAGATCATGGTCACTAATGCCTGCCATAACATACAGGGTTGGCCAAGTTACTCGACAGCTGTTTTAATTAGATTTTAATACAGGGTCAGCGAACCAGAGCTGACCAAGACCCTACTCCACTTCCAAGTGGTGGTCCTGGAAACAGGCTGCATCACTGCAGTCTGGCTGAGAGAGTAAGGATTGAAGAGGGAAGGCTAACCCGGTCCCAAAAATGCCGTGCCGACAACAGATGTGGCAAGCCGAAAGGCGCAGATATCGCAGCTTTGCTGTAAACGGCGACACAATTTAACAAACGTCCTTTTTAGGACAAACGCAGAAGAAGAAGAATTAGATTTGGGTTAGGCTCGGTTTATGTTATGCTAAACATTATCTAATATATTTCTTTATAATTTCAGATATAAAAATAAATATCACATATGAATAAATTTGATGTAAATATTTCTTCTGTTCAATATAATTGATGTAAATGTTCTGTAAATTCTATTTTTGTTGAGTCTGAATATCAGTTTCAAAATTTATTGATGAATAAACTCATAAAATGTAACTGTCGTGTAGATAGCCCAAGCGATTGGAAAACTAAACACTGGGAACGTATGTCTAAACACGTGATGGGAAAACTAAGCATTGAGAAAGTGTATCTAAACATATGTGTTGGGAAAAGTCAACATTGAAAAAGTACATCTAAACACATGTGTTGGGAAGTCAACATTGAAAAAGTATATCTAAACACATGTGATGGAAAAACTAAACATTGGGACAGTACATCTAAACACATATGATGGGAAAACTAAACATTGGGAAAGTATGTCTAATCACGTGATGGGAAATGTAAACATTGAGAAAGTATACATAAACACATGTGATGGGAAAAGTAAACAATGAGAAAGTATATCAAAAACACATGTGAGCAGTGTCTGTGGAATACGCTCACTCTTGTAGTGTCTGTGGAATACATTCACTCTTGCAGTGTCTGTGGAATACATTCACTCTTGCAGTGTCTTAGCAGTGTCTGTGGAATACATTCACTCTTGCAGTGTCTGTGGAATACATTCACTCTTGCAGTGTCTGTGGAATACATTCACTCTTGCAGTGTCTGTGGAATACATTCACTCTAGCAGTGTCTGTGGAATACATTCACTCTTGCAGTGTCTGTGGAATACATTCACTCTTGCAGTGTCTGTGGAATACATTCACTCTTGCAGTGTCTGTGGAATACATTCACTCTTGCAGTGAGCGGTGTCCTTGGAATACATTCACTCTAGCGGTGTCTGTGGAATACATTCATACATTCACTCTTGCGGTGTCTGTGGAATACATTCACTCTAGAGCAGTGTCTGTGGAATACATTCACATTGTGGAATGCATCTAGCGGCGTCTGTGGAATACATTCGCTCTAGCGGCGTCTGTGGAATACATTCACTCTAGCGGCGTCTGTGGAATACATTCACTCTAGCGGCGTCTGTGGAATACATTCACTCTAGCGGCGTCTGTGGAATACATTCACTCTAGCGGCGTCTGTGGAATACATTCACTCTGTGGAATACATTCACTCTAGCGGTGTCTGTGGAATACATTCACTCTAGCGGTGTCTGTGGAATACATTCACTCTAGCGGTGTCTGTGGAATACATTCACTCTTGCGGCGTCTGTGGAATACATTCACTCTAGCGGAGTCTGTGGAATACATTCACTCTTGCAGTGTCTGTGGAATACATTCACTCTAGCGGTGTCTGTGGAATACATTCACTCTTGCGGCGTCTGTGGAATACATTCACTCTTGTATATTTAAAAAGGAAAATGAATGAGGATTCTGGAATATGTTCATTATACGAAATTCCAAACTCGCCTTTTGTAAGAAATATTATAACTATACCATCTTTAGAGAAATATTATCCGCCCTTATCTTTGTTTAATGAGGACGGAGTATTATTTTCTATAACTTGTTGATTACACTGAAAATTCAACTATTTGTTAACATTTTTGCTGATATTTTTAGAAAAAGTTTTCTATATGTCTGTTTTTTTTTTGTTTGCGCGCGCAGATTTTTTTTTATAAATCCGTGTTATCACAACATATTTAATCAAAATAAAATATTTTAAACGACCTACACAATTAATTTCTCACAAACCAGTACATATATCTCACTAAACAAAAATAAAACAAAATAAAATACATAATCTATCAAAAACACCCCTAAATACTCAAATGCTCACCCAAAAATAAACCAAAAAAACATGTCTAAAGAACATATAATCAAAACCAATTTACTCAAAAATAAACCCTCTAACATGTACACAAATAAATTTTATATCATCAGATTCATCATTCATTTATTTATATAAATTCCAAAAATGATAACAATTGACCAAGAAGCACAGAAACTATTGACGTTACAAGTCATCCACTATAAAAACGGGGCGTTGTGAAAAAGAATGCAGCTGCAGGTGCAAATTTCCGCCAAAGAATGCAGTGTGCTAAAGGTTAAAAAGGGCAAGGTAGTCCCATAACACATACCGCAGTAGGGGAGTGCTGTATTATATTACCAGAAATGCTTAAAAGAGTTAAAATGTATTGTGAGAAAATGTTATTTACAGAGTGTGACTAAGGTTCAACATCTAATTCACGATATCAATGTTCTATTTTGTACAAATACATCTGAGTTCTATGTATTATATAATGTTTATGATGATTCGCGTTCTAAAATAACTGGCATGTCTCGCACCCCAGGAAGGTAAGTCTCACACCCCCCGGGGGGTGCATGCACTCCTGGGTTAGGAAGCACTGCTTTAGATTTATGTATATGCCTCCACTTCCACTTATATGACAAGATCACCAATGTAGTACTCATAGAAAGGACCACACAAACACCGGTGGAACAAGAGACAAGATGCAGGTGCTGAACAGGGGACACACAGTTCTTGTTCCTGAATCCCCAGGAGCATGAGCAAACAAACTTTACTTTCAAAGGGTTGAGAATTGGGCATGCAGGCTCATCTATCATTCTGCCCTTTCTTTCTCTCAGCTCATCTAATATTCTGCCCTTCCTTTCTCTCATCTTTTATATTGAATTCACATAAATAGAGAAAGACCGAAAACATACATGGAGATGGGAATTTGACACGGACATGATAGGAATAAAGAGAAAATATAAATAAACCCTGCTGGGGTGGAACAGGACAGGAATATCCTGAATTAGTTGAAGGTCTATTCTCCGCAGGGAGATGAAGTATACTGGATGAAGATGTTGAGAAAATATCATAATGTTGATAGCAGTTGTGCACCAACCTTTTCCGGACTGTGCTTTCACATACTTTAACAACCCTGATGATCTGGTCAATGGTTCTGTTAAAGTTGTGCATTCTGGAAGATATCAGCAAAGCTGTAGTGGAATAAAGAACAGAAATTTAAACAACTTTTAACTTTTCATAATATGAATGGAATAGAGATGGGTACAGAGGACAGACACAGAAATTGATATTGACAATGTGGAGTCCATCATTTTCCTGTATGCTCCCTATGTAGCAAGAAGCCACCACTGCAGCATCTCCCCTAGCATTCACATGCTCCTCCTGCAGTTGTTTCTGTGGTAAGTTGTTTTACATGATGAGGTTCCCAGCCTCTGTGTACAACCTCATATTAGTTGCCTTGTTCGACATGCCTGGGGATGAAGTAGCCCTGTTTTTTCTTCATCTCTTCAGAGACCCTAATGAACTACAAGGAGCTAATGCTTAGTTACAAGCATGTATCGCAGTATTATTTATAGTGTTAAGCAGCACCTAAGTCAGCAGCATCGGTGCCAGCATTCTGATTTAAGAATTAAATGTTTAAATAAAATGAGTATGTTTCTTTCATTACCTTTCACCTCCTCATGCTACAAAGGCCTTCAACAACAAACCAAGCCTGCAACAACAAACCAAGCCTGCAACAACAAACCAAGCCTTCAACAACAAACCAAGCCTTCAACAACAAACCAAGCCTTCAACAACAAACCAAGCCTTCAACAACAAACCAAGCCTTCAACAACAAACCAAGCCTTCAACAACAAACCAAGCCTTCAACAACAAACCAAGCCTTCAACAACAAACCAAGCCTTCAACAACAAACCAAGCCTTCCTGTTCTGTTTGTTAACGTCTTTCCACGTCATCTTTATCCCTGTCATATCTATGCCCAATGTTAACATCTCCACCACTTCCCTGTAATGCTATCTACTCATGTTTGCAATGTTAGTCCTATCCCATGTCAGCATCCTTTTCTCATATCTTGTTCACCTAGTACATTGTCGCCTCAGCACTGCTTTATTCTATCTCTACTTTTGGCCAAAATTGACATCTTATATTATAATCTATCATCCTACACAATATCACCAGCAGTTCCATTCTAGTGATCTTATAGATACGAAGGGGAAGTCAGTAAGTTACAAATGGTTATGAAAAAAAAAAAAAATGAGATACGAACTTGAACTCGATGTATTATTGCACTTACATTTCCCCTTTATTTCTCAACATAATCTCCACCAACATTGATACATTTATCCCATCGCTGTATTAGGGCTTCGAAACCTGCAGCATAGAAGTGCGTGCTCTGCTGTCTCAGCCATATTCACACCTCACGTTCACCCTCCGCATCACTCGAGAAATGTTTACCGCCAAGGTGAGCTTTTAGTGGACCAAACAGGTGAAAATCACTCGGGGCTAAGTCAGGACTGTAAGGCGGATGTTTGCCACCCTAGTTGTTCAATTTTCTCCTGGGTTAATCGAGCTGTATGTGGTCTGGCATTGTCGTGATGGAGCAGTACTCCTCTAGCCAGTAAGACTGGGCATTTTCTTCGAATTGCATCCCGAAGCATCAACAGAACTTCACAGTACGATGCAGCATTCGCATTCTCACCTTTCTTCTGGAAATGGGCTAACAGCACTCCTTGAGAATCCCAAAACACTGTAAGCATAACCTTCCCTGCTGATGGCGAAACCTTGAATTTATTGGCTGAAGGTGAACAAGGATGTTTCCTTTGCATTGAATTATGCTTTGATTCAGAATGGTAGTGATGCACCCATGATTCATCCCCAGTAACAATCCTGTTCAGCATGTCTTCTCCTTCATCTGCGTACCGAGACAGATGTTCCAAGGAACAGACCCATTCGGTTCATTTTGTGTTTCTCAGTCAGTTGTCTGGGCAGCCACCTTGAGCACACTTTCCGGTCTTCATCAACAATTTTTCAGCGTCCTTGAGAGAATTTATCGACCCAGTTATGTACCGCTTGTCGCGACAAACACTTCACACCGTAAACATTTCTTTATGAATTTCCCTTGCAGGAAGTCCTTTTGCCCCAAAAAACCACACAACAGTGCGCTGTTCTTTGTTTGTACACTCCACGAGCATAGTCGCCATTTTTATCTGCTCTGCGCATGCGACACCTAGCAGTCTGCTACCTAAGCTAATCATAAAGCTGGATGATACTGTCACCTAATGACACCTTTAGAAACTACCAAATAACATTTTCAGCTTCCCCATATCAGTTTGTAACCTACTTACTGACTTCCCCTCGTATATACAGTATATATATATATTTTGCCTGTGCATTAGTGGGGCACCCTAATTCCTTAACTCTTTCAGTCCCAAGCAAAAAAGTTGGTTTGGCCCAAGCAAAAATGGCCACCCAGGTGCATTTTTAAATAAATATCTCAAAACAAAAACCCGTTCACTCTTAAACACATGCGGTATTTAAAAGAATGTACTTGCAGTCAGAAATGACGTTTTGGGTGGTTTGTGTGTAGTTATAATTAGAAATAGTCTCAAACAGAGGCACATATACTAAACGCTTTATAAAGTTGATTGGGCCAAGCGTGTCTAACCCCTGAGGATATATAAAGTCGATTGGGACTTAAAGAGTTAATTGTATTCACCAAGTACCTATAGAAAGTGTTATCTGAAAGTAAAAGTATAAACCTCATGTTTTCTACAGCCACATTAGCTCAGAAGCTAAATCAGGCATCAATTTATTTTTAAAACATAATTTTAAAAATACCAAATAAAAATTGGAACATTAACTAGTGGACAGCAAAGTCACATAAAAGTATATCTATAAATACACACAAACTCTCCATAAGAACAGCATTCCCTATTCATAGCTAGAAGCAGCATACACTAGGTACTATGTGACATGGGAACATGTTAAGCTTCTGTTACTGTAGTCAAAGCAATCAAATTAAGATTGATCTTATACCCAACCTACCTGCTCCACAAAGTCCTGCTGGCCGACGTCCAGTGTGCATCCAGTCCCGCTTCATTCTAGCCACCAGTCTTGTTGCAGACTCAACAACCTTATTAATCTTATTATCAAAGTGCAGCTGATTGGCGAATCGACGAATATAAATAATGGGGTCTGGAAAAGAATGTAATATTGTCAATGGGTGGGTTTGAAAAAAAATCGAAAAAAGGTGATTCGTCTTACGAGGACAAAAGACAAAGAAAGTAGTCTACGTTACGGCCACAAGGCCTTCGTCAGGAAAAGAAAGAAAGTGAAGGCTAGACAGGAGACATAAGAACTTAAAGAAATATAAAAATAAATAATAATAAAAATAAAATCTAGGTACTTCCCTGAAGGCGAAGCATGGCTGAAAAGGAAGTGACTTCTGACCCCGGAAGTACACAATACATACTAAGAAGCTAAAAACTAAAAAACGAAACTGAACAAAAAATCAAGACAAATTAGAAAACATGTACATCCATACATATTATGGAGGATGGCATAAAAATAGAAGAATAGGATAAGAGTGGAAAGAGTCCAAATAGAGCAAGAGAGGAAAGGGTGACCTCAGACAAAGGTGTGGAAAGTGTTGAGACCGGCTGGTTTTAGACACCCCATGCGGTGGATAAGACGGTTCTCAAGCTGTTCTCGGCTGGCAGTGTCAGAGGAGCAGGATCGGATCGCAGTGACCTGGATGTCGATGGGACCCTGGTGGTCAGGACTATTGAAGTGTGTGGCAACTGGTGTGGACTTTTGCTGAGAGATGTCATTTAAGTGCTGGCTGAATCTGTCCCCAAGTCGTTTGCCTGTTTGGCCAATATAGGTTTTGCAGCAACGTTTACATATGATCGTATAAATGACATTACGCGATTCACACGTGAAGCTACTAGTGATGGTGTACGTAGCCTTAGGAAAGGACACCTTCTGGGTTGAGATGACATACTTGCACGTGTTGCATCGTGTCCGACCACAGGGTAGTGTGCCAAAGTGAGTGGCATTCTCCTTTGGGAGACGGCTGTGAACAAGAAGATCCTTCAAGTTCTTGTCGCGTCTATATGCCACCAAAGGTGCTTCACCGAATACTGCTTGGGTCGCAGGCTCTGCTTGGAGGATAGGGAGGTGGCGGAAAAGGATCCGTTGGACAGCAGTGCTGTGAGGGTGATGGGTCAAGATTAATTTGACTCTATCTGAAGTGGATTTATAGTGAGGTATGAGGGCCTCCTGACGAGAGATGGGGAGCACACGTTGGAGAGCAGAGGTGAGAACATGTTCCGGATAAAGTCTGCTACGGAAGAAATCCAACATCTCATTTGCTCGGAAGTGGAAGTCATCGTCGTCTTGGCACAAACGGCGGAGGCGGAGAAGTTGTGAAAAAGGAAGTGAGTCACGACAGGCCCGAGGATGAGAAGAGGTATACAGGAGGTAGCTGTGGGCATCTGTCGGCTTGTAGTATACTGAGGTATTAAGGCCGGAGGGCGTGATAGAAATAGTAATGTCAAGGAAGTTGACAGATACTGTGGAGACAAGGGAGGTGAACTTGATGGTGGGGTGAAAGTGGTTGACAAAGTCGATGAAGCGATATAAATCAGTCTCAGGCATATCTGTGAGACCTATGCCATCATCGATATATCTGCGGTAAAACCCGGGGAAAGGACCGGAGTATTGTTGCCATATCTGATGCTCCATATGGCCCATGAACAGGCAGGCATAGCTAGGACCCATCTTCGTTCCCATGGCAACACCACTAATTTGGTCAAAAAACTGACCATTGAATTCAAAGGAATTCAGTTGAAGGACCAGTTCAGCAAGACGGAGAAGAGTGACAGTGGATATAGAAGGGCAAGTGCGTTGGTCAAGAAAAAACCGAAGAGCTCGGAGACCATCAGAGTGGGGAATAGAGGTGTACAGAGAACAGACGTCTAACAAGAAAAGACGGTAGGAGCGGTCTGCTGAGAGTCGGATAGAGGAGAAAGTTGTAAGAGCATGATTGGTGTCTTTGACAAAGGAGGGAAGATTCTCAACGATAGGCTGGAAAATGCTATCGAGGAAGTCAGAAATGTGTTCAGTAGGACAGGAACAGGCTGAGACAATAGGTCTGCCAGGGTTTTCAATCTTATGAATTTTGGGGAGCATGTAGAATACAGGCTTGCCCAAAGAGCTGTCATGAATCCTAAGACGAGAAGCTTCGGGAGGAAGAGCATTACTAGTGATGAGCTGTTTAATAGTGTTGTGTACAATGCGATTGTTAGAGACAGTCGCATCGCTGGTCCTGGGGCCGTAAAAAGAGCCATTGGTCAACTGGTTTTTATCTTCACTTAGGTATAAGTCCTTCTGCCAGACGACAATGGCTCCTCCCTTGTCAGCCGGTTTGATGACAATGTCGTCTCTTCGGCGAAGAAGGGAGAGAGCGCAGGACTCTGCCGAAGTGAGATTGGAATAATGCAATCTACGAGGGCGGAGCTGCTGAATGTCATGGATGGTGTTCTTGATATACAGGTCCAGGGCATGAGAGGCCCCAGGTTTAGGTGTAAAGGGGGGTTTAGTAGAGTCCGGAAAGCGTGCGAAGATGTCGGATTCAGCCTGAGACTGCGGAGTGCTGTCTTCCTTTCTAAAATGGAACTTCAGCCTCATGCGACGGTGAAACCGATGAACATCCTGGAGGAGATTGTATTGGTCTAGGGTCGGACGAAGAGGAACAAATTTTAGGCCCTTACTAAGAACAGAGCGCTCTCCCTCAGAGAGGGGTAGATCTGGGGGGATGCAGACTACCTGAGTGCATGATGGAGTGGAGGATGGAGGGGTAGCTTTGGGGGTAGGGATGAGATGGGATAGTTTATGGTGTTTGGACGTGGAAAGGAATTCATGCAGCTGCCGGTTCAGTGTGTGGATAGTGGTGCGTATCATAGAATAGAAAGGGAAGTTGTAGGAGGTGAGACAACGTAAGTGAAGCAGAAGTTGGGTCTGTTGGGCACTGAGGTCTGATAAAAGGCGGGAGTGACTGGCGGCCACTACGCGCATACGTTGAAAGCCACATCTGGTCTCCATTCGTTGTAGGAGACGTTGTTCCCTAGGATTGAGTATACCAGCAGATGGATGAAAATTGGAAGAGAATCCATTAGGAAGAATTTTTTGTAATATTGTCAACAGTGGGATTTGTATCCACATAAAAAATAATTTAAACAAACCAGTGTATGAAAATAAAAATTATGTCTGTTAAACTCATACTGGCCAGTAGTTGTTAACTCACGCTTTATTTGTTACATGCCGTGAATGTCCACCAGTTGATAAATGTAGATGTTGGGACTGGTGTAGTAAAGTGTAACGATTGTCAACTCATTAAACCCAGCACAGTTTTGGTCATACAGGTCATCTTGTCCTGGAACGTGATGAGGCTCCGACAAGAATGTGAGTGTAGACAATGAGTGTGTATATGAATGTCAGTACGCGAATGGTAGAATGATTCGATAGAGTTGTCAGGTTGGTAGTACATCACTCATACTCACACTGTTCGAATTCAAGAAGTACTGGAACTACGGTGGTCTTTTTATAACATTTAATGGGACGCACACTTGGACAGTACGTGTATGGTTACAGGAACAAATGTCGACATAGACAGCATAATGTTGATCACAGGAATATCATCTTAAGTTAGCATTCATGCTTGGCAAATATCATAATGGAGCATTCGTAAATAAGCATTCAGAGTTCCATCATGTAAATCATCTGGCTTTACTGACTGGGCACGTCAGACCATAACCAATATATAGGAAGGCTCCTAGACCTAACCTCGTCTAGCGAATATCCCTTCACGTAAAGTTCAATATATATATTTTTCATAAAGATATAGGAATCCCAGACATGGGTTCTCACATGTAGCAGTGATCTCTTGGTTCATCGAGCGATAGTACAGGCATCCCTTTTTCTCACTCGATAAATACAAAGTATATGGATTTCAACATGGCTGTGCTTCTCTCGTGAGCTTCACTCACTATTGGATACAGACCAAAATTGGTCATTCGTTAAATGTCCTCATTTCTTCATAGCTTCTATCATAGAGGTAATTGAATAATATCATATAATCTAGTGCTGATACATAGGAATGTCATCTTCCTTTGAATAAATATTCTTTTCAAAAGTACCACTGTGCATCTGCTTATCGACAACGATGGCGAAGCCCAAGTTCATAATAAATTGTGGTTTTACCTTTCTATGCGAAATATAACTTTGCCATTCCTTGGCAAAAGAGAATAAACACTGGGGTAAAGTACATACAACATGTCTAAATGACTATCACTTTTCCCCATTTACTTATAGATCACTTTTTCGGCGATAAGCCGGCTACAAAAAAATTCGACATCCCGACAGGATGACAGCCATGAATCACACCCCCTGCTAGCGATACTTCCGCTGCATAGCCTTTGACCTTTTCTAGCGACAACCAACATAGTTCGACTTAGAAATGTAAAGATATCCATATATAAGACAGACTCGTCCTACTCATACAAACACTACGTATAAATTCAGGCCATAGATATACTGAAGCAAGAACAATCTATTCCTACCCAGCCAAAGAATAAATCGCAGTAGGCCTAGACTCGTCCGCGGAGTCCGATCGAAGATGACGGAACTCCTTTCAAGGGAAGTAACTCAAAAATGACTTCTCCTTAAGCACTTAAAAAAGGAAATACTTTGTTTACAAAATATTTGCGAACATAATAAGTATATAAATGTATTATATTGCAAGATAGTAAAGATTGCACTTTACAGTCTTACCACACCTCCCGGGAAAAAAAAAAAAAAAAAAAATTTTTTTTTTAAAATACATCTAGGAGCAACGTAGAATAGGCTCACAACGCAAGAATACTGCGCAGATGAAAATATCAGGAATAACTATAATTCCTAATATGACCGGTGAGAATATATATCTCAAAATCTGAGAGAAATTGTTTCTCTACGAATAAATGTTTCCAGGAAGGTGTGATCTACGTATAATACAATTCTGGTAATTATACAATGCATACCAAAAATTCACACTATAATCTTAAATTTATGATTTATGAAGAAACAATCATCAAAGAACAGCGGTGAATAAACATCAATAAACCGCTAAGTAGAGATACCATCATTCTATTATTAAATTACAAATGTGTATCTTAGTAAAGAAACAAAAAAATAACTGTTGTAAAGTTATACATATTAAAAAGATCCAATATTTAACAGTTAAGTGGCATCATGTGGGCATCTGGACAGAATGTCCGCCATCACATTTTCTGAACCACGGATAGCTCGTACCGAGAAATGAAAAGGTTGAAGAGCGATTGCGTATCGAGTTGATCTCGAGCTCTTCAAGTTCTTACTTTGGATAGCCGTAAGAGCTTTTTGGTCAGTTTCCACTACGAAATGCGCGCCCAGAAGGAATCTTTGGAGTTTGAGAATTGACCAAACCATTGCCAATAATTCACGGTCTAAAACCGAGTAATTCCTTTCTGCAGCATTAAGTTTTCTGGATATATACATTACAGGATGCAGAGTTCCAGAGTACTCTTGCATTAGTGCCGCTCCAATCCCAGTGGATGAAGCGTCACTACGAAGAACAAATGTCTTATCTGTTGTAGGTAACACTAAAATAGGTGGTGATGAAAACATAGTTTTGATCTTCTCTAGTGAAGATTGGCATTCATGAGACCAGTGAACCATGTTAGGCGACCCTTTCTTTAATAGTGTAGAGAGAGGTGCCATGATAGAGGACAGATTCGGAATGAAACGTCCATAAAATTGTATGAGACCTAAAAGACTTCGCACTTGCTTTTTAGTCCTAGGGATAGAGATGTTAAGTATCTTAGTGATATTATGGTCTTCTGTCTTCAAGAAACCGTGACCTACTCGATGGCCTAAGAAAGCAATTTCGCTAAAGCCAATACAAGCTTTGGATGGTTTTGCTGTCAGGTTATACTCACGCAGAGTTGATAATAATTCAACTAACCCTGAATAGTGATCTTCCCAAGTATCGCTGAAAAGACAGATGTCGTCTAGATAAGCAATGACATCTGACCGATACGATAGGATTCGACGCATCATGCGTACAAATGTAGCTGGTGCGTTCATAAGGCCGAAAGGCATAAAATTCCATTGGAAAAGGCCTCTGGGAGTAGAGAAAGCGGTAAGAGGTTTGGCGCGTTCGGATAATGGAACTTGCCAATATCCTTTAGACAAATCAAGTTTAGTGAAAAAATGCGATTTAGAAAGACGAGTAAGTAGCTCTTCTAGTAAAGGCATAGGTTCAGCATCGAACTTCGTAACTTGATTCAATTTGCGATAGTCAACGCAAAGACGTATGTTATTGTCTTTTTTTCGAACAATAACCATCGGCGAAGAATATGCAGAAGTGGATGGTTCGATTATTTGTAAATCTATCATTTCATCCAACTCCTTTTCAACCTGTGTTTGGAAATGTATAGGGATAGGATAAGGTCTAACCCTAATTGGAGTATGTTCAGTTAGAACAATGTCATGCTCAATGACATGAGTTTGTCCAGGGATGTCAGTGAGGACATCCTGAAATGTTTGTAACATAGACGAAACTTGTCGCCGTTCTCCTAGAGACAAATCAGGAGAAACAGTAACGTCTTTCCATGATTCACTAGAATGAAGTGGGATCATTGGAAGCGGAAGATTAACATCCGAAAAACTTGTTTCCTCATCCTGTATTACAGACAGTGATGAGTAATGACCATGTTTGACATGAGAATCGTCCGTTGCCTGGAAAATAGGCTGTAGATAGTCAGGACGTTCATGGAACTCCGTAAGCATATTGATGTGGAAGGTTTTATGCTTCCCGTTGATATCGACGATGTAGTCAACATCTGAAATTTTCGATATTATATCGTACGGACCTTTCCAACTAATAAGGAGTCTATTTTCACGACAAGGTAGCAAAACAAATGCTTTGTCACCAGGACAAAGTTGTCGTAAAGTTCTCTTCTTATTAGCAAATTGTCTTGCCTTCTGCTTAGCAAATTCAGAAGAGGACGTTGCCAATTTGCATGCTTCGATAATCTTCTGTCTCAGCGCGATGACATACTCGTAAGAAGATTTTGTGTCATCGTCAATATTGTCAGCTGTTATAAGATCATGCAGCAAAGACATTGGGCCGCGCGGTCGCGCGCCAAAGACAAGTTCAAAGGGAGAAAACCCTGTATGTTCATTGGGGACCTCTCTGTACGCGAAGAGGGCCGCGGGTAAAACCCTATCCCAATCTTGAGGATGATCCTCAGTTATCTTCCCTAATAAGTTCTTAAGTGTTCTATTTAGTCGCTCGACCATCCCATTGGACATAGGATGATAGATGCTACTCAAAGATCTCTCTATCTGTAGAGTAGACATTACTTGAGACATGGTATCCGATATCAGTTGGTGCCATGATCTGATAATATTTCTCCGGGGAATCCCAGCCGAGAAAATATAAGCCAAAGAGCATCTGCAATGTCAGCGGTAGTAATGCTCTTTAGAGGGATAGCCTCTGGCCAACGTGTGCACATGTCTACACACGTTAAGATAAACTGATGTCCTCTAGCAGATTTGATCTTGAATGGACCAATGATGTCTATCGCCATTTTCTGGAATGGACGAATAGGAATATCTGCAGCCTGAATAGGCGCAGCATGACGAGGACCTTTGGATTTGACTTCTTGACATACTTTACAGGATCGACAATAGATCCGTATGTCCTTGTTCACAAAAGGCCAAAAGAAAGCCGCAAGAACTCTTGACTTTGTACGGGAAAAACCCATGTGACCAGCACACTGAGAGTCGTGTGCATGTTGTAAGATCTTAACTCTCAAATTCTTGGGTACAAGAATCTGAGAATGACTTGACTTAGTGGAGTCTTGCACCATACGTACAAGTACGCCATTCTTCATTGTAATCCAAGATTTACAATTTGAATCTTTATTCGGATCACCTTTCGTTACAAGAGTGAAGAATTTCTTAAGAGTCGGATCTTCTTCTTGTTGTTTTATAAAACGAGTCACGAGAAATTACCAAGGGATCATCTTGGTTATGCACTTCATTATCTTCAACAGATGAAGTTTCAGGCATATTGAGAGCTTGAGCTCTAGTGACTACCGCATTAGCAGATTGCATATTTTGATTTTCCCAAACGGAAATTTGCTCCGGAGTGCATTCTTTGACTCCGTGAATGCGACCGATGATAAGATCAGCGATCGGATTCGGCAAAAGACATGCGTGTACATCTCCTGTGAAGAAAGGAGTAGCAATCCTAATGATAGCGGTAGAGTATTTCTCTATGGTGCCGCCAAATGTTACGCATTTGACTACTTTGCCTGTAGAATGAGAAGGATCTATGAGTGACTGCCTAACCCCAATAGTTGTGCATCCAGAATCAAAAAGTACTGAGACTGGATTGTCATTTACTAAACCTTTGTGTAAGACAAGAGAACCTCTCCCATCATGCGCGATTGACGCAGGAAGAGCGGGAAGAGGATGCCCACAGCTTAAAGTAGACACTGTGGTTGGCTCAAATAATGTTTTGCATTGGGGGCACTGAGATGCTCTCCCAAAATCAAAAGCGGCACATGCCATATTATTAGAGTCATCATTATCTTTATTTTGTTTATAGGCTTCGTGGGACTCTTGCTGTGCAGAGTTCGCCTGGTAATGAGCTTTATGTTTTTTGAATTGTGCTCTACCTCTGTTATTATTGCCTCTGTACTTATCATTGTTTCCACTATTATAACCCCTACTCGGGTTTGAATCATAGCTCCTTTGGTTACTATCATCATATTCATTATAATGAGTATCTCGGTAATTATGATCTGTTGTCTCCATGAAGGAAAACTTGGATAGTTTCTAGAATGACTTCCTTTGCGAAAGTTCCTGTAATTATGACCACCCCTGAATCGAGGGCTGTCAGCTCTTCTCCAGGTATTCGAAGAAGAACCCTGAAATGATTGGTTACCTTGGTTCTGATAACTGTAATAGTTACCTTTTTTATTAAACTATTTTTGAGGTCCTTGGAATTTGTGAGAGTGATTAGGGTTGTATGGTGTTGCAGAAGCAACTGGCATACCTTCTTTAACCTTACTGTTGCTAATAGCTACGTCCGGATGTGCAGTGACGTATTGGGTACAATACTGTTCCATTTCTTTTAGAGACTTAGGTTTACGCTCATGTAAGAATTCGAGGAAAGGTTTATTTATACTTGACATAATCTTGTCTCTGAGTATCAAGTCCATAAGGGCTTCATAAGTCTTTTCTGTTTTGGATAGCTCAATCCAACGATCAAATGTAAGACGTGTCCTTGCAATGAATTCTGAGAATTCTACACCTGCCTCAGGCACCATTGTCTTAAACAACTTCCGATAACCCTCTTCAGACAACTGATACTTCTTTAATACGGCTGCCCTAATAACATCATAGTTATCTTTGTCAGCCTCTTCAACCAAACTTAAACTAGTCAGAGAATCACCTTTCAGATTTTCTGATAACTGGTTAGCATATTGTGATTTGTCCACATTATGGGCTCGACACGAGCGTTCAAATCTATTTAGCCAGAATGTTATGTCATCACTGGAAGGGTTGAACGCTGGTACCTTGACCTTGTAAGTAAAGGGTTTACCATTACCACCAGATGCTTGATTACCATTACTTATGTTTGTTAACTTTAACTTTTCTAACTCAAATGCTAAAAGTTCTTTTTTGTGTTCATGTTCTCTTATTGCTTTTTTCTCTTGAGCTTCAGCTTCTCTTTGTAATCTTTTCTCTTCTGCAGCAGCTTGTAATTTTTTTCTCTTCCGCAGCAGCTTGTAATTTTTTCTCTTCAGCAGCAGCTTGTAATTTTTTCTCTTCAGCAGCAGCTTGTAATTTTTTCTCTTCAGCAGCAGCTTGTAATTTTTTCTCTTCAGCAGCAGCTTCATCTTTTCTTTTCTCTTTTTCCATTTCCATCTGGAATCTTTTTTCATCAGTCTGTATCTGCAATTTCTTTTGTTCATACTCTCTTTGTAATTTTTTTTTTCCTCAGCTTCTAATCTTTTCTCCTCAGCTGCTAATTTCTTTTCTTCAATCAGTGCTTTTCTTTCTTCAGCAGCTAATGCTTTGTCATATTGAGCAACTGCCCATTCTTCTAATTGCTGACCAGTCTTATCAAGAACCTTGCCTTGTGTGATAAAATAATCTAATGTAGACATCTTGTCTAATAAGATCAGTAATTTGCAAAAGTAAATAAATTCACTTTCTTAGTCTTAATCAAAGACCTTGTATGATAACTTTGTAACCTGTGGAAAATAGTACTTAACTATCCCAATCACTGTGGGAAACAAGCCTTACAAAGGTCTTGTATAAATCCT
Organism: Oreohelix idahoensis; assembly: GCA_024509875.1. Classification (NCBI taxonomy): domain Eukaryota; kingdom Metazoa; phylum Mollusca; class Gastropoda; order Stylommatophora; family Oreohelicidae; genus Oreohelix; species Oreohelix idahoensis. The sequence goes on along the minus strand of JAMPIV010010440.1, from coordinate 314,450 downwards.
TATATAATAACAGCTATAAGTTGCTGGTTCACTCTATAATATAAGTGCAGTGCACCAGAAATAGTGTTTTATATCATCAACTGTGTACCTTTAGTAATAGCAATTAACTATCAGTTGATTCTTGTACATCAATTTATATGATCAACTATATTTTAAATAGTGTATGTCGATCAGGCACAAAACAAAACAGTTATACAGGAGAACATGAAAACATTTGCGGAAATGAAATAAATCAAATGGGAAAAACAATAAAAGATAAACCGCAAGAGGATAACAAATACAAATAACGCCACAGTATATAAATATAAATTGAGAATAGAACTGAAAGATAGAATAGGGTAGACCAACTAATTACAAACAAATCAAAACAAACTAAAGAACAGAGGAATATTACAAAAACAACAATGAGTACAGTCTTCACAGCTAACACTAATAGCAACAGCTGTCGCAGCAAATTTTCAATCAAGAAAATTGCACCTATAGAAACGCACACATCAGACCCTCTATTACGTGGGATACTCTGTTGTGTGACACCGCCCAACCAAAACAACAACCAGCTGGATACAAACAAATATCACATATAAATATTTAAACATAAATACATAAATGCATAAATAGTATGGCAATATGATGTAAATAGAGTGTTGCAGAAAGAATGTGTTGGAATGAAGGCTCAGTTACACTGCCTAATAGTACAGTACTGTGGTACTTTATTAAACAAATACTTCTGGTCTAATTATTTTAAATTCAACACAGAAATAGAAGCTCCATCGTTGATGTGAATGATAACAATCGATGTAGGACTTCTCAGTTCAATAACATTTCCTTTCGCAAACACTGTCAAATATTCTCCAGTCCTGATGTGTAATGTTCTATGTTTCAACCAAGCTTGCTGTGTAACACTGTCAGTTGTATGGCAAATGTCAACCGAACCAAATGTCAACAAACGCTGACCTAGTTACTGCATACTGTCGACAGGACAGGTCACGCTGACATCACTGTAGAGTTGTACTGTTGATGTATTTGTGTGTCGTAACAGACCCCAAGGAACGTCTGGTCTCAGTAGTTTACTTCTCAATATGGTCACTGTGCAGGTTGACCCAGGAAGCTGGCACACCAGTTGATAATGTAGATGTTGGGACTGGTGTAGTAAAGTGTAACGATTGTCAACTCATTAAACCCAGCACAGTTTTGGTCATACAGGTCATCTTGTCCTGGAACGTGATGAGGCTCCGACAAGAATGTGAGTGTAGACAATGAGTGTGTATATGAATGTCAGTACGCGAATGGTAGAATGATTCGATAGAGTTGTCAGGTTGGTAGTACATCACTCATACTCACACTGTTCGAATTCAAGAAGTACTGGAACTACGGTGGTCTTTTTATAACATTTAATGGGACGCACACTTGGACAGTACGTGTATGGTTACAGGAACAAATGTCGACATAGACAGCATAATGTTGATCACAGGAATATCATCTTAAGTTAGCATTCATGCTTGGCAAATATCATAATGGAGCATTCGTAAATAAGCATTCAGAGTTCCATCATGTAAATCATCTGGCTTTACTGACTGGGCACGTCAGACCATAACCAATATATAGGAAGGCTCCTAGACCTAACCTCGTCTAGCGAATATCCCTTCACGTAAAGTTCAATATATATATTTTTCATAAAGATATAGGAATCCCAGACATGGGTTCTCACATGTAGCAGTGATCTCTTGGTTCATCGAGCGATAGTACAGGCATCCCTTTTTCTCACTCGATAAATACAAAGTATATGGATTTCAACATGGCTGTGCTTCTCTCGTGAGCTTCACTCACTATTGGATACAGACCAAAATTGGTCATTCGTTAAATGTCCTCATTTCTTCATAGCTTCTATCATAGAGGTAATTGAATAATATCATATAATCTAGTGCTGATACATAGGAATGTCATCTTCCTTTGAATAAATATTCTTTTCAAAAGTACCACTGTGCATCTGCTTATCGACAACGATGGCGAAGCCCAAGTTCATAATAGATTGTGGTTTTACCTTTCTATGCGAAATATAACTTTGCCATTCCTTGGCAAAAGAGAATAAACACTGGGGTAAAGTACATACAACATGTCTAAATGACTATCACTTTTCCCCATTTACTTATAGATCACTTTCTCGGCGATAAGCCGGCTACAACAAAATTCGACATCCCGACAGGATGACAGCCATGAATCACACCCCTTGCTAGCGATACTTCCGCTGCATAGCCTTTGACCTTTTCTAGTGACAACCAACATAGTTCGACTTAGAAATGTAAAGATATCCATATATAAGACAGACTCGTCCTACTCATACAAACACTACGTATAAATTCAGGCCAGAGATATACTGAAGCAAGAACAATCTATTCCTACCCAGCCAAAGAATAAATCGCAGTAGGCCTAGACTCGTCCGCGGAGTCCGATCGAAGATGACGGAACTCCTTTCAAGGGAAGTAACTCAAAAATGACTTCTCCTTAAGCACTTAAAAAAGGAAATACTTTGTTTACAAAATATTTGCGAACATAATAAGTATATAAATGTATTATATTGCAAGATAGTAAAGATTGCACTTTACAATGTCATTAATGGAATATGCAACAGAAGATCATATAAATGACTGGGTCTATATGCAGTATTGAAAGCACTGCAGTCCGTGAAAGAATGTAAATAATGGAATGCAATGTAAATACAGGCCCACAACCCTCTTCTGAAACTCATGGGAGCAGATGTGTTTTGAAATCAGGAATTTTTCAGAATTTAAAATGGTAATATGAGACCAAATTCACATTTGTAGCTGGTAGCTGTGCAAGATACAACTGACAAGAGCTATTCTCTGAAGTTGTACGATGTTCTGATATGCGACCTTTTCTACTCCCACTTTAACACGTGCGAGATCCTTTAGCTCTACCTTCAAAATGTGGTGCATCACAGGAAATGGGTGAGTCATTACAAGAGCTATTGAAGCTTGCCATAATTACATTTGGGCACTCTATTGTATCAGTGCACAAAAATGCAATGATCAAGTAAAGTGTCAGGGGGGTAGCCAGGTAGAATATGAACAAATAGAGTAAGGCCTGCGCCTAGAATCCTATGAATGAACAATATGAGGCATGTGATACAATAAATAGTTCTTTTTTCAATTTTGCTATTTCTTCTTTGGCACTTTCTTTCGATGGCTACTGACTGCTTTGACAGTGGGCAGCTAAGGATCAAAGTAGAAGACCTTCTTTCAAAGTGCCTTATCATATACATGTACTATTTGCTATTTTTGTCTGTTCCAATAGATAACTATTCACTGCATTTACAACAATAACATCTCAGATCTATATATTAATTATAAGCCCCTGTAATTTTCATACATTTCATGTAGAAAGCATAAAATTAACACAGTATATTTTGTTAACTTCCTCCTCCACTACATTTGAGGGTGATTGATTGAATGATTGGTTAACTAGGCCTGTCGCTCTTTCACGGCCAATGCCAAGTTGAAGAATTTGCAATATTTGAGGGTGAAAATCCCTGTCATCGAATCAGTACCCATGATTGGCAGCCATGTTGTTTACCGATGTTTAATCTTTCCCGCACCTTTGTCCACTACTGTTATCTCGAAAACAGAAGGAGCCGGGATCTGCAGAATGTTGCAAAGAAAAAACGAAAATGTGGTGGATGTGAAGCTTCAAGCTGATTTTTAAGGGAACAGCACTGACTGCATTGTCAAAAGGCAGCTTGAGTTATGCCCATGCACACAAGTGATGCTCCACAAAAAAACTTCCAGTTGTTTTTAACTTTATGAGTTGCAGATAAAAAGGTTGCGGACCTGTACACAAATAATGTGTTCTGCCAAAGATGAAGTAATGTCAGCAAGTATGTGGAAAAAAAACACAATAAACCATGCAAGACAAAATGAACATACCAACTATCCTGATGTTCTGACAAAGCTCTGCCGCAAGTTGTACAAATGTCCTACCTAAAACATGAACATTTGCCTGTGGAAAAGAGTTACATATCTGTTCACAAACAATAAATCACTTCCCCCCCATTTCCTTTCTCTTAAACCCCTGTTGCACATAAAGCATAGACAAACTATTTCTGTTTGGAGTTGTGCACAGACAACCTAGTTTTTTTGCATTCCATGTTTTTTCTAGCTTCTCACTCAATCTTACTTTTCTTCTTCATGTTTCAATAGTTCTTCCCTTTCATATCTTCTCTGTGAGCTTCATGAAACCACTGCCATTCAAATTTATTTCCCAGCAAACCCAATATATCTTAGTGATTTTTTCAGACGAGTAAATATAGTTACTAAGAAAATATTTTATTCAAAAGTAGCGTACCAGAATACATTAGAAACAGATCAAGCAAGACTGAAAGTAATATGGAATTCCACAACAACATGGCTGTAGATCTCTAGCAGCAACGTGGAGCAGTTTTGCTTCATGCATCAGAAGCTTTTTTTTCTCAATCTGTTCTTTCCTCCCCCTATCAAAATGTTTCAATTCTGTTTGTTAACACATTAAATACAGCAAGCCGCTGGGACCAGCTAACGAAAGAAACACATTTGGACGCAGACCACCCCCATCGGCTTTCTAAGTTTAGTAAGATAACGAATGAAATATATGACGAAACACATTCCGATCTGGTTCGAGATTTTAATTTATCACCGGAAGACAACATTCTAAAGCGTGGGTAAATTTGTGCCTCTGAAAATTGATATTATATTCATATTTTTAATACGTTTCAGGTTAGTTACCACATCGCAAAACTGATTACTATGGCAAAGAATGATAGCGCCATAAAAAACGCACGTACACCTCATCTAACTGCTGAACAGGCTAGAAACTTATTTCAGCACTTGATTGATAGATCTAGCGATGAGGAGGACAGTGAAAACAATGTGGACATTGATTCAAGTAGTGATTTTTCTCGCAGTGATAACAGTAGTAGTGACAATTCAAGCAGTGAAGATAGCAAAGATATTAGAAGTCCTGGGCCATCGGTGGGTCGTAAAAGATCAAAAACCTCAGTTAGAGTTACCAATAATAATAACAATAATAAATTCTTTAAGCACCATACACGGCGCATAAGGCAGAAACCAGTGCTCTCCAGGTTGTTCGTTGTGACGCCACTCCTCTTAGCTCTTGCACATTATTTAGGCCCAACGTTCTTCCTTCTCTTATTATTGTTCTTCTGAGTGTTTCTTTTGGTCTTCCTTTTTTCCTCTTACCCTCAGGAACCCAAGTGAGCGCCTGTAGTGGTATTCTGTTGTTTTGCATTCGTAGGACATGACCGATATATGACCATAGTCTTTTCCTTATATAGTCGGAGACATATTTCTGCCTAGAGTCTTCTCTTATTTGTCGATTAGTCTTGAATTCTTTCCAACTGATGTTCATGAGTTTTCTAAGACATTTGTTCTCGAATGTATTCAGCTTGTTCTCCAATGATTTTGTTATTTTCCAACTCTCACAGACGTATGTTAACACTGAGATAACATTTTAATTAAACAGACGAAGCTTGGTATGTATATTCAGTGATCGTAATTTCCAAATGTTAGATAATCTATTGAAGGCGCTAGCTGCCAAAGCAATTCTAGTATGGATTTCTCTTGTTGTGTCAAGTTACCAATAGTGCAGGAAATACTATAGGCCTAACTAAAGATAGAGAACAATGAGAGCAAGTGACTGAGGGTAAAACAACGAATAATTTTTATTTTGTTCCAACTCATGAACCAGGTTTGCAAGCAAATCTTGATGCAACTTCCTCTGTGCTTGATTGCTGGCTTACATTACTGACACCAGATGTTTTACATTCTTTGGTCAAAGTAATAAATGACTATGCTGGCATAAAGAATTCTTCTTCTTCTTCTTCCTCGTTCGCCCTGAAAAGGATGGTGGTTGTGTTGTGTCTGTTTACGCCATAGCTGTGATATCTGCACCTTTCGGTCGAAACATCCGACTTCAGCACGGCATTTTTTAGGGACCGGGTTTGCCTTCCCATTGCGATCCGTACTCGCTCAGCCAGACTGCACTGCTGCAGACTGTTTCCAGGACCACCACGTGGAGGTGGAGTACGGTTTTAGTCAGCTCTGGTTCGCTGACTCTGATGCAAGCAGTCAAGCTATGGGTCGCTGACTGCATTCACTATTGCTGCATCTTTGGGTCCCATAAAGAATTCAAAACCCCCATCTTCAAACAGATCTTCATCTGCTGCTTGGAAACCTGTCATTGACTATGAGCTTTTAACATTTTTCGCAGTAACTACTGCGATGGGTTTAGATAAAAAGCCATCGGTAAAAGATTATTGGGCACAGACACCTCATAATTATACACCCTGGTATGGCAATATGTTTTCAAGATCTAGGTTTGAAATAATTTATCATACAATGATGCATGTTGGAGATGCTGATTCAGAAGGGAAGGACAAAATAGAGCCTTTTTTAACCTTTAGCACGCTGCGGGCGCTACATTGCGACGAACGTAACCTATGTTCTCCATGCTGGAGGTGCAATGTGGCGCCTTGCGGCTATCACCGTTTCTAGCATGAGGACTTGTGTACACGTGATTTCAGCCCCGGATGTTAAGTTCTAATGTTATTTGCAAGAGAGTTAGCTTCCGTTTCCGATCTTAAAAAAGTGATGGCTGTATCCGCATTTATTTTTTGTAAATTTTTAAAATCGAAATGAATCGGCATCAACACGCGGCCATTTTCGCTCTAATTTTATTGGATTCTGACGCCATGCGGTGGGGATGAGATTTTTGTCTTTATAAGCACTGATATCGGTTCTCAGAATATGTTTGATGGCTGAGATGGAAACGAAAGTAGAATGGCATTGCTAGTATGTATAATTTTAGGGGTTAGGACTAGGAATATCGGAAAGATTTAGAATTTCGGCCGAATGTCACTGCTGACGAGAGCGTTTGTTGCTTTGCTACTGATGATGGGTGTAACGAAAAGATCGTCATTTGATTTGTATTGGTCTGTTGGTCAAATGACTTTCATTGAGATGCAAGGGATATGGACTCTTCGTGTGTTGGTTTTTTTTTTTAAATTTTTTTTTAATTTTAAAATTAAAAAAAAAATTATTTTTTATTATTTTAATTTTTTTTTCGCTTTTTTCATCTTTCCTTTCCTCTCTTCCTATCACATCTAACATGTACACAAACAAATTTTATATCATCAGATTCACCATTCATTTATTTATATAAATTCCAAAAATGATAGCAATTGACCAAGAAACACAAAAACTATAGACATTACAAGTCACCCACTATAAAAACGGGACGCTGTGAAAAAGAATGCAGCGGTTGGGCAAGTTTTCTGAATTTTTATGCAGCGTGCTAAAGGTTAAATTTGCTCGTTGCGAAGTTCCAGGAAGCATTTTATTTCAGAATTTAGCCATTGATGAAATGGTTATTGGGTATAATGGATGCTGGAAACACAAGCAGTACAATGCAACAAAGCCAAGCAAGTATCACATTAAGACCTTTGGATTGTGTGATTCTGCCACAGGATATGACTACTCTGTATTGACATACTTTGGGAGAATACATCATATATTCTTGCTAATGACTCTACAACAAGTCAGGCGGTGAAGGTATTTGATTTCTTGCTGCAAGGAATTGGGAAGGGCCACCATGTATTTGCTGACAGATACTACACTGTGGATACACTGATAACCTATCTGTTGAGTAGGGGCATTCATTATACTGGCACAGTCAACATCAACAGAAAAAACTTTCCCCTTCAACTGAAGACCCTCTCCCTCCATCACCGAGAAGCCAGGTGGTACGAAAATGGTGATGGATCTCAGATATGTGTTGCTTGGCGAGACAAAAAGGCAAAGAAACCATGTATTGTTGTGTCCACTGAAACATCAGTTGAGATGGTGCAAGTCACAACTCGACGCCACAACTTAGTCGAAAAACCCAAACCAGTACACCAGTACAATTTTTGCATGAATGGATGTGACCACAATGATCAAATGGTAGCTTACTATGGCAATTTTCAAAGAAGAACTAGAAAATGGAGGAAGAAAATTTTCTACTGGATTATAGAGGTGTCCCAGGTAAATGCCCATATATGGTACACCCTCAGTCATGCTGATGAGAAGTCAGTGTCATTGAAAATGTTCAAAGACAAACTGATTGATCAGTTGACTGAGAAGGCTGCCTCCATAACTCCACCTGATCTAGTGGCCACCAGTAGCAACAAGAAAGGTAGGAACTTTTTAGGAAACAAAGTTAAAAGATTTGAGGGTGCAAAGCACATTGTGGATTACACCGACAAAGATAGGAACTGTATAGTGTGTTCAACACCTGCGAAATGAGCCAGAACAAATTTTTATTGCATCGGTTGCCCCGAAAAGCCCCATCTCCATCCAAAGAGCTGTATTAGGCTGTACCATACGCATGATTCTTCAGCTGTAACTTATTAAAGACATTGACATACTGTAAATAAGTTATAGATGTTGTGTTTTCTCAAGGGTGCTATTTATTCAAAATTTCTGAGATTTTTTGGAAGTGGTGTAGGTGTGATAATGTAAGTCATTAATAGTGTATTTATTAGCTATTTTTTGTTTTATCTAACGCTTTTACAAAATTCCTTTATGACCCCCAAGCAGTAACAAGGTAAAAGGAAGCTGACTTGGGCTTGTTTTTCTTCTCATTGGATATACTACACGAAAATCACCAAGAGAAAGGTATTACCTGCCTCAGGAACAAGCAAGTTGCAGGTAAGTTGATAATTTAAAAAAAATGTTGCATGCTTTTTCTTTCTTTCAATCATTTTATACTATTGATAATATCTACTATTCTAAATAAATATATATTTTTCAGCTTTAGGCAACTGTGCATTCATTTATCATCAAAATGACATATAATTAATAAAAATCTGTTTAAAATTAATAAATCTGCAGCTTAAGTTCTCCAAATACTTACAGGGAGAAAATGAGGAAAAAATTTCAGACATTTTTGGGAAGTGGCATAGGTGTGATTATGTAAGTTACCAATAGTGTAAATATTAGTCAGTGTGTGTGTTCTTGGTCTTGTTTTTCTTGTTATTGGATATATTACATGATAATCACCAAGAGAAAGGTATTACCTACCATAGAAACAAGAAATTTGAACATAAGTTGATAATTTTAAAAAAAATGTTGCATGCTTTTTCTTTCTTTCAATCATTTTATATTATTGATAATATCTACCATTCTAAATAAACATACATTTTTCAGCTTTAGGCAATAGTACATTCATTTATCCTCAAAATGACATATAATTAATAAAAATCTGTTTAAAATTAATAAATCTGCAGCTTAAGTTCTCCAAACACTTACAGGGAGAAAATGAGGAAAAAATTTCAGACATTTTTGGGAAGTGGCATAGGTGTGATAATGTAAGTTACCAATAGTGTAAATATTAGTCAGTGTGTGTGTTCTTGGGCTTGTTTTTCTTGTTGTTGGATATACTACATGATAATCACCAAAAGAAAGGTATTACCTACCATAGAAACAAGAAATTTGAACATAAGTTGATAATTTGGAAATAAATTTGAATTGATTTTTGTCTGTCAATCATTTTACATTACTAATAATATCTACCATATTAAGTAAACTTTCCTTTTATCAGCTTTAGGCAATTGTACATTCATTTATCATCAAAATGACATTTAATTCATAAAAATCTGTTTAAAATTAAGAAAACTACAGATTAAATCCTTCATACACCTACAGAATGAAAATGGGAACAAAATTTAATTCAGCCACAGTGTGTTTTTCAATTCGGTAGTTAATGTGTTAAATATGTATTTTCATTCTCTATACTTTTTTCATCCACGTGTTCCTAATCTCTTTAACATCTGACTGTGACAACTGATCCAGATGTAACCTGTAGTCTTGTTGTTGGTAAGTAATTCTCACTTTTATTTTAATTATATCTGAGAGGTATTCTGACAAAATAAATAACTTTTCAACATAACTGATTTAGAGAAAAATTCTGAGGCAAAAGCACTTATAGTGCAAATAATTTTAAGGGGTAACAAGGCAAATGTTAAAACCAAGTTAGAGTTCCTCAGAGATTCCCTTTTTGTTACAACTGCCATTATGAATCACAAAGGCAATAAACTAGACAGCCTCTCATGAACATTAATGGGAACCAGCAACAAATTCAATGAACTGAAAGTACAGCAGACTCCTGCTAAATGCAAGATACAGTAGAACTCCATTTATCCGAACCCCATGGGACCGAGCATTGTTCGGATAATCAAATGTTCGGATAATTGGATTACATAATGTATCGAGTACATGTACACATATTTCTAAAAATAATTAACCATCACAAGGAAAATACACTATAAAACATATTTACTTGTACTGTAATAATAATACCCACACTGTATTAGATCACTGTATCACCAAAATCTTTTATTACACTGCAGTGCATGTACTACTTGTATTAATTATTTTTGTTAAGAAAGAGAAATGTTTTCAAAATAACATTACAAACGATTCAAAACCAGGCGCAACTTACGTATACATGTACTTGCACAGATGTAGCCCACTATTTAAAATAATGAGGAATCCTCTTTTGCACCAAACTGGATAGTCTCCTTTTGGCTGCTAAGTCCCGCATTCTCTTCAACAGCAGAAGCTGTGTAGGACAGCTGTCATCTTCTTGCTCGTACCAAGCCATCGCTGTTTCTAGTGCTATAAAGGCCTCTTCAGGACTTGGTCGACGTTTTGGTTTTTCTTCATAATCTACAAGTACATCGTGTACTTCTGAGGAGTCTTCATCATCGGTCACTACATGTATTTGGTTTTCTTCTTGCACAAAAGACAAAATTTCTTCGTCATTCAAAAACTGAAAACCAGAATCATTATCATCTTCTAGCCACATGTGTGCATCATCTTTGTCACAGTCCGAAAATCCGGGCATTGCTTGAAACAGTTCCACAACTTCATTTATACAATCATCATTTGTGTCCACTGCAGTAGTTTCATTTCCTCCTTTTTTCCCAAGCAATCTACTCCAAGCCTTGTTGAGATTATCTTGTGACAGTGTGGTCCAAGCATCAGCTAACATATAGCAGCAGTCTTTGAGATTAAGCTTTTTGGAAAACGCCACCACACTTTCTTCATCTTCAGCCAACAATAAACGACGCAGGACTTCCTTCTTGTACATCTTTTTAAGCTTTGCTATAACACCCTGATCCATTGGTTGAATCAGTGCTGTTACATTGGGAGGCAGAAAAATTACTTTAAAATTTGCATCAACTGCATTCAATGTATCCGTCTCTGGATGAGATGGTGCATTGTCCAGTAGAAGAATTACTTTTCCAGTTTTCTTTTCTTGTTCTCTCAACCTCTTCACATTTGGGATGAACTAATTTGTATACCAATCAAGAAATATTTCACTATTCATCCAAGCACTCTTCTGTGCTTTGTAACACAATGGGAGACATGTCACATTCTTTAAACAACGTGGTTTTTTTGGCTTTGCCGATCATTAGCACCAGTAAACGATGACTTCCACTGGCATTCGCGGCTACCAAAATTGTTACTCTCTCTTTGCACTTTTTAAACCCAGGGGCAGCTGCTTCGCGCTGAGATGCAAGTGATTTTTGAGGCAATGATTTCCAGTATAAGCCAGTCTCATCGGCATTATACACATCATCGAGTGAATAACCTTCTTCTTCCAAAAAAGCCAAGAAAGTTTCTTTAAAATTTTTTAGCGGCAGTTGCAATCGCTAAGATAAAGATTCCCCTTGAATCTCCAATTCTCGTATGCCATGACGAGATTTAAAGTTTCTTAACCATCCCTGGCTAGCCTTAAAGTCAGGAGGACCGTCAAGTTGATTGTTGAACTGAAGTGCCTTTTCACACAACAGAGAACCAGAGATAGGTTCCCCTTTGCTTCTTCTTTGCACAAACCATATATACAAAGCCTCTTCCAAGTTCACATCTTTCGCATTTCTCATGGTTTTACGTTTCTTCGACCCATTTTCACTATCAAATTTCGATGCAAAACTCATAATTTTATCCTTGTTACTTTTGATGTCAGAGACGGTAGCTTTCCCAACATTGAAAATCCTCGCAAGTGAAGACACAGTTTCACCTTGTCCTAGTCTCTTGATAATTTCTGTTTTCGTTTCAATTGACAAAACATTGCGGTTCCTTTTATATGCTTTAGGCCTACTGGAAGGTGCTATATCGCACAGAGAAATACTTGTACACCAAAATTATTCTGCTGTAGTAGCAGACACAATTATTTTAAGTTGAACTGTCTGTTTAGCCAGTGTTCTACCTAGAACACACACGTACTTTGGATTGGTAAACCAGATATTAACTGACTTTATGATCTAACTGACTTCCTGTACGTAAGCGACCGACCATTAGCCATCCCATTCTCTACAAATTGTTCGCACACATTTGAAGTTTGCCGCATCAAAAGATTCAGAATTTTAGTCTAACGTGACTGTGGCATCTGATTTTTTTTTTTTTTCTGGAAAAAGTGTTCGGATAATTGGATGTTCGGATAATTGGGGTTCGGATAAATGGAGTTCTACTGTATATGGAAAATGAGAGGGTAGATAGATCTCTCTAGAAATGAGGAAGTAAAGGTTAAACTGAGGACAGGACAACAGATGAAGAGATTAAATCATTAATCAAAAACAGCTTCAAAGAAGAATAGCACAGAGAAATACCCAAAGACAGATGTAACATATGCTTACCAAGAAGTGACCAAGCGGTGATTTCCTGACTGAGAACCCACCACTGCAGACTCAAATGCCATCTATTCAATAAATGTCAAAATCAGACAGAAGATTCTTGTTGGGACAACAAGCTCACAGTAGACCATATTCTCCAAAAATACTGGCTCCATAAGAGCAGCGGTTGACAGTATGACCATCACAACCCCCTTGACGGAGAAACTGTACAGCAATGAGAGAAATCTGAGATGGACCGCCCTATTTATGAGAGATTTTTTTTTTTTGGTATTTAACTCTTAGTATACGAGCGGCCTTTTAGAAAGGCCGATGATCAATCTGCACTAAATAATTTATTTATAAAGATAACATAAAGTGTTATATATCAAAATGTGAAGAAATGAAACCCCTATATCATGCACGTAACTAAATTGTTCAGTGGTTTTAAACATGCATTCACCTATACATTTTCGCTATTTCTAAAAGTATACTAAGAGTTAAAAAAAAAAAAATTTTGCTTCATTTTGGCAAGGTGTGTCCCGTTCAACCTAGTTGATTATATTAGGGCGCATGTCCAAATATAAAAGACCGTTAGGTCTCAGTTTCAAAAAGTTATGCAGTGATTTTAGCTGTTTGAGAATGAATAGGCACAAAAACGACGTAAAAGAGAAAAATGAGAAAGAAAAAAACCTTACATTGGTGTAAAATATTAATTTTTAAGATATTTATATTTTATAAAAATACAGGTTCTCTGCTATCAAATTGTACTGGTTATATATAATATATATTTTAGAATGTCTCTCGGTTTGTCCCCTATACAGAGGATGCAACAATGTTTTTGGTAAGGAAAGTTAGGCACTAATTGTATTGATTCCCTTAACATTAATCTTGGGTCACTATATCAATGGATTTTGCATTACTAAAAAAAAAAAAAGGATTCAACAAGATCAGGGGTCGCAATTTTGTTGTTTAGCCTCACACCCCCCCCCCCCCCCCTCCCCCCCCCCAGGGAAAAAAAAAGAAAAAGAGAAAACTGGAGTTGATGTACTGGACGTGAGAGGTATGGTGGAAGACATGATTGGAGTAGAAGTGCTGGAGGTGAGATGTACAGCTGTTATTGGGTTAATCCGAGAATTAACCGTGCAGGGCTGGTTCTGGTTGCTCAGAATTATTGCAATCAGGTGATATATTAAAGGTTCAGTTATTCTTTTCTTAACTGGGGCAACGCCAGGTATATTTTCTAGTATGTCATAACATGATCCGAGAGACATATTATATGTATCTGAAAACAATGAACTATTCTATTTAAAATAATCAACTTTAAACCAGATTTTGTGAGAATTTGGTATTTCAGGCATACCATCTTTAAGCCCACTACTTTAAAAAAAAATTGTTATGTAATTATTGTTTCGAACATTACAAAGAAACCAATAACTCATAATCTGAGAATGCATATATGTTTCTCATTTTGAGATGTCATGTCACACGTGATTGGTCTACACACTCTAGGTTTTCTATTTACAAACTGTGTTTGATTTCGGTTAGATATAATTATCTATGAAATAAAACCTGACTGTCAAGACACTAATTGTAGAGTAATGGACAAACAAAAAAAATCACACCAAACTAAAGATTTACAGACTTACCTGAATCAAATCACTGAAATCAATAAGCATCAGTATATTGTGTCAAGGTAAATAAAGTTAGCCAGAATTCATTTAGTTTTTAGATGAGATAATTTTAGGCACCCTATAAACCCCACTCATTAACACAATGTGGCCTGGTTATTTCCTATTTCTTGTGCTTAATACAAGAAGTTACAGGCTTTAATAAATGGATGCTAGAGTAAAACAGAAGGATTTAAATGGTACAACAAGATCAACAATGTAGAACTGATGACAAGAACCAGACAAAGATCACCAATGTAGAACTGATGACAAGGACCAGGCAAAGATCACCAATGTAGAACTGATGACAAGGACCAGGCAAAGATCACCAATGTAGAACTGATGACAAGAACCAGACAAAGATCACCAATGTAGAACTGATGACAAGAACCAGACAAAGATCACCAATGTAGAACTGATGACAAGAACCAGACAAAGATCACCAATGTAGAACTGATGACAAGAACCAAAGATCACCAATGTAGAACTGATGACAAGAACCAGACAAAAATCACCAATGTAGAACTGATGACAAGAACCAAAGATCACCAATGTAGAACTGATGACAAGAACCAGACAACTGCAAGTGGAACAAGAGATAAGATGTTGGCAATGGAAAGGACAAACATTGAAGAACCTGTTGATAGCATTACCAGGCAGTCCTTGTTCTGGAATCCCCAGGTAACAGAGGTAGAAGGAAAGAGAAAAACGCACTACGAAAAGAATTCAGGACAGAGATGAAAGCGACGAGGAAGACTAAGAAAAAAAACCTTAACCTGGAGGCATGGGACTGTAGGACTTGGCATGAGTTTTTTGAAGGCCTATACTCCAGTGGGAGCTGAAGGGTTATGATGATGATGGTTATACTGAAACACTCTAAATAAACACAGACATTAAACTGTATTAAAAATAAAGCGATTGTGAGATAAATCATGTGACAGCAATTACCAACCAACAGCCACGGTAGCACAGTGGTTAGTGCACTGGCTTCCTAGCTCGGTGGTCCATGGTTCGATCCCCAGTTGAGGTGGGATTTTTTAGACCGCAAATGGCTTCGGGGTCGACCCAGTCTCATGAATTGGGTACCAGAACAACTCTGGGAAGGTTAAGGCGGCCGGCGTGATGCTGACCACATCACCCCTAGTGTGCCGATGGTCAAGAAAATATGGGCCTAACACCATATTCCCAATATGCCTCAATGAGTGTGTAACGGGATATTTTACCTTTTACCAACCAACAGCTAATGGACACAAGCACATTATAGCTTTCAACTTCTAATATGAAACATATACAATAAAAGAAGCATCCGACTGGCCAAGCAGCTAGACCGCTTCCCTGTCGCAGCACATTACCAGTTACCGGGGTTAAAAATTGTTGAGTCAAGCTCTGGTCTACCCGGCTGTAAATGGGTTCATGACTCTGCTCTTGAGTTATGGAAGGCATGAGCAGCGGGGAAGGGAAATTGTCATGAAGCTTCAATTCCTAATAGCAGAATCTGCTATGGGACTACCTTCATGTGGGGAGGACAAAATAAACAGTAGAACACTTACTCCAAAACTGTCAGCTCCATGAGAGGAGCAGTGTGACAGCGTAGCTTTCTGCAACCCAGTTGAGGGAGAAACTGTATGGTAGCGAGAAAAGCCTGAGATGGACTACCAGCTTTTTGAGAGAGACAGATTATTTGAAATTATTTGAGAGCAAATGACAAGGAAGAAGGACTACAGTTATCTTATTTTATTTTTTGACATTAAAAAAAGTTTGCTCCAGTTTTACCACTTTGAGAACACATTTACAGCTTATGGCAAAAGGATATATTCAAGGTCCTCGCTGCCGCCAGGATCAACTCTACAAACAAGATAGAGACAAGATGCCAGAACATGCTCCATCTTTCTACCTCGTGTAAACCGTTGTGCTACAGCAAGTTTGAAAAAACCAAAGGCTGTCTCAATGCTGCTCAGGTGCATACGTAATTGTCCTCCCATTTCCTTCAGCCTCCTGTAACCTTTCAAATAAACAACAGATATGATGTTAACAGGAACATATATGCACATATTACACATAAACATAAAGGATACAAAATTTCTTAAAATACTGAAAAATTGTAATGACAGTTAGTATATCATCATTCTTTGTGCTACTTACGGAGCATGCAGCCACCACTACAGCTCCTTCCCTAGCAGGAAGCCTGGACCAAGCATTCACATGCTCTTGTAGTTCTTTTTCTCCAGGACTATTACCAAGTCAAATATTATATAACATCTCTGTAAGCCGGTGTCGATATCTGCTTGTGGCCTCTGCTGGAAAGGTTTACATGATGATGTTGCTAGACCCATGCATATTATACTGAGAAACAGTTTAGGATTCACAATTAAAGCTGAACAAAAATCTTTTTCTCATTTTCTAAAAATCAATATATCCTCTTATAATTCATCATCATCACCTTCCTTTGCTTCTCGCTCTTTTGCAGCCAATAGCAAGTTGAAGACTCCTTGGTATTATCTACACTGCTGATCTAGGCTTTTACTGTGGCTTTTCTGCCATTCCGAAATGTGTTGAGTTGAAGTCATGAGCTCCAGTTTCTCCAGCTTGGCTTGCATTTAAAGGATCATCACATCTGATCCCAAGCTAGGAGTAAGAAGCATGTGGTATACTGTGCATTCCCCACCATTCAAGGGGACTCTCCAACTGGGCTCTCCCAAGGAATTGTCACGTCCTGAACAGAGCCACTTCTCAGCTCCCCCTGCCTATCACTGGATCCAAAGTGAGATCCTCCTGCATGCAGGCAGCCAGGTCAAAGCCAAAGAATTATGTCTGGGGCTAAAGTGACTTCTCCAAGCTTAGTGTGCAATGCTGAGTTCTCAACAAGTTTCACCATGGGGGAATCCGTGGAAGTGTGTGGACAATTTCAAGAGTCAATGAGGGTGTTCTTATAATTCACGGCTTACCATTTTCCAGAGTTAGCTTCCTTGAGTCTTCAGAACTGAATCCATGCCCATATACACCACGGAAAGACTGCGCTCTGGTACCTGTGAACGAGGTAAGATTAACTAAATTCCATGAAACTATCAGAACAAGAGATCATGTAAATAACCTACAAAATGTTTCTAAATTTATTTGTCATGAAACACCACAAAATCTGTATTAATACATTCATAAAAAAGTTCATTGTTTTATCAATGAGCAGATTCCAACTGGTAAAGCAGTTAGAGCATTTGCTTCTAATGGCAAATTACTATGTTCCTGGTCAAAACCTGGTAGCATCATGCACCAGTCTTCTTCTTCTTTCATCCTTAGCCACAGACTGTCAAAGCAGTCAGTGGCCATCACACCTGTTGGCATCTTGTAGGGCAGTAACAAACTGCTTCCACTCTGTTCGGTCAGCAGCCATCCTTCGTGTAGTGCCACAGCTCTGTTTCTTTCTCTGCATCTCGGCCTCCACAGTTCTCTGCCAAGTTGTTTTTGGTTGGCCTCTCTTTTGCTTTCCTTCGTGGGTCCATAGCATGGCTGTTCATGTGATGGCATCAAGGTCTCTTCTGAGGACGTGGCCAACCCAACTCATGTGTCTGTCAGCTATGATGGTGTGCATGTCCTCATGGTTACTTCAAGCAAGCAGTTCTTGGCCGATGATGGTATTCGGTCAAAAGATTGCCAGATTGTATGGAAAGAAGACAATTTTGACATTTCCTTCTCTGTTACTCTTCAGCATTCCGAACCATAGAGAAGCAAAGAAAATACACAGCTCTAATATAATCTTAATTTTGTGTTTGTGCTGTCCTGAGGACTTCCAGATGTTTTAGACTAGCAAAGGCTATTCTCACTTTATTCATTCTGCTTTTGATGTCTTTGTGCGTTCCGCCGTCTGGTGTTAATATGCATCCTAGGTATGTAAATGTGTCTGTCTGTTCTAGCTTTTGGTTCTTTATTATTATGGGCTCAGGATTGCCAACACTGAGTGTCATGACCTCTGTGTTTATTAGACTGATGTTCACACCCACCTGCTGGCTATACTTATTCAGCCTGTTTTTTCTTGCATGTGTTGATGTGAATGGGCGAGTAGTGCGATGTTATCTGCATATTCCAGATCTTCAAGTGTAGGAAACGTCCATCTGTTGGACTGTCCTCTGTTGCCTGGCACATCACCCAGTAATATGACTGTTAAAAAAATTAAGTGGTTGCGAAGGGGCACCTCTGTCGTATTCCTGTCTTTGCCTCAAAAGTTAATTTGTTCTGCCCAAAACTACTTGTAAAGTTAGCACAGAGGCTTTTTATGATGGAAACAATGCAGCCGGGAACTCTATAAGCCCTCAGTATTTTCCATACGCCGTCTCTGTGTATGCTGTCAAAAGCCTTTTCAAAATCAACAAAGTTAATGTATAGCTGTCTCTGCCATTCCGAGCACTGCTCTAAAATGTTCCTGAGGGTGAATACGAGGGGCGGTCGAAAAGTTTTGCACTTTAGTATGAAGGAGTCAAGGCACGTACCTGGAAATTGGTGTGAACTTTAGTCCTTCTCTATGTATTCACCCCTCAAGGCAATGCACTTCTCCCATCTCTTCTTCACCTTCCTGATGCCCTGATTGTAGAACACCCCCGTCTGGGCCCGGAACCACGTCTCCAGTTCAGTAATCAAGTCCTGGTCGTTAGAAAAACGATGTCCACGAAGCGGATTCTTCATGTTTGGAAACAGGAAGAAGTCACTCAGTGCCAAGTCCGGTGAGTATGGTGGATGGGGCATGATTTCATACCCACACTGCTGGGCAAGGACGATGGAGCCATGAGCTGCATGAGCCAGCGCATTGTCCTGAAGCAGACGAACGCCTCTGGACAGCATCCCGTGTCTTTTGCGCTTCATTTCTTCTCGTAACTTCTGGAGAAGGCTTTGATAGTACGTGGAGTTGATAGTACGGCCACGAGGAAGGTGGTCGGTGAGTATTACCCCACGGCAGTCCCAAAAGACGGTGAGCATGACCTTTCCCGCAGAGGGTGCCGTCTTTGCCTTCTTTGGTGGTGGCGAACAGGAATGTTTCCATTGTTTGCTCTGGTTTTTAGTCTCGGGGTCATAGAAATGCACCCAACATTCGTCCACAGTAACCAGTCTACGAAACAAATCATCTTCGTCAGCATTGCAAATGTCCAACATCTGTGCGGATGTTTCGGCTCGATGCTCCTTTTGGAATGGTGTGAGAAGGCGGGGAACCCACCTGGCGGACACCTTTGACATGTGAAGCTGCTCATGCAAAATCTTCAATGTGGTCCCATGACTTAGTCCCAACTCAGCCATGATTTCCTCGACAGTTATGCGCCTGTCTGAGAGGACTAGGGCCTCCACTCTTGCAACATTGCTTGCATCATCTGCAATGGACGGCCTGTCGCTCCTTGGTTCATCTTGAACGCTGCTGTGTCCCGTTTGAAAGAGACTTTTCCAACGCTTCACAGTGTCATACGAAGAGCAGACATCCTTATAAACGGCAAACATCTCATCATGAATTTGCTTTGTGGATTTGCCCTGCAGGTGCAGGAATTTGATTACGCAAGGAGCCTCCGTTTTGTCCATGACACCGCTTCATACACAACTGAACCAGTTTCCCGCCAATTACTCTTTCACATGGCACCCCACGTGCGCAGGAAATGTAAACCAATAGTGTGTCTTTACAATGATACACAGCAATCCCGCCTGTCTTAACGCTTTCTTAGTAAAGTGCAAAACTTTTCAACCGCCCCTCGTATGTGATCTGCACATGTTCTGTTCTTTCTGAATCCTGCTTGTTCTTTCCTCAGTTTATAGTCTACTGCTTTTAAAATTCTCTGGATAATTATCCTGCCTAGTATTTTACTGGGAACCGAGAGGAGAGTAATTATAGTATATGCTATACTTTGCCATTAAGCATAGTGGGGAGATATATTCTATTTTACTTCAGCCATATTATACTGCTGTCTGGCCTAATCTGTTGTAGCTGGGTTTCTCAAGGGGCAGAAATTCTCATTTCATTTTCTCTGTCCACTTGTGCCACGAAGCTTCACGGGGAGAAGCATTTTTTGTCCCCACAGCAAAGTGTGTTGTTTTGGCTAATGTCATGCCATGTTGCCTCTGGATTTATTTAACTGTTTATCCACCTCCCTCTCTTTTTCCTTGAACTAGATCTTCAGCTGTCAAATGTTTGTGATGGCAGCTGATCTGACTGCATTCTTATGAGGTGTCTGGACAATTTTATTTTCTAGCAGATTCATAGTGTTCCTTCCAATTTTCTAATCTCCTCATTTCTCATACTATTTCTTAAGGTGACATAAGCAGCTTCTCTCATCCCATGCTGTAGTCTTCCTCCCAAGCGCTTGCGATAAGGACTATGTTTGGCACTGAAAGCAAAGAGCTGGTATGAAACTTTCTACGTCTTCTTCAAGTACCCTGCCCAGTGGCATAGGAGATCATGTCTCTCCACAGTACAATTTATCAATTCTGTTGTTGGTTTCTTTCCATGCTACGATGTCAAACTGTCCAGTATTTGCTCTCTTTGTCTTCCCCTATATCTTTTCCTTCAATCTTACTTGTTGTTACGATATATTCCAGCTTTCCTCTTCTATTGACATGCCCAAAAAAAGTGGATTGCTTCTTTCTAACTTGTGAAATAAGTTTTCTTTGTTCATTGGCCTCTTTCAGGACATCCTCATTACTCTTTTTAGCTGTCCTTTGTATTTTTAACATTCTTCTGTAAAACCACATCTCTGTGGCCTCTGCGGACTTTCTGGTGACTAAAAATTATACACTATTGTTCTACAGTTGATGAGACATGAAGCAGCACCATCTTGGATTAAAGGCCATGCACACATGAAGAACTCACAACATTAAGCCCCTAGCATTGAGCAATAATGACAGCACTTCATACATGCCAAAGTTTTACTTTTTTTTTTAATGCTTTCCTTTTCTGAGACAATGAACATTCCAGATTAACCCTGAACCACCCTCATATATGTTCGTTTCTTTAATCTTCAGCTGCATAGTATGTCACTTGGTTCTCTTTTATAGCTCTGTGCTTTGGCCATCTGATAAGGAAGATGCAACAGCAGACGCTGGCAAAGGTCTAAAGCTGGGGTGGGACAGTATTGTTAACATGCCATGCCTCCAAACTACAGAGCAGGATATAAATAAAATCTGTATGCTAAACAAAAGTGAGAAAATACCAACTTGATGCCCATGAACTCTGCACATCCATATAAAGCTTTCACTGATCTGCTTCCATTCAACCAGTCTCAGGACATTCATAATGATCCAAAATGAAACCCTTGCAGATATTGTAATCACCTCTGAGCGAAACCACCAACGTAACGGCAACCATTTGAGATACATTGCCAAACATTGCCATGGCTGTCTACTATTCTACGATTCAGCTGAATATTATTACTGATCTATGCAACCAAAGAAGTTAAGAGCACTGCCTGAAGAAAACCAGTAAACTTATATTACAATAAAAAATATACAGCTATTGTTTGTAACTGCACAAAGTACTAAGTGAAATATAATTTTTTTTTAAAACAAGCAGTAATCAACATTACCATCATTTGACACAAATTGGCCAATAACTGATGCTCCGCCTGCAGCATTCTCTTGATAATGAACTTCTGACACAATAATTTGGTCTTCCAAGACTGTGCCACAGTTTGTACAGACAGCATCACCTCTGGCTGGATCTGTCTCTATGTCAGCACAGCCACATTGGGAACATGCTCTTGGCATTGTCTAATCGCTATATGTGTTCTACACTGTTGTGAAATGAAGGAAAAAGCAACACTATGTATGCAAATGCCAATATCCATTATTTAAAAATCAAATAAACAATAATACTCTTTATTTGAATGAATGTGATGAATTAAGGAATACGTACATTCTAGCTGTTCTCAATGGAACCAAAGTACAAATGAAAATACTGTGAGCTTTAGCATGGTGGCTGTGAGCTTTAGCATGGTGGCTGTGAGCTTTAGCATCCGATTGACAGTGTGGTTAGAGCGTTGGTCTCTCGTGGCAAAGGTGCTGGGTTTGAATCAAAGTACCGACACGCTCCAGTCTACCCAGCTGTAATCGAGTGCCTGACTCAGCTATTTGAGTCAGGGAAGGAAAAGGCATGGAGGAAGAGAACTGGTCACCCCACCTCTCAATGCTGGACCTGGTGGTTAGTGCACCGGCTTCCTAGCTCAGTGGTCTATGGTTCGATCCCCAGATGAGTTGGGATTTTTTTAGGCCGCAAACGGCTCCTGGGTCCACCCAGCCCCAACTGGGTACCAGAGCAACTCTGGGAAGGTTAAGGCGGCCGGCGTGATGCTGACCACATCACCCCTAGTGTGCCGATGGTCAAGAAAATATGGGCCTAACACCATATTCCCAATATGCCTCAATGGGCGTGTAACGGGATCCTTTACCTTTACCTATCTATGAATAATCGTTATAATTAAACTATTGTATTCTTCTACATTTGGCCGTTACAGAAAAATAATGAATCACCCAACTGTAAAATACATTGCATGAAATTATCATAACAATTTATTATTAAGAAATCTGAATAGAAAATGTTGGAAGAATAGACAATGATTTCAAAACAAGAATATAGAAACCAAGAGAAGCTCTGACTGTATTGGGAAGTAAACTGAAATCAAATCAAATCAAGTCCAAAAAAAATTTACTCAGCTGTCAAGAACATATGGGCCTAACACCATATTCCCAGTATGCCTCAATGGACGTGTAAAGGGTTCCTTTAACTTTTTTTTTTTTTTTTTTTTTTTTGTCAAGGCAGGGTAAATATATGACTGAAACCTGAGGGTAGAGAACAAAAAATACATCATATGAGAAGTTATACACCTTTATAAGCGAGTGCTTGCACACAGCAGAAGGATGGAAATATTAAAATGGTCTGACAAAATCATCAATACAGAACTGAAGGAAAGAACATGAGAAACACAAGTGGAGAGGTGAAGTAAAGACTTGTGTTGAAGAGCACATGCATTGGGGAAATGAACTAGCATTACAAGGTAGTCCTTAATACTGAAATCTTCATGGTAAGCGAGATAGAGAGAGACCCCCAAACACATGGAGAAGGGAACTGGAGCAGATTTTAAAAGGGATAAAGACGACATGGAAAAAACTTGACCAGATGGCACAGGACATAAAGGCCTGGTGTGAACTTACTGAAGATATTTGCTCTTTAGGGAACTAAAAGGTAATGGTGATAATGATCACCATGTTATCATTATGTTATACTTTATCAAACTTAACAGATAAGTAGCAAAAACGACTATAATGAACTACCTGAAGGAAACTGTTAGACATCACAATTTGTAAATGGGAAAACACATTTCACACATTTTAAAGGGCAAAATAGATCTATTATTACTACTGAAATTATAAAAATGATTCACTTCACCAGGGGTCAGCAACAGATCGATCATGATTTACCACTAGATTACAAGGGATCATTTGGTAATCTCTAGGTGATGGGAGGTAGGAGCAGGAAGAGGAAAGGTTTTTTAACTTTGGTAAATTTCTGAATAGCCCTTCCCCGATGGCAATTAAAACTGCAGTGCCCCATGGTTTAAAGGTATTTTTACTACATTCCCAGTTAAGACCTGCAGGCTAGCTTATAAAATTTCCTTACCACTACATAACACAACGTAATGCAACAATTGTCACATTTAACAGCACAAGTTAGTGACTAGGCCCTAATTGTGATCAGCAAACTGCCTCTACCAGGCAGCCGAGTTTTATAAGAACTGCATCAAGTTAAATAACTCTACAGGGGAAGTAATATTTAGGTACATTATTTTGTAATTACAGGTCTATATCCTTTTATTCGAACACCCGAAAACTGAAATATTTTGATAATTAAAAGTTTCTTTGGGCTACTTTTCAACCACAATCTGGACGATTTCTAACTATTTTGGGCAACTTTTGGCTATTTTCGAACACATTTTGGGCGATTTGTTAACACATTTTGGGCGACTTGAGCTTTTTTTGTGCAACTTGGGCTACTTTTCAAATGTGATTTGGGTGACATCTGAACACCGAAACAATCATGTTCCTTAACTCTTTAAGCCCCAAGAGCCAGTATACTGTACTTCCCGCTAGACCCATTTGGCCCAAGAGCCAGTATACTGGCTTTCGTATCTCTTGATTCTTTCTAGGGCTGTTTTCTAATTTTGACAACTCAAAAACGCTATCTTCTTAAAGTACAGCCATCCATTATGGACTTTTGTTATTTATGAATATGAACATTAAAAAAAATTATTTCCAAACAAAAACAATAAAAACATACTGGTATGGCCATTTTTGTTTGGGCCAAACCCACCTTTTTGCTTGGGACTGAAAGAGTTAAACAATGGTGTCCCTGAAGATTTCAGACAAAAGGATAGACCTGTACTAAAGTGTTGCCATTGGCATTTGAGAAAGCTGAATGAGTTCTTCTAAACCATAGTGAGGGTAAGGCAGAAATGTAAAGGTCTGGTGAGATTCTCATAATAGGCCTGTATATTGATAATGACTAATAAATAGTGATATGGGCGTCATCCCAAACACCCTAGGCTTTCCCTCCTCCCCTATATTAACAGAATGACATGTATGAGAGACTACCATTTTGGGACAAAAGAACATTCACACATCTACACAAGTTAACACTGTTAAGTGACTCACTAATCGGAAAGGCGAAATGACACCATATTCAGGTATTGGCATTCAAAATTATTAACTGGAATTAGCAACACTATATATCCTAATCATAACCCATCGGAGGTTGAACTGGATATTTTTATTCAAAAAATAATGTTCAAAAACACATTTCTGATTTAAAAAGCAGTAAATTTTAAAGTGTGAACATTGAGAATAAGGCATGTAAAGTGTAGCCTGTGTAACTTAGGCCTACTCTTGGATTCATTAGGCCTAGCTAAAAACAGATCTCATAAATATCAACAATAACCTTTTTTAGCTAGTTGAGGGCAGTAGACAAGGTCCATCATGTTGCCAGACTGACTATCTATATTTACGTTACAGCTAGTCATAACCTAACCGCAACCCTGTTTCGAACTTTGCCAAAATTAATAACGCCTGAAAAACACTGAGGCTGTTTTAAAAATAAATACCTAAAAATATTCCAACTAGAAGCGAAACTGTGTTTCTGACCAACACGGTACCTTCCAGTCTACTATCTCCTACTTTAACTTTTTATTGTATCCAAAGAGCTTAAATAATGCTTGAACTTCACAATAACTTCTAACTTCTTTTAAATTACACGCTATCACAGGTAAAATAAAAATCTTGTAGGCTACACATTTTACAACTAGCTACAAATGTAACAGCTCAGAATTCGATACTGGCGATAATCTCGATCATACAATAAGTAGGCCCTATAGGTAGGCCTATACACTTACTACACATGATCAAACTTATAAGCCTAATTTTTTTAAAGATGTCGTGAAACGAAGTGTAACCCACTACTTTGTTAATCACTATGTCGAGATACAGATTTGCTTCAACCAATCAACGATCAACGTTCACCAGTCTCTGAGACAGAATAAATTAACGGCCATCTTGTTCACGCAAGATGGCCGATGAAAACTGAATAAAATTAGGCTGTATGAGACCAGGTACAAAACCGGAGGAAACCAATCATTTTGCTCCGCCAGGAACCAACCGAAAGCTTTCCTCAAGTAGTTACCTGACTATATAATCAAGCGGATTTTATGCTAACCACGCAATCCCGAACTTGACGCCAGAGCTGAAGAGGAAGAAGCTGTCACTTTGATTTACAACTTACCTGAGGGCATCGACCTGCAACCTACTTCGCTAAGTCGCGTCAAAACCTGGCCAGTTTAAAATCTTAGGAGGGTAAATATATTCACGATATTCGTTGGTATTTGTTGTGCGTCATTTATACTACCTATCAGGTTACTGATTGTATCTTGGGGAAATTAAGTATAATGATTGTATTTCCTATTATGATTGAATAGACGAAGACTAATAGGACTCATACTTCAATCTATTGTCTCCTATAACCTGATATATCACCAAACAGTCCTCGTCGCATATACTCCTATCATAAGAACATAACAATATTGTTAGGATATGTGTTACCAGCTAGTATAGCACTTGTCAGAGAGGGCGTGGTATAGTATAGGGGGAAGGACATTGTTGTATCACACCTAGGTGTACATATTATTGGATTTATTCATGCATTGATTTATATTATGGGATGTATTCATGTATTAAATGTATTCATGTATTGAATCTATATTATTGAATGTATCCATGTATTAGTTTATCAGAAAGAATGCTTTGCAAGTAGACACCTGTCTTGTCTCGCTATTGCTAAATCATACTGAGCCATGTTGTCATTCATCCCACATGCATACATCGAAGACACGCTCATTTCACTCACACTAGAAATAGGTGGGCTTGAGGACAGAAATTAGCCCCTATTTTTGCTTTGTTACAGGTTTAATTGTGTCCTAAAAACCTGAGGTCGTATGTTCGAGTCAATCCCGCTGCCTGGAACTCCCTGTGGCAGTATCTGCTTGGGACTCAAAGCTGCTCACCTGTGGGAACATTTTCCGCATGCGCTGACAACACACTAAGTCCCAGGTCATTCAGCAGCAGATTTCCAATATGTCACGAGTTCTTATTATATACCACCATAATCTGATTACGTTTCAAATTATGTCTAATTTACCGTATGAATGGTTTAAATTGTATGTGTGTGTTTTTTTTAAATTTAAATTTTTAAATTAATTTTTTTTTAAATTACTTTTATTTTTTTTTTTATTTATTTATTTATTTATTTTTATTTTTTTTTTTTTAACATACTTAAATTTGATTATGACTGGATGTTACAAATGTATGTTATTATTTTACCTTGATAATGTTGTATGCTTAAATAGTGTTCAAAATACATGTGCGATTGAATGGATAAGGTATGCAAGATGACAGAGAGAAGGGCAGAATGTAAGACGGGCCTGCGTGCCCAATTCTTAACCCTTTGAAAATAAAGTTCGTACGTTCGTTCGTTCTATCTATCTGTCTGTCTGTCTGTCTGTCTGTCTATCTATCTTCTTTATTTTAAAACATACTTTAATTATGATTATTACTGCAAATGTTTGATGTTATATTACCTTTATAATGATAAATGCCTTAATAATGCTTAAAGTAAATGTGAGGATGGAAGGATACAGTATACATGATGAGAGAGAGAGGAAGGGCAGAATGTCAGACGGGCCTGCGTGCCCAATTCTTAACCCTTTGAAAATAAAGTTTGTTCGTTCGTTCGTTCGTTCGTTCGTTCCGCAGGAGCATAGAGGTTGACCAGACTCTACATCTTTGGTCCCCCTCAGTCTTGGGTGGGCTAAAGGAACGATACTCTGCCGGTGGTGTGAACCAAACAAAGAAGAACAGACTTAAGAGAGATGAGTACACATTAGTACCATTTGTGTCGGCATTGTGAGCATAGAACTGTCAATGAAGAAAACGTGAATTAACATAGCAAGAGACAAAATTAATAGCATAGCTGAGAAGTGTTATATCCTTAATTAACACCACAGCTGATCCATGTACTATAATTAATTAACAGCACAGCTGATATAAATTTTTTTGTTCCTATAATTGGAAAACTTGGTGTAAAATATTTATATATATATATATAAAATAAATATTTGTAAATCACATGTAAACTTACAATTCCATTACATTCCATTTTTCAACATTCACCCTTCAGCACAAGAGTAGATAGTGTATATACTAAATAAATAAGAAGGAAATTGTATTTTGAACGACTTGTCAATTTTATCATTGTTAAGTAAAAATCTGTTTCCTTGTTTTTATTAATATCACAGTTAGTTACACAGCGGAGGTGGCGCTTTATGTCGGTCTCCTCTCTACTATTGTTTCGAGATCAGAGCATTCACAGCCGTAACTAATTTGTGATACCAGTAGTCCTCTCAGACACTGGGACTTCACCATTTTCTGCAGAAATTCTATTTCTGTAATTGTCAGTACTATACTGATACAAGAGCAAAATAAAACCTCTCGCCACAAAAGACAAGGTATCCCTTGATGAGTTATAATTAGGATATAGGCCTATAATGTAGTAAATTCAAGATAATAACATCCGATTGCTGATAGCCTATCTAAATACAGTATATTCTCCCCATCCACACAGTCCAAATGTACGAGGGGCATTCAGAAAGTAATGCACCACATCGTTTTTCTCAGCTATCAATAAAGATAGAAGCATGAAATTTTGCACACTTTAAATATGGCATGTGCCAATTGTGTGCACCGAATTGCACCGCAACCGGCCAAATAATACGGCTGCCCTAAACCGTTGAAATGGAGCGTGTTAGCAACTTGCGTTATAAGCAGCGAATTTTGATGGAATTTCTCGTTGCAGAGAAGGAAACTGTTGTGAACATTCACAAGCGTCTATGTGATGTGTATGGAAATTTTGCAGTCGACAGGAGTTCAGTCAGTCGCTGGGTTCAGAGAATCAAAGAATCAGGAAGTGGAGATATGGAGCTGCTTGACTGGCTGCGCTGTGGACATCCTGCCACAGCCACCACCGCAGAAATGTTGAAATGGACTGTACTACCCCATCCACCCTATAGTCCCGATTTGGCACCCTCTGATTTGCATCTATTTGGTCCATTTAAAGATGCACTCCGTGGGACAAGATTTGAAGATAATGAAGGAGTGATTCATGCAGCGAAGAAATGGCTACATGATCAAGACAAAATCTGGTACGGGCTAGGAATGCATGCACTTGTTTCGTGCTGGCATAAAGCCGTACAAGTTGATGGGGATTATGTTGAATAATACCGATGTGTACATGACATATCCATGTATAATGTGTATAAATTTCGTGCTTTTTGAATAAACAGCTCCTGAGAAAAACGATGTGGTGCATTACTTTCTGAACGCCCCTCGTAGTAGGCCTAAAGCAAAATTGTATGAATGTATGTGTGCCCTCCTCTATCCCACAAAAAAATGTAAATTACAAACAAGTGCAAAGAACATCAACAAAAAAGTTTAGTTTCTCATAAATGCCATGTTGTTAAAGGGGTGAGGTGTGATAGCCCGGGGGTATCCGGGATGATACCCAATCCACCAATAAGCCTTAGCCTAGGCCTAGGGTCTAGGCCTAATTGATTTTTTATTAACATAGATAGCCTACAAGGTAGGCCCTAATACTATTAAACTTGTCTTTCCTAAACTTGTCTGTTAAGTCAGGCTTATGGCTGAATAAATCCGTAGAAAAAAATATATTAACCTCCGAAAAATAAATACACCACTTATATTTTGCCATGCACAGCACCGAAATTGAACCACCACCCCGTCACAGCGCCATTGCGCAAGATTACGATAACGTCCATTTCCACTACACCATTGGCACAAGACAATTTTGTTGCAACGCAAGATATATCTACCTTAAACACTAAAACCTGCGGTCATGTGTTTTATACAATATGCTAGAGTTGTTTTTAATGTGACAATGTGAAACCTAAGTGCATGGGCTGTGTCAAACCTCGAGATGCCTGAACTTCTTTTGACCACAGTCATATTTCGTATCGATTATTTCCACAACTGGTGAATGAATAGCCAATATAGTCTCCTACTAAGTACGATGTTTGTGCGTGGTAATTAAAATATGATAAGCAAAGAAATTATTGAACCTACACTTACGGTTTTAACTATTAAATAAAGCAGTAAAATAAGTGATAATGGACCCGTAGAAACACTTTCCTTAAATTACAGTTTACTAGTAAAATATTTTATCCATTGCAACATGAGTTTGTAAAACAGTTCATACACTATTTGTAGGTTTGGTACACACTGACACGAGCAAAGCAAGAAGCTAAATAGTGATTTACTTTTCGTACATACTGCATCAACAGTGTTAAACTACCCATCTTCCCTTAGTAATTCTTCTGAATCTGTAAAACAGCAAATATAGTTCCATTCTAATTCTGAGTAAACTATTGTTTTTCTTTCTTCTTCTTTTTTTTTTTTTTTTACTTTTTTAAAATACAGGTACGATTTTGACACGTTTTTAAAAATTAATATCGTATAAGGATCAATGATGGTGTGCGGATAAGGGGTAGTCTGATCGAGTGCTCGTGTGGATGATGGCAGATAGTTGGCGGATTTGATGTAATCTCCGACACCTCCAGGCTTTCTCACCCCCTTCCACCTTGTTAACAGCAGGGCAGTTGTGAGAGACTTTACTTTTTTTGTTATTTTTGGTTATTTATTTATTTTTTTGCTGTTTTTTTGGGGGGGGTATTTTTTTTGTTTTTGTATTAGTTTGTTTTCTATTTGTATTGTTTGTTTGTTTCTTGAAAAGGGGGTGTCACACACAAATTGATTCACACAATTTGGGATTTTATTTACTATATTTGGACTGAATGGAGGGCAGAAGAAGATACTATAAGGATATCGGAAATCTGATTTTATTGTCTTGAATTTATTACACTATATGTCCTGGGAGCTATTAAAGAATACTATACGTGAGAGAACACAAATACTGGCAACCAAGATTGACAGAGACAAAATACGACAGGAAAAGATAATAGAACAAGCCATCAAACTCGCAACTCTAATTGATAAAACAGAACCTCACATCATTACATTGCAGGAAAAATTAGAACAATATCAACACCATAGATTAAGAGGTGCCCTGTTACGGACAAAACTTAACACAATCACACAAGAGATACCCAGCAAACAATACATGGCAATAGAACAAAACATACAGCGAAGCAAGCAAATAGGCCAAATAGTCGACTCACATGGAGACATACAAACGCAGGCACAACATTTAGCACAAGCCTTTGAGGACTACTATACAAATCTTGACACAGAAGAAGGAATACAACCACATATACAAGACACTTTTATGCCATACACTAAGAAACTGAGCAACAAAGATAAACAATCTCTTGATGCAGAACTGATCCTAGAAAACATAACACACGCAGTAAACGAAATGCAAAAAAAAGGCAAGTCAACAGGACCAGACGGACTCACAGCTGAATTCTACCAACATTTCTTCCCCATTTTAGGCCCTCTCCTACTAAGGGTATATTCAGAATCTTTCGAAAAATAGAATTTCTATCTAGTTTCAACTTGTCATACATCACTCTAATCCATAAAGACGATCCGGACAAAACAAAGCTTAAAAACTACAGACCAATTTCACTCCTAAACACCGACTATAAAATTTTAGCAAAAACCCTAACAAACAAACTCAAACAGTTCATGGCTACACTCATACACGAAGACCAACAGTGTAGTGTTCAGATCATAAACATTCATTAGCATGCACACTTCATAAGAGACATCATCACTTACACACATGAGATGGATTGCCAGTCGTCAATCCTATCTCTAGACCAGAAAAAAGGCTTTGACAGAATATCCCACTCATACCTCCATAAAACTTTACTACACTGCAACATTGGTGAATACTTTAGAAAGTGGATTGAAATTATATACATGATAAAGTTGTTATTTTATTCCCGTTAATGATATCCACCAAAAGGATAAATATAAGTGGATGGAAGCAGACATCATCATCATCAGTTGATAAGATCTCTATGGTGTTGTTTGCTCCACTGTAGTGTATGGAATGTCAACTTGACCTACGCAGTGGTGTGTAGACATGGATTGAGTGTATAATGTGCGAATGATAATAAGGGTTCGTGGTGTTGACAAATGTTCTTTTCTCACACTCATGTATGGCTGGAAGTCATCGACACCAACGACTGTGTACCTTTACTAAAGTTTAATTGGACGTACACACTCGACAGCACAGATAGTGACAAATCACAGGTTGGCATAATACATCATGGTACAGTGGATAACTGGTCTTGCAATGTTATGTTACATGGGCACTCATGTAGAATAATATTATAATGGACTGTCAGTAGCCAAGCACCCAGTATTGCCCATATATATATATCAACTGAGTTTACTGACAAAGCACGTCAGATTATAAACAATATCCAAGATGGCTTCTACCTAATCTCGTCTAGCGAAGATTCTTTAACATAAGGTTCAGCACAGTTTTTTCATATAATAATATTGAACCGCTAGCAATGGGTTCTCATGTGTAGCAGTGATCTCTGGACTAATCAAGCGATAATACGGGCATCCCTTTTCTCTTCTTGAAAGTCACTACATGTTTGGTTCCAAGATGGCTTCACTCGTGAGCTGTCACTCACGTTTGGATACAGATAATGAATCTGTCCTAAAGTTAGTCATTCATAAAACATTTCATTGCTCTGTAGATTTGATCATGAACAATTGACTGCATTCTACAGGATATAGTGCTGCTAGGAATCGAAGTCGTTTTCATCGAGTCAAATATATTCTCTTAGACATTCAAATCGTACCTATCGAAAATGGTGGCTTCGTACGAGAGTTCATAAGAGTGTCTATTATTACCTTGGTATCAGAAATATGATTCTGCCATTCCTTGGCAATACGAATAAACACTGGGGTAAAGCATACACGATAGGTCTAGACGACTATCACTTTCCCCACAAATACTGAGATCACTTTTTCCCCGGCGACAAGCCGACATAGAAGACACAGTCCCTATCAGGACGAAGCCAAATCACACCACACTCTAGCGACACATCCGCCGAATAGCCTTTGACCTCTCTAGAGACAACAGAACATATAGTTCGACTTAGATATGTAAAGATATACAGATATAAGACAGACTCGTCCTACTCAGACAAACAATACACATAAATTCAGGCCATAGATATTCTGAAGCAAGAACAATCTATTACTACCCAAACAAAGAATAAATCGCAGAAAACTGGATTTATCCGCGGAGTTCGATCGAAAGAGCCGACACAACTTTCAAGGGAAGTAACTCAATAATGACTTTTCCTTAAGCACTATTTTGTTTACAAAATATTTGCGAACATAACAAGTATACCAATGTATAATATTGTAAGATATCAAAGACTGCACGTAACAGTCTTACCACACCTCCCGGGAAAAAAAAAAAATGGAACATTTTTTTTTTTTGAAATACATCTAGGAGCAACGTACAATAGGCTCACAACGCATGAATAATGCGCAGATGAAAATATCAGGAATACCTATAACGCCTAATATGAGGCTAAGTCGACTTATGGAGCGACTGGTGAGAATGTGTCTCATAAACTGAGAGAAATTATTTCTCTACAAGTATATTTTTCCAGGAAGGTGTCATCAAAGTATAATACAATTCTGGCAATTACACAATGCCTAAAAAATTCATATCATCATTTCGTATTAGATATCTTAAATTTATGATTTATGAAGAAACAATCATCAAAGCACAGCGGTGAATAAACATCAATGAACCGCTATGTAGTGATACAATCATTATATTATTAAATTACAAATGTGTATCTATCATGATATAGAAAAGGAACTACTATAGAACTAGACATATCAAGAAGTCTAAGCCCTAATAGTTATGTGGAATCATGTGGGCATCTTGACAGAATGTCTGCCATCACATTATCTGATCCACGAATAGCTCGCACAGAGAAATGAAAAGGTTGAAGAGCAATTGCATATCGAGTAGACCTCGAGCTCTTCAAATTCTTACTCTGTATAGCAGTAAGAGCTTTTTGGTCGGTTTCTACTATGAAATGTGCGCCTAGAAGGAATCTCTGTAGTTTGAGGATCGACCAAACCATAGCTAATAGCTCACGGTCTAAAACCGAATAATTCCTTTCTGCCGCATTAAGTTTTCTGGAAATATACATTACAGGATGCAGAGTTCCAGAGTACTCTTGCATTAGTGCCGCTCCAATCCCAGTGGATGAAGCGTCACTACGAAGAACGAATGTCTTATCTTTAGTGGGTAGCACTAAAATAGGTGGTGTTGAAAACAGTGTTTTAATCTTATCCAGAGAGCATTGGCATTCCTGAGACCAGTGGACCACATTAGGCGAACCTTTCCTTAGAAGTGTTGAGAGAGGTGCCATGATAGAGGATAGATTCTGAATGAATCTGCCATAAAATTGAATAAGACCTAACAGACTTCTCACCTGTTTTTTAGTCTTAGGGATTGAGATGTTAAGTATCTTACTAGTATTATGGTCCTCTGTCTTTAGGAAACCATGACCAACTCGGTGGCCTAGGAAAGAAATTTCGCTAAAACCAATATAGGCTTTAGAGGGTTTCGCTGTCAGGTTGTGCTCACGCAAAGTAGACAGCAATTCATCTAACCCTGAATAGTGATCTTCCCAAGTATCGCTGAAAAGACAGATGTCGTCTAGATATGCAATGACATCTGACCGATAAGATAGGATTCGGCGCATCATGCGTACGAATGTAGCTGGTGCGTTCATAAGACCGAAAGGCATAAAATTCCATTGGAACAAACCTCTAGGTGTTGAAAAAGCCGTGAGAGGTTTGGCGCGTTCAGATAAAGGAACTTGCCAACATCCTTTAGACAAATCAAGTTTAGTGAAAAAATGAGATTTGGAGAGTCGAGTAAGTAGCTCTTCCAGTAAAGGCATAGGTTCGGCATCGAACTTCGTTACTTGATTCAATTTTCGATAGTCAACGCAAAGACGTATGTTATTGTCTTTTTTACGCACAATAACCATCGGCGAAGAATATGCAGAGGTGGATGGTTCGATTATTTTCAAATCTATCATCTCATCCAACTCTTTATCGACCTGTGCTTGAAAATGTATAGGTATAGGATAAGGTCTAACCCTAATAGGAGTATGGTCAGTTAGAACAATGTCATGTTCAATGACATGCGTTTGTCCAGGGATGTCAGTGAGTACATCCTGAAATGTTTGCAACATAGTTGAAACTTGTCGCTGTTCTCCTAGAGACAAATCAGGAGAGACAGTAACGTTCTTCCATGATTCACTGGAATGAAGTGGGATCATTGGAAGAGGAAGATTTACATCTGAAAAACTTGTTTCCTCATCCTGTATCACGGACAGTGATGAGTAATGACCATGTTGTACTGGAGAATTGTCCGTTGCTTGGAAAATGGGTTGCAAATAATCCGGACGTTCATGGAATTCAGTAAGCATATTGATGTGGAAGGTTTTATGCTTCCCATCAATATCGACAATATAGTCGACATCGGAAATTTTCGATATTATATCGTACGGACCTTTCCAAGAAATAAGTAATCTGTTTTCCCTACAAGGTAGTAATACAAATGCTTTGTCACCAGGACAAAGTTGTCGTAAGCATCTCTTCTTATTGGCAAATTGCCTTGCCTTCTGTTTCGCAAATTCAGAAGAAGAAGTTGCTAATTTGCATGCTTCGATAATTTTTTTCTCAACGCGATGACATATTCGTAGGATGACTTTGTGTCATCGTCAATATTGTCAGATGTAATGAGATCGTGAAGCAACGACATAGGGCCACGCGGACGCGCGCCAAAGACGAGTTCAAAGGGAGAAAATCCTGTATGTTCATTGGGTACCTCTCTGTAAGCGAAGAGGGCCGCAGGTAAAACTCTGTCCCAGTCTTGAGGATGATCCTCAGTTATCTTCCCCAGTAAGTTTTTTAAGTGTTCTATTAAGGCGTTCGACCATACCATTAGACATTGGATGGTAGATACTACTTAAAGATCTATCTATCTGCAGAGTAGACATTACTTGAGACATGGTATCTGATATTAGTTGGGTGCCATGATCTGACAATATCTCTCCGGGGAACCCCAGACGAGAAAATATAAGCCAAAGAGCATCTGCAATATCAGCAGTAGTAATGCTCTTCAGAGGAATAGCCTCTGGCCAACGTGTGCACATATCAACACACGTCAAGATAAACTGATGTCCTCTGGCAGACTTGATCTTAAATGGACCAATAATGTCTATGGCCATTTTTTGAAACGGCCGAATAGGAATGTCCGCCGCCTGAATGGGTGCAGCATGCCGTGGACCTTTGGATTTAACTTCCTGACATACTTTACAAGATCGACAATAAATCCGTATGTCCTTGTTTACCAATGGCCAAAAGAAAGCCGCAAGGACTCTTGACTTAGTACGGGAAAAACCCATGTGTCCAGCACACTGAGAGTCGTGAGCGTGCTGCAAAATTTTAAACTCTCAAATTCTTGGGAACCAGGATTTGAGAATGACTTGACGTAATGGAGTCTTGAACCATACGTACAAGTACGCCATTCTTCTTTGTAATCCACGATTTACGACTTGTGTCTTTATTCGGATCACCTTTAGTTGCAAGAATGAAGAATTTCTTCAGAGTGGGATCATCTTCTTGCTGTTTTATAAACGAGTCACGAGAAATTACCAAGGGATTATCTTGGTTATGCACTTCATTATCTTCAGTAGATGAAGTTTGAGGCATATTAAGAGCCTGAGCTCTAGTGACTACAGCGTTAGCAATCTGCATGTTTTGCCTTTCCCACGTGGAAATTTGTTGCGAAGTGCATTCCTTGACTCCATGAATGCGACCGATGATGAGGTCAGCGATCGGATTCGGAAGAAGACATGCGTGTACATCTCCTGTAAAGAAAGGAGTAGCAATCCTAATGATAGCAGTAGAGTATTTCTCTAATGTGCCGCCAAATGTTACACATTTGACTACTTGTCCAGTGGCGCGGGAAGGATCTACGAGTGACTGCCTAACACCAATTGTGGTGCATCCAGAATCAAATAGCACAGAGACTGGATTGTTATTCACTAAACCCTTATGTAAGACAAGAGAACCTCTTCCATCATGCGCGACTGATGCCGGAAGAGCAGGAAGAGGATGGCCACAGCTTAAAGTAGACACTGTGGTTGGCTCAAATAACGTTTTGCATTGGGGGCACTGAGATGCTCTCCCAAAATCAAAAGCGGCACATGCCATATTACTAGCATCATTATTATCTTTACTCTGTTTATAGGCTTCATTGGACTCTTGTTGTGCAGAGTTTGCCTGAAAATGTGGTTTATGTCTTTTGTATTGAGATCTACCTCGGTTATTATCACCTCTGTAGTTATTGTTACCTCTATTGTAACCCCTATTTGGGTTTGAGTCATAGTTCCCTTGGTTACCATTATCATATTCATTATAATGAGTATCTCTGTAATTATGATCTTGTTGACTCCAAGACGGATAACCCTGATAGTTTCTATAATTACTTCCTCTACGGAAATTCCTATAATTATGACCACCCCTGTGTCGAGAGCTATCAGCTCGTCTCCAGTTCTTTGAAGAAGAACCCTGAAATGATTGGTTACCTTGGTTTTGATAACTATTATGGTTACCTTTTTTATCAAATCTGTTTTGAGGTCCCTGAAATCTGTGTGAATAATTGGGATTGTATGGTGTTGCTGAAGCAACTGGCATACTCTCCTTAATCTTAGTGTTGCCAAAAGTCACGTCGGGGTGTGCAGTGACATATTGGGAACAATATTCTTCCATTTCTTTTAGAGATTTGGGTTTACGCTCATGTATAAATTCAAGGAAAGGTTTGTTCACACATGACATAATCTTATCTCTGAGCAACAAATCCATAAGTCCTTCATACGTTTTTTCTGTTTTGGAAAGCTCAATCCAACGATCAACTGTGAGACGTGCCTTTGCAGTGAATTCTGAGAATTCTACACCCGTCTCAGGCACCATCGTTTTAAATAAAAGGCGATAGCCTTCCTCACTTAGCTGATATTTTTTTTTTTATCAAAGCCGCCCTAATGACATCATAATTATCCTTATCTGCTTCTCCTACAAGGCATAATCTAGTCAAAGATTCACCTTTCAAGTTTTCTGATAATTGATTAGCGTATTGTGATTTATCCACATTATGTGTACGACAAGAACGTTCAAATCTATCCAGCCAGAATGTAATATCGTCACTGGACTGATTGAACGGTGGAACCTTAACCTTGTAAGTAGAAGGTTTACCATTACCACTAGATGCCTGATTAACATTACTCATACTTGTCAATCTCAATTTCTCTAACTCAAATTCATGTTCTCTTATTGCTTTTTTCTCTTCAGCATCTAATCTTTTTTGTTCAGCATCCCTGTCTAATCTTTTTTGTTCAGCTTCCCTGTCTAATCTTTTTTGTTCAGCTTCCCTGTCTAATCTTTTTTGTTCAGCTTCACTGTCTAATCTTTTTTGTTCAGCTTCCCTGTCTAATCTTTTTTGTTCAGCTTCCCTGTCTAATCTTTTTTGTTCAGCTTCACTGTCTAATCTTTTTTGTTCAGCTTCACTGTCTAATCTTTTTTGTTCCGCAGCAGCTTCTCTTTCTAATTTTTTTTTTTCAGCTTCAAATCTCCTTTCCTCCACCTGCATCTGCAATTTCTTTTGTTCAGCCGCAGCCTCAGCTTCTCTTTCTAATCTTTTCTCTTCCGCCATAGCTTTTCTTTCTTCTGCAGCTAATGCTTTGTCATATTGAGCAACAGCCCATTGTTCTAATTGTTGACCAGTCTTATCAAGGGCTTTCCCTTGTGTAATGAAGTATTCTAATGTAGACATGATGTCTAACAATAATACTAATCACCTGAACCAATAATAATACCACAAGTTCTCAATGACTTGATTAATCAGTATACTATCCCAATATCTGTGGGTCACAAGCCTTTAATAAGGTCTTGTATAATAGTAATAATAATCAGGTACTGGTTTATACCATAATCCAAGTGCAGTGCACAGGCAATTGTGTCTTATGAAATATACCTATATAAAACATATGTCAACCAACAGAATACATAAAGTACAAATAGGACTGACAATACAAGAACGTTTGCAGAAATCAAAATAAATCAAATAGGGAAATCAATGAAAATAATAGGAGCCGCGCTAGCGTAGTGGTTACAAACACCGCACTGGATCAAACCCGGCGACGGCATTGAATATTTTCGTCGACAACTGAATTAGAAAAGGTTTACCTGGCGAGGACATTTGAAGGAGTGTCGTCGACCAGGGACTGGCGGCTCCTGAGCCGACCCAGCTGCAATGGGTACCTCCGAAATCGGCGAGTATTTGCCTGAATGGCGAGGGACATTTGTCTCTGTACAAGAAATAAAGGGATACTCACGTAAAATCAATGTCAGGTTAGACATAAATGAAACCTGAAAAATATTAGAAAATAAAAAAAAAAAAAAAAAAATAATGAAAAATAATCACTGAATCTGCAAAGAATAACAACAACACAAATGACGTCACAATATATGAATATAAATTGTGAATAGAACTGAAAGATAGAAAAGGTTAGACCAACAAATTACAAACAAATCAAAACAAAACTAAAGAACAAAGAAATATTACAAAAATAACAATAATTACAGACTTCACAGCTAACACAAAAGCAACAGTTGTCGCAGCAAATTTTCAATCAAGAAAATTGCACCTATAGAAAAAGCCCACAACGGACCCTCTATGACGTGGGATATTCTGTTGTGAGGACGCCGCCCAACCTTAAACACAACCCGCTGACATAGAAACTAACATACTATACAAACAAATAACATGTAAACATAAATATATATAAATTATGTGTATGATAGTATGTGTTGCAAAATAGGCTCAGTTTTACAGTAATGGCAAAGTTATTTTTATGAAAATAAACAAACTGCCACTTTATTCAATTAAACATTCTGGCCTTAAATATTAAAGTTCATATACAGAAAACAAGAAGATCCATCGATGAAAATAGGACTTCTTAGTTCACTAATACTGTCTTCCTGTTAATATTACAAGAATTGATCCAACTGTTCCGTGAAACTCTGTAATGTCTAATGTAAAAATGTCAACAACGCTGACCTACATACTGCATTCACTTGACAGGTCACGTGACGAAGTGTTGACAAATAGCAAACCAATACTGCAAGTGTGTCGTATCAGCCACAGGAAACGGTCTGGTATCGGTACTCTGTTGACTTCTGAACTTCTGCGAGGTCAAACCCAGAAAGCTGGTCCACCAGTTGATAAAGTTGTTATTTTATTCCCGTTAATGATATCCACCAAAAGGATAAATATAAGTGGATGGAAGCAGACATCATCATCATCAGTTGATAAGATCTCTATGGTGTTGTTTGCTCCACTGTAGTGTATGGAATGTCAACTTGACCTACGCAGTGGTGTGTAGACATGGATTGAGTGTATAATGTGCGAATGATAATAAGGGTTCGTGGTGTTGACAAATGTTCTTTTCTCACACTCATGTATGGCTGGAAGTCATCGACACCAACGACTGTGTACCTTTACTAAAGTTTAATTGGACGTACACACTCGACAGCACAGATAGTGACAAATCACAGGTTGGCATAATACATCATGGTACAGTGGATAACTGGTCTTGCAATGTTATGTTACATGGGCACTCATGTAGAATAATATTATAATGGACTGTCAGTAGCCAAGCACCCAGTATTGCCCATATATATATATCAACTGAGTTTACTGACAAAGCACGTCAGATTATAAACAATATCCAAGATGGCTTCTACCTAATCTCGTCTAGCGAAGATTCTTTAACATAAGGTTCAGCACAGTTTTTTTCATATAATAATATTGAACCGCTAGCAATGGGTTCTCATGTGTAGCAGTGATCTCTGGACTAATCAAGCGATAATACGGGCATCCCTTTTCTCTTCTTGAAAGTCACTACATGTTTGGTTCCAAGATGGCTTCACTCGTGAGCTGTCACTCACGTTTGGATACAGATAATGAATCTGTCCTAAAGTTAGTCATTCATTAAAACATTTCATTGCTCTGTAGATTTGATCATGAACAATTGACTGCATTCTACAGGATATAGTGCTGCTAGGAATCGAAGTCGTTTTCATCGAGTCAAATATATTCTCTTAGACATTCAAATCGTACCTATCGAAAATGGTGGCTTCGTACGAGAGTTCATAAGAGTGTCTATTATTACCTTGGTATCAGAAATATGATTCTGCCATTCCTTGGCAATACGAATAAACACTGGGGTAAAGCATACACGATAGGTCTAGACGACTATCACTTTCCCCACAAATACTGAGATCACTTTTTCCCCGGCGACAAGCCGACATAGAAGACACAGTCCCTATCAGGACGAAGCCAAATCACACCACACTCTAGCGACACATCCGCCGAATAGCCTTTGACCTCTCTAGAGACAACAGAACATATAGTTCGACTTAGATATGTAAAGATATACAGATATAAGACAGACTCGTCCTACTCAGACAAACAATACACATAAATTCAGGCCATAGATATTCTGAAGCAAGAACAATCTATTACTACCCAAACAAAGAATAAATCGCAGAAAACTGGATTTATCCGCGGAGTTCGATCGAAAGAGCCGACACAACTTTCAAGGGAAGTAACTCAATAATGACTTTTCCTTAAGCACTATTTTGTTTACAAAATATTTGCGAACATAACAAGTATACCAATGTATAATATTGTAAGATATCAAAGACTGCACGTAACAATACACAAAACCTGAAAGCAAATCATTCATTTACTGGGCCTTCAGGCTGAAAATATCTGTTAGGCAGGGGTGTCCCCTTTCTCCTCTACTTTATGTACTCGTTCTAGAACCACTGCTAGAGAAAATTAGACAAGACAGTACTAGCAGAGGCACTTTTATTCAGGGTAACCGGGGGAAAAAATATGCTTGCCTACACAGACGATACTACATTCTCCCCCCACCCCACCTCCCCACCCCCACCATGATGGGTCTATACAAAATATTCTAGACACATTCACGCGTTTTTGGTAAAGGTAGGGGGTCAAAATTAAACGTCCAAAAGTCTACAATTAAGGGTATAGGCAGATGGAAAAACAAAGCGGATTTTCCCTTTGATTTAACGTCAACAACAAACATGAAACTGTACGGTATATACTTCCCATCTCACCCAAACCGCACACACAAAGTCACATGGCAGAACGTTGTCGCGCATATCACAGACACGCTACACCGATACAAATACAAAAGTACAACCATTTTTTCCAGAAGTGAAATAGTGAACTGCTTTATTATTCCAAAAATAATGTATATTGCTACAGTCTTTGACCCTCCACAACATACGGTGACAGAGATAAACAAGGAGATTAGGCGTTTTGTTTTTGGGCACACTTTATTTAGCATTAAACATCAAACACTCATGCAAGAGAAAAGGTTCGGGGGAATTGCCCTCCAGGATATAGGGGCAAAAATAAAGGCACTTCGAATCAAACTCGTAGGAAATATAATAAGAGACCCAGAACAACACACATTAGCCCATTACTACGTAGGGCTTAGACTTGCTAAACTGAGATCACTAAAGAACAATGTCCCACATCATTTCGGAAAACTACCACCTTTTTACAAGACAAGCATACAAGCCACCAGAAGACATGAAATTTTAATTAACCAGAAAACAAACAAAAGTTACAAACACTTAGTCAGGTTACAAGCACCACCTTTACACCTTAGAATTAAAAGAGGTTACACTTACTTTATAACAGATTACGCTGAGATTTCCACCGATCTTCACAACAAAAGCATCGCACCAAAAGCCAGAGAAGTCGCATATCGACTTTTATATAACATGACACCAACCACAGAAAGAGCAGCATACAGACTAAAACAAAAATCACGATGCAAGATGTGCCAGGCAACTGTACAGGAAAGTGAGGAACACATTTTCTATAAATGTAGTACAATTATACCAGCACAGAAAATCTTACAAGACATTCTGGACACACATACGAAACAAAAAACTTATATTTTCAAATCCAATATGCTTAATTCAATTCCCAAGACACTATCAGACATCCATTTAAAATTGATTCTTTTGCTCTCGGAATTTCGTTATTTAATATGGATATGTCGCATTAAATCAGTATTTTACTACTAAGTTATCCACCCAGCCCTGTTCCTACTTTTGTTCATACAGAAAGCGACGCGTATTTTAAAACCTGTCCACTAACCAAAGCTTCCTGTAACCCAAATCCTAGATCCTTGACCAGCAAAATATTCTTAAATCGAAGCCTTTAGTTTACACAAAGGTCACTATCCTACCCCTCCCCCCTTTTTTCACCCCCCCCACGGCTACTTACGAGGTACTCCATCTCCTGTGTCAAATTTTTTCCCTACCCCCCCCCCCCCCCGTTTAACACACATCCTCACCCCCTCCACACACACACACACACACGCACACAACGCTAAAGCTGAGGTACTCCATCGCCCAATATTTTTATCTTAAGTACACGTGTGAGAGTGTGTGCATGTTAAATTTTTTCATTCTCTTATTTGTCACGTTAGCAGAGAGAAGCCTACCTTTAAATTATTATTTTTTTATTTGTATTTATTATTACTATTATTATTAAATCTTTAATCTGAGGAAGGTGGTTGGGGTGGCAAGAGGAGACATGGTCCGCAGCCAGACGATACGTCAAGGCCTAAGGTGCCACCCACTGCAGACCCAGGTGGAACGGTCCCAACTGAGATGGTTTGGCCATGTCTGCAGAGTGGGAGAGGATCGGCTGCCGCGGCAGGCATGGGAGACGGGGAG
Source organism: Oreohelix idahoensis (assembly GCA_024509875.1). Classification (NCBI taxonomy): domain Eukaryota; kingdom Metazoa; phylum Mollusca; class Gastropoda; order Stylommatophora; family Oreohelicidae; genus Oreohelix; species Oreohelix idahoensis. The sequence continues at coordinate 270,551 of JAMPIV010010440.1, read as the reverse complement.
CCAGGGATCCGGACCCCCAGGACGACCGAGAGTCCGCTGGGAGGACAACATTAGACGGTCTTTGAAGGACCGAGGACTGGGGTGGAGCCAGGCCAGGATGAAGACAGCTGTAACGAGTTGATCCTATGAAAAGGGTAGTAATTCTGAATATGTTTTTGGGCATGGTGGATTGTGAGTTACAGTGCTTGTGCGCTCGATTAAACTGAGGCTTGTTAACTTTATAATAGAAATATCTCCTTCTATTTTTGAGTGACAGAGTACAGAAAAGCGTGTGAACGCTGTTTAATCTCAAATGTTGAGATGTATTTATTCTGTACTGTTTTGAGCGATGTGAATAGCTCGCAGCTAGGCTGCATGTATTATTGAGAGCGGTGTTCTAAACAGCCGAGTCTCGTGATGGTTTTTTTTAGGTGGGAGATGTGTGATCCCCGGTGCAGGCTGTTTTGTGAGAGGGTTTTTTGGGCATCGACCGGAGGAGTCAGCCCCACTGTGTGTTTCGATGAGTATGCCTGTACAGTGCTGAAGATAAGAGGCCATGATTTTTGTGTAGGCCATTATTTCCTGAGAGAGGATAATTTTGATATGTGAAGACATGTTGATAAGTGAGATTATTGCAAACTGCCGGGTGTTGTAGTGCAGTATTGTGAGTATTTTGAGAAAAGGATCCATTAACTTATATTGTTAACTGCTGGGTGCAGTCATTATAGCGCTGTTATTATTGTTAACTGCCAGGAGTGCAGTCTTGTGAGTCGTGAGGACTTTAGGCCATTTAATATTATTAACTGCCAGGAGTGCAGTCTTATGAGTCGTGAGGACATTAAAGGCCATGATATTATCAACTGCCAGGAGTGCAGTCTTGTAAGTCGTGAGGACATTAAAGGCCATGATATTATCAACTGCCAGGAGTGCAGTCTTGTAAGTCGTGAGGACATTATAGGCCATGATATTATTAACTGCCAGGAGTGCAGTCTTGTGAGTCGTGAGGACATTATAGGCCATGATATTATTAACTGCCATGAGTGCAGTCTTGTAAGTCGTGAGGACATTAAAGGCCATGATATTATTGTTAACTGCTGGGTGCAGTCATTCTAGCGCTGAGATTATTGTTCAATGTGTTCGTGCTGTGATCTAAACTGTACATGAATGTAAACGTGATTATGTCGTGACTTAATAAAGCACCTTTAAATGTCGCCTGCCGTTGCACCATTCCATGACTCGTGGTGTACGTTACTATGAGTGACTGTTCCAAATACACACTCACTTCGTCACCTCACTTATCACATCAATATCACAACATTGTGTCACACAATTTCGTATTATCAGTGGTGGCCAATGTGGGGTGACTAGTGTGTGATCCCGTGTAGGAGTAGAGTCCTGGGGCATTAAGTATTAAGGGAGCCCTGTGTTTTTCGAAGTGTATGCCTGTACAGTGCTTGATATGTCGACTTATGTTTTCGCTGTGTGTACAGCCTATTATGTATTATAAGGCCAGGATGTGGACAGGCCGTATTATGTATTAGCTGCAGTATAGAGATTTGTGAAGCTGTTATGAAGGTATTATAAGGCCAGGATGTGGACAGGCCATATTATGTATTAGCTGCAGTATAGAGATTTATGAAGCTGTTATGAAGCTATTATAGGCCATGATATTATTATCAACTGCCAGGAGTGCAGTCTTGTGAGTCGTGAGGACATTATAGGCCATGATATTATTATCTGCCAGGAGTGCAGTCTTGTAAGTCGTGAGGACATTATAGGCCATGATATTATTAACTGCCAGGAGTGCAGTCTTGTGAGTCGTGAGAACATTATAGGCCATGATATTATTAACTGCCATGAGTGCAGTCTTGTAAGTCGTGAGGACATTATAGGCCATTATATTATTAACTGCCAGGAGTGCAGTCTTGTAAGTCGTGAGGACATTATAGGCCATGATATTATTAACTGCCAGGAGTGCAGTCTTGTGAGTCGTGAGAACATTATAGACCATGATATTATTGTTAACTGCTGGGTGCAGTCATTATAGCGCTGTTATTATTGTTAACTGCCAGGAGTGCAGTCTTGTGAGTCGTGAGGACTTTAGGCCATTTAATATTATTAACTGCCAGGAGTGCAGTCTTATGAGTCGTCAGGACATTATAGGCCATGATATTATCAACTGCCGGGTGTTGTAGTGCAGTATTGTGAGTATTTTGAGAAAAGGATGCATTAACTTATATTGTAGACTGCCGAGTGTGCAGTATTATAGTCGCGCTGAGATGAGTGAGGGCGAGATTATTGCAGACTGCCGGGTGTGCAGTCTTGTAAGAAATTGCTAGTAGGATTCATTATATCTTATAGCGCAGAAGGGTATCTTGGATGATGCTGGGAAGTGGAGTAGCTGAGAAGCGGAGTATTGTATTGCTATGACTTGTAATTTGACTATATGTGTACTATTCCAATTCTAACGTGTTGTAAAGTAATAAACTCCCATTAACAGTCATCTTCAGTTTCTTATTGTAACCACCACAAAACTTCGTATTATCAGTGGTGGGCCAGTTCAAATTGGAACGAATGGATATTACATTCGCGTAACAAGAGTTTCTCTAACTTGAGAGAGTATTTAACAGACGGAAGGATAAAATCGTTATCGATACAGTCCACATATCTGTATCATTTGGTGGACTTGTTTTTCGGGTTCTGACACCCGCAACATTCGTTTTGAGAGTACTTCGTGCGTGGCCTGAATCTCCTGTGCTTCAAACCGTGACCTGGTGTGTGGTTTGCCCGTGTGGCGCATTTGTGAAACGCCTTATTCGTGGTAATAATCAGCTTTATAGCACTGTCAGTTGACGTCCTGTGTCGTGCCTATGGAAAACAACAACGTCCGTAGTCTACATTTGCTATCAGATGTGCAGCGAAATTATCAAGCAGCGAGCCAGCAGTTTATGAGGTGATCCAACGTCTGAAGGAAAGCGTGTACCAGTCGAGTGTATGTGCAGTTGTACCAGTCATTTTGCTAGTATACCTCGAGTCAAGAGCGGGTTTGCTGTGTTCCTGTTACGATCATCATGTGCTCCTATGCAGTATTCGAGCACATACCTTACTGAAGCAAGGACCTGAAGGGAGGAGTCTAGTTCCAGTACCTTTCGGCAGTAGACTGTTTTAGCGTCAGAATTATGTGATATTTAAGGTCTTGGCGGAAGGGAATGGAATATTGACAGATAAGTGATTTTATGTTCTGTAAAGTGTGTCATTTCACGCATGTCATCAGGCCTTCTGAATTCTATGCATTTTCTGTTGTTGTTGTTGTTGCTTATATCTATAGGGACATATAATTAGAATTTAATGCATAAGTAATTTATGGCTATTAACATGTGTTGACTACCATGATATGGATATGACCATATGAAGGTTCTTTGTACAGAAATTGATCTGACAGTAATTAGGAAAAGTTGCAATTTATTGTATGATTATTTAGCTGTCAGGAGTAGAAGGTTCATTGATACATATACAGTGATCTCAATAAATAAGTCACTATGGATGATGATGAAATGGATCCTGATAATATGTGGCCTTTATTGGAATATTTATTTCAAGAAGGTAAAGATTTTGAGAAATTACAGGGACCAGAACTGGAAGCACACGTGATGGACAGATTTATGGTCAGTGCGTCGAGAGCACTAAGAGATTTTGCTGAGGATAGATTTCAGTCCATCCCTCATTTAAGAATGGCTAGGAATTTAGCAAGGTTGCTGCTGCTCGACCTTCGTGTGTTTGTGTATAAGAATATTCATGTTGAACACGACAATATATTGAAGGGAATACACAAGATGATTCATTGTGACATTGCTGACAATCAGGAAAAGAAGCTAGAAGATGAGAAAGTAAGAGTCAACAGACAGGAAAGAAAAAATTGCTTAAAGGGTAAAGCTGAAGAGAGTAAACTTAAGGAAAAATTAGCTAAACTTACAAGTGATTTAAATAGATCAAACCTGGAACTTGCTAGAGTACAAGCAAGTTTGGATTCTTCACTATTGAAGGTCAAAGAGTTGGAGGTCCAGAGAAAAGTTAAGCATGTTGAGGTGGAAAACCTTACACAAGAGATCCAACGAAGAAAAGACATGTATGAAAAATTAAAAGCGGAAACCAATGAGCGAGAAAGATTATACATAGAGATGATACATGATGTATGTTTTGATAAACTTGAAGAGAAGAATACTGTATTTCCAGGGGAAGTCGATGAGCTAGCGAATAATAATAATGGTGAGAATGAAACACAGTCAATAAAGGTAAATAAAGAGCAGGATGGAAAAGAGACATTGGTAGAGTTGACGGCTGAGAAAGAGAAGGTCGCTAAGATTGAGAAATTGCTAGCAGAAGAAGGTTGCAGAGTTTTGGCTCTTAATGATTTAAATAAGAAACTTAGTCAAGAGATTGCGCATAGAGATATTGAAATTTCAGAGGCCAGAAAACGAGTAGATGGCCTGCTTGACATCGTCTTGGATAAAAAATGTGGTCTTCTGTCAATGTTGACAGTGATAGACAGAAAGTTGCGAAAAGTCAGCCCCATACACTTTTTGCTCATAGAGAGGCCATACATGGTAAACATAGAACTTGTCGTGGGAGATACAACTTTCCCAGTGCTAGTGGTACTAGTGACTCTATTGATAATTCTTGGCGTCAGGCTAAGAAAGATTCTTGTGTTTCAGCCAGTTCTATTAATTATGAAGAGAAATGTAAGAAATTGCAAGTTAAGGCTTCTAAAATCAAGCAGGTGTTTACTGTTGCAGATTCTGATAAACTTGTAACAGGGAATAAACATAGTACTTTTTTTTCCAGGAATGAAACCCACTATGGGCAGGAAAATAAACATTCTAACGGTCCAGTTACTTGTCAAACTCAGCACAGCCAGTTTGACGGGATTGGTAAACATATTCCCATAGATGAAAAGAAGAACTGTGATGGTAAGAGATATAATCACAAGATTAGACAGTACCAAGGGAGTTTAGCAAGTGATAATTTTGATTCTCCAAGGAATTGTAAACAATTTAGCGGATTTCAATATTTTGATCCGAAGAATTCTATAAGTTATAGTGGAAATAACTGTAAGAAAAACTATCAATCTAGTGATGATTTTGCTACTAGAAAGCAAGTCCTGACTAGTGGACATTGTTGTCAAAGAAGATATGTTAGCAACAACAATGCTAACTTGGGTTATAGACATAACATTTGTCATAATAGAGGAATTGACAATAATATAAAGAGAGATAATAGCTCTTCACATGTTTCTTTACATCACCAGAGTAACTTGGCTCAGCAAAAGACTAGAGTCATTGTTTGTAAACAAAGCAACTGTAGTAATAAATATTTTCATCATGTAACAAATAATAAGCGCAAGTATGCTAACTTTGCTCAACATGAGCCCAGAGTCAGTTGTAATAGAGATAAACAAGGTAACAATAACAGTGGTGTTTTAAATACTATATCTGATAATGTTGTTCATCACGAGAAAGTGTCTCGGTGTGGTGAATGTAACATTTTGTTTCAGCCTACGGCAGTGTTGACATAGGGTTGTGGTCAAGTTGTCCCCTAGTCTTCTGTGATGTCTAGATGTGATAAAAGAAGAGCTGAGGGCATTGTTAGAAGACCATTACTTTACACGGACCAAAGTACTGGGTAATTGTCATTTTGACTTCTACGTTTTTTCTCATTAGATTTCACCATTCATTAAAATGGAAATTTTCATTCATATATTTTGACAGAAGCGACTTTGCGATAACAGTCAAGGCTCCTGTGACATATTAGCCGTGAGGAAAGTAGGTCAACTTTGCGTCCTTGTGTGCGATCAAGCGTAACTTTTTTTCAGCGTCTCACTAAACATCGGATGTTTTGCTTGCTCAGGGTCAAGACATGTTGACAGGAAAGCGAGAGATTTCCATCTGATTTTTTTTATTTTATTTATGTAAACAGTAAATATTTTCTTTTGTATTTGTTAGTATAATAAATGATATGTTCTTGATTTGCAATAACGTGTAATTTCGTTTGAAATATGTAATGCATCATTTGATTGCCATGATTTTTTGTTTCTATTGTTAGTTATATTCCATTGTTGAACTTGCAGTTGTTTGTTTTGTTTTTTGTTTTTGTAGCAGTTTTGTTAAGATAACTTTTTGTACATGTTGAGTTTGCCAGCCCTATGCACAAAACTCATTAGTTGTAATGGTGCAATAATTACTTTTAGATAATTCATGAGCACTTGAAATTTTTCTCATGTGTTTTATGTGATGTATATTTTTTGAAAAAAAAATACTTACATTTGTTAATGTGTGTCTGTTTAGAGATAGAGTGTTTATATGTCCTTCATTTTCTTAAAGTCGATTTCATTGCTAGTTTATTTATTATAGCTTTGAATTGGTTGTAAATGTAATATTATTTTTATGCAACTTAGTGCTACGAAAACTTTGTTGTATTTTATTTTTTGGAAAATGTATTTTTTCGAACGTTGTAATATTTTTTATGCGCCAATGCTAGTCTGTATATTATGGTTAGTAATGTGTAGTGTCATTAGTTCCTTGAAATTGTTTTTTAATGTTTGATGTATTTTCTGTATTTAGCGCGTGACTTTGAGTCAGTGCAAACCTTTTTGATAGCGTTTTATTTTTGTTTGTGTGATATCTTGTATAATTTATTATTAGTTATGCATAAGTTTTATAATTTGGTTAAATTACTTACTATTCTTTTTGTGATAAGTTTTTTACTTTGTGTTGTTAGTATAGATATACTTTGTCATTTTGTGTTATAATTTTTGATCGTAATTGTATTAATTTATATTATATGATGTGTGATTTAAATAGTTATTGTAAGGTATTGTTACAACTTTTTCTACATGTGCATCTTTACTTTTCATCTGTCTTTGTTGACTATTCGTCATCATTTTACATCTTTTCTGTTGTCTTTTCAGCATGATCTGATATGTTGTTTATACTTCCGTGTTTTATCTTTGTCTCACTTTATGCTTCGTGTATACTTTTTTTTTGTTACGCTACTTAGACTTTCATTCTTTGTATTGTTCAAGTAATGATGTAATTTTAGATCAGAGATAGTTGTATTTGCTTTACATGATTTGACATCGTGATATTATTTGTTGTTTTTCATATGATGATTTCATATTTTACTTCTTTTCGAATTATACTTCGTTTGCTTGATATTGTCATTTCTATTACTATTGTTTGTTGCTTGTTTGAGTATTATTGTATATGCTTAACTTAGTTCTGTAATAGATTAATTTTGAGATACTTAGCTTGGTCTTCTAATAGATTAATTTTAGTAATCTTACTTGAATACGTTGGATGATTGTTATTTACTTTACATTTACTGCTAATATTTTCTAGATATACTATTTCTGACTTATCATAAGATGAATTTTGTAAAACATATGTTAGAACTTCATTATCTTTTAAATTTTTTTCGTTTTGGGAGTTAATTTTCAAAAAAATGATAGAATCATTTTTTTCCCCTCTGATGTGTGGGAAACTGTAACGAGTTGATCCTATGAAAAGGGCAGTAATTCTGAATATGTTTTTGGGCATGGTGGATTGTGAGTTACAGTGCTTGTGCGCTCGATTAAGCTGAGGCTTGTTAACTTTATAATAGAAATATCTCCTTCTATTTTTGAGTGACAGAGTACAGAAAAGCGTGTGAACGCTGTTTAATCTCAAATGTTGAGATGTATTTATTCTGTACTGTTTTGAGCGATGTGAATAGCTCGCAGCTAGGCTGCATGTATTATTGAGAGCGGTGTTCTAAACAGCCAAGTCTCGTGATGGGGTTTTTTTTAGGCGGGAGATGTGTGATCCCCGGTGCAGGCTGTTTTGTGAGAGGGTTTTTTGGGCATCGACCGGAGGAGTCGGCCCCCCTGTGTGTTTCGATGAGTATGCCTGTACAGTGCTGAAGATAAGAGGCCATGATTTTTGTGTAGGCCATTATTTCCTGAAAGAGGATAATTTTGATATGTGAAGACATGTTGATAAGTGAGATTATTGCAAACTGCCGGGTGTTGTAGTGCAGTATTGTGAGTATTTTGAGAAAAGGATCCATTAACTTATATTGTTAACTGTTGGGTGCAGTCATTATAGCGCTGTTATTATTGTTAACTGCCAGGAGTGCAGTCTTGTGAGTCGTGAGGACTTTAGGCCATTTAATATTATTAACTGCCAGGAGTGCAGTCTTATGAGTCGTGAGGACATTATAGGCCATGATATTATCAACTGCCAGGAGTGCAGTCTTGTAAGTCGTGAGGACATTATAGGCCATGATATTATTAACTGCCAGGAGTGCAGTCTTGTGAGTCGTGAGGACATTAAAGGCCATGATATTATCAACTGCCAGGAGTGCAGTCTTGTAAGTCGTGAGGACATTATAGGCCATGATATTATTAACTGCCAGGAGTGCAGTCTTGTGAGTCGTGAGAACATTATAGGCCATGATATTATTAACTGCCATGAGTGCAGTCTTGTAAGTCGTGAGGACATTTTAGACCATGATATTATTGTTAACTGCTGGGTGCAGTCATTCTAGCGCTGAGATTATTGTTCAATGTGTTCGTGCTGTGATCTAAACTGTACATGAATGTAAACGTGATTATGTCGTGACTTAATAAAGCATCTTTAAATGTCGCCTGCCGTTGCACCATTCCATGACTCGTGGTGTACGTTACTGTGAGTGACTGTTCCAAATACACACTCACTTCGTCACCTCACTTATCACATCAACATCACAACATTGTGTCACACAATTTCGTATTATCAACAGCCGATGGGATAGTCTGGCGCTCTCTCTTCCAAACCTCTACACCTCACGGTAGAAGGGAAAAGACTAAGTAAGTAAGTATTATTATTAAATCTTTAATGCATATGCACTTGTGTAGTTTGTTTTCTGCAGAAGTAGACGTGCGCGTGTGTGTGTGTGTGTGTGTGTGTGTGTGTGTGTGTGTGTGTGTGTGTGTGTGTTTATGCACGCTATATTTAGTGCATACGAACATATTTGTATTTTCCTTTCATTTTTGGTTTGATTGATGTTTAATAAATAATGCAAGGAAGAAAACAAAGTTTTAAAAAAAAAAGGCACATTGACAGAATAGAAGAAATATAGGCAGATTACCAAAAAGACATGGGGAACTTACGACAGACATGAAAGGAAAAGATTTCTTTATTCTTTTTTTCCCCTTCTCTTTTTAATCAACACTATCATTACAAACAATTTGCAAAGTATACATTTAGAGTACAAGAAAGAGTGTGTAAATGAGTGTGTGCAAGGAGTGAAAATTATAGCTGCTCATTGTATTTTCATTTTTATACTTATATTCATGCTATTATTGTCAATGTGCAAGAGCTAAGAGGAGTGGCGTCACAACGAACAACCTGGAGAGCACTGGTTTCTGCCTTATGCGCCGTGTTTGGTGCTTAAAGAATTTATTATTATTATTGTCATGCTATTATTGTCAATGTTTCAATGCACATGTCTTTGTGAATTTCCACGGAATGTGAATAAAGATGTGAAAGGACAACCAAAAAAAGTAGCTGGCGAGTCCTTTTAGGGCTTTATGCTAGCAGATAGATAATGTTGGTCCTTTTTAGGACTTAGTAACTATCAACGCTGATCGGGTTAGCAGTCAACAGAGTTTACTGCTTTGGATGGTAAATACGCTCTGATATAACCACATAGGTTGAAAGGCAAAAAAACTGAAACAACCCCCCCCCCCCCACAATAATGTGGTGCTCCCTTCTCTCAAATTTCGAGGTACTCCAACACCTGTGCAAAAATTTTTTATTTTTATTTAACTATTATTATTATTAAATTTTTAATGCAAAAAAGGTGATATATTTGACAGTACGGCGAAGTTAAAATCGCACAGCATTGCCCAACTTGGCGTTTTAAGTATGAATGTACTGTATATATCACATGTTGGCTGGTTTATTATTATGTTAATGAAAGTAGACTTCTGGTAGAAATATTTGAGTACGAGTGTATACGACTTTTATCTGTATTACAACTTGACCTTGTTTTTTAATAATGAACATGATGTTTGTAATATTATATTAAAAGGGATTTTTCGCAAGAAATTTTTATCAGTCGCCCCCGAGATGGTACCTCTTCCTTAACGAGACAGCCTGGATTCGTAAAACAACCCTTTCTTCCGCCACTGTCCCTCCCTTCATCTCACTACTATCCCCTTCTCTGTCTATTCTAACATTTTGTAAGTCCGCTTTCAGCCTTCTATGTCCCTCCCATCCCCAGTCCCTCTATCCTCTCAGTTTCTTAAGCTCGACCTTGTAAACTACAATATTCTGCGACCATCTCACGCAGTGGACATTGCCAAACCAGCGTAGTCTGCGCTGTCTAAGCAGTGTATACATGCTTTGAAGGCCAGCACGTGACAACACCTCGACATTAAATTTAGTTTCTACTAGATCCCAGGAGTCCAGTTTCTCTGATATATGAGGTCAAGATGCGAGGCCTGGCTCAGATAATGGTTTCAGGCTCGGCCGTGAAATCTTTTCTGCGACAGAGAACGAGGTCACCGCAAAGCAAGAAAAGCACATCTGGTAAAATAAAATGGAATAGGACTTAAGAAAGACAGGGTTACTTTATAACACACTAACGGAAAAAGTGTCTTTATTACACCTTCACTGAAACTTCTTAGTGGGAAATTTATTCTATTTTGTTTGTTTGTTTTCGTTTCCCTTTTTTTCCCAACTGTTAAAAAAGAGCACTTTAAAATTTCAAGAAAGAATACGTATAATTTTTTTGTATCCCTTTATTTTCTTCTCTTTTTAATCAATACTACCAACACACAAAAATGAGCAATGTACAACTTCAGAGTGCAAAAAAGAGTGTGTAAATAGTGTGCGAGAGGGAGTGAAAGGTTTTTTTTTTTGTTTTTTTTCCTATACAGCTGCCCATTGTGTCATTGTATTTTCATTGAAATTTCCTTATTGAAATGTAAAATGAACATGTTTTGTAAAGTCAAACGGAATACGAATAAAGATTTTTTTTTTAAACTAGACAAAAAAAACAAAAACACACACACACACAATGGCAGTACCAAGCAGACAAAAAAAAAAAAAAAAAAGAAAAAAGAAATCTAGGCATTTCTTGGACTGGAATCCCCAGGGTTCAAGATATAAGGCGATAGAAAAAAAAACGCACAGAGAATGGAACTTGATACAGTCATGAAAAGGCCTTGAGGGATTGGCAACTGTACAGGAAGGCTTGACATGAATTTAAGGTCTGTGCTCCTTAGGTAGCAGAATAGTTATTTTGATTTGAATCCAGTAATTGCAATCATGTATAACACCAACTTCATGTCAGTGCTAATGCATTTAATTGGTTATCACAGTTCATGTATGACATGAACTTCATGTCAGTGCTGATGCATTTAATTGGTTATCACAATTCATGTATGATAATTGTTATGGTCACAGTAAAAAAATGTAATTTGTAATGATTCAACATTGTGGTTAATACACCTAAATTGAATTGAGTGTATTCATTGTTGTATATCTGAAATCAGCTAGTTATCCTGCAATATCGGAGATTATTTCCCTTCCCAAGAAAAGTTGAAACTGAGTGCATCATCTCTTTCTTAATTAAGTAAAACCTACTATGCATGTTGAGAATTTGTTTAGGAAAATGAAGTTGAAGGCTGTAGATTAGTTCTTTTGCCAAAAGTAGATCAAATTAGTAGCATTTCTAGTAAAGTGTTAAGTTATTTTATATTCATAGAGGGGGAGTTAAATGTTTGAGATCCTCACGTGCACGTCTAGTATTTTTAGACGCACATTTGAGCTCATCTAGGTTAATTGTATGTTATATTATTTGCGTACGACCGTGTACCAATATTAAACGGGTATGGCGCGGTATGTCGCGGTGATTTGTTGCTATAAGGGCAACGTACTTGAGGCAGATCGAGATAACTAGCGTCGGGTATAGACGTGATTGATTATGGTGTTCTTACCCAAGTCAAGGGAAGACACGAATAAGTAGCCATTATGATCATCTGAAAGATGAATACACTCTTCTTGAGGGAGCTATGCCAAGAAGCTTATAATTTGAATATTTAGCCAGAAACGGCTCGTTTCAAGTATCTTGCCTCCGATACTTGGTCTCCTGTAACGTTATGGCAGAGCTTCAACTTGACCAGATATGTCAAGCTGCTAGTGCGTACCCTCTAATGCTAGGAGCTGATTGAAGCGTAAAGGAATATAGATAACTACGTAAAGAATATTAACATGGTCACTTCGTCAGAACCATGTATACTACCAATCCGTTAACCTTGATGTGGTAACGGTTAGTGCAGTCAGTCAACACCTCTGGTGAACGTAATCTTGCTATGTACATTTGTGCCATGTCTACGCTATTGAAGATGTTCTGAATGTGGTGGGGTTGATGTTAAAAAGAGAAATCAATACTTGTCTACAGAGTGAGGTCAGCTATGCAAGTCCCTGAGTCTAATAGTTGATGATGATGTTCTCAGGGTACCTGACTGCTACCACCCTACGATCTCACTCTGCGATTTATTTTGGGTATCTAGTGTTTGTGATGTTAATTATATGGCTTAGTGTCTAGGGTAATGAAAAATGTAGTGATAAATGCGTTTGACAAACACAATTTTAAGTCACTAAAAGTGAATAAAACAAGACTGGTTTTAAAGTTATGATATATATGTACAATTTTAATTTCCTGTCCCTCAAGTTTTTTTTTTGGGGACAGGAATGTTTAAAACTTAAAAGTGAAAATGTGATTTTATACAAAAATAAATGCACATGAAGGACCTCTGTCCAATAGATCTTAATATTTTAATGTTTATAAACTTTTATTCCCTGTTGGAAAATACTGTTCTATGAAGAGTCACTATTGGGGAAGACTGGTGGTCGCATCATGTCACACACTGTTTCTGAATAGGGTGGAGATTTAAAAACATTTGAGTGTGCATATAAGCCAGCAAGATTTTGGCTTATCTTTTGATTCCAGTTGACACTTGAATGACTTGCTCGAGAAAACTGTACACAGCTTCACCACAGTGTATCCTGGAGACTGCTAATACACTTTAGGCTTCATATATAGAAACAACCCGTAGGTTGCCTCAAATTCTGCAGTTTAGGCTTCTGACCAACTTGAGACTAGGTGATGTAACCCGCAATCAATGAAATAAATCACACAATTTGTTAAAAGGTTAGCAGGCTATCAATGGGTCACTCTTAGATAGCTGCTGCTTCAGAAGCAAAGGCAATTCGATCACTAACTGCTCTGCTTTTAACCTTGCTTGTAGGAATTTATTTTGTAAGTGGCACCCCGCTATCAGAAGCATCAGTTTTATTCTCTCCTATGTTTAGACTAACATTAACCAATCGATTTAAACTATGCCGATTTTTTCTTGCTTCCAAACACACGTCTAGAAAAAAAATATCATCTCATAGCTTTTCAAAATCGAGCGGTTATCAGGGCGTCCGTCAGTCTGTAGTCAATTTATATTTTATGCGATAACTCAGTGTAACAGGCTGTTTTGTTTACTTAAGTGGTCAGGTCAGATTGGACCGTACCATGTTGTGGTGGATATAGGTCACCAAGTGTTGAGGCGCTGACAGGGTGTAATGTAGACTCACTCTCAAACGTACAGGCTCTCAAATATGTAGTGCTCGTAGAAGTGTGTGGTTGACATGATGTGTGGGTGAGTAGACGTCGGATAGGATGAGGGACACGAATGCATATAGGCTCTTGGACAATGTCACGATACACCCACTCAACCACATGTAGGAGTCAGTAAACGTTGGTAACAACTCTGACGTTTCAATAATTTATTACGAGATGACTACAAGGTACGCTGACATCAATATAAACAGTCATTTGACAAAACTCAGGACATGGTACACATGATGACAGCTCAGTACAGTTTGCATCGACAATTCATCAGTAAGCTGTGCATATATGATGCTGACCTCAATCTATCTCTCTTTCTTCATCTACAGCAGTGTTTCTCAACCCTGATTGTAGCAACGCCCCCTTTTGACAACTAATATTTTAAAAAGCCCCCACCCTTTTAACACCCCCTTTGTTCTTTATCGTGTATACACAAACACACACACATACATATATTCCACCATACTTTTTAAAAAGCAATGCAGTTAGTGAGTTATCTTTTCTTATAATATAAAGAAAAATAAAGAAATCACATTTATAAAAGCTTAGTTATATTAAATATGTGTTTAAGTACGGAATTATTTACACCACATGTTCATTTTCCTTGAATTACAAATTGACGGAGCAAATGATATAAAATTAGTTCTTAAAACTCTATAACTATCATAATCATATCATTTTAAATGACTGCATAAAAATCTTCAAATCTGAACATTATCTCTCTTTATGTAATCACTTTAAACATGAAAAAATTGGAAAAATTATTAGGTGATAATAATGATATAATTATATAAAAATTCACTTACTAATGAAGCTTAATGAGATCCTTGCACTTGGTATGACTCAGCCAGTTTTGTAATATTTGGTTCTAAGTTTGTTAAAAGAAGTCTCAAATCTCCTCTGTTACAAATCTGCAGTCGGTTTCGTTGCTTTTGTAGTAGCAACACTACTGCACTGAACCCCTTCTCCATCAAATACGATGTTGGGAAGGCTGTAATTAGCAATTTAGTTTCACGCCAAAGAACGGGATAAGCAAGCCTCTGCTGGATCCAAAATTGTTCGTAATGTGTGTGACTGAATCGTGCTTTTGCCTCGAAGTTATTTTGTAGCTCAATTAATTCTTCTTGCAAATGTTGACTAACTTGTTCCACGTCTGATTCAAACGGATTAATCACACAATCCGGTATTATTAGATCTTGCAAGACTTTAAATCTTATGCTCATATCATTTTTAATAGCGTCCAAATGACTGCAATAAACCTCTAAATCTGAATCTTTAAGTCTGTCTCCAGTAATTCTCTACACTCGAAACATCCAAAGATGCATTAAAACTAAGCCACAACTGCCCACAACGTCCCTGTTGCGAGAAGGTATTTACGGTGCACTCGCATCAACGAGAGTTGAACACAAAGGTCACACACAGCTCTGTGTAATGCTGTAACTGTAACGTCAACCTCGCTAAACAAAGAGGGGTTTTTGGCAGGCACACGTGGGACACGTGATTGTGCGGGGAATGTTTTGGGAGGGAGTCATGCTGTGGAAGTGGACAGAGTAGGGACGGGCCTGTGATGTGTTCACGGGCTAATCAATGTTTGACGGGAATGTGTTTCCAGAAGAAAATATGTGTAAGGTTGGAGAGAGAAGGTTAACTTTGGTGTGTCGAGAGGCTAATGAATGTTTCGAGTGTTGAAAGGGCATAAATCTCCGCCTACTGTCTCCTGACAATGGTAACATGCCAGGTACTAAAAGTTTGCGTTTGGAATCCTTGAAACACTCCATGGGACGCAGGGCAAATAAAAACTAAAGTGTTACAAGCTATGTGAAGGGGAATATCTTTTGTAATTGTTTCATATTGATTGTAGAAAAAATGTACACAACACCCCCCTGAATGGAAGTAGCGACCCCCAATAGTTGCGGCCCATCAGAACGCCCACAGACATCTTGAAAACGCCCCCCCAGGGGGCGGTATCGCCCCCGTTGAGAAACACTGATCTACAGCAAAATACCCCGCATTATCAGCGGGTCTTCAAATATATGAGCTTAGTTCAGCTCCACTCTGACACCAGTAAGTCAGATACCTTGTTCTAGTAAGCAGCAGGCCACATAATATGGCAGGCCCCTAAATACAGTGTCCTCTACGATTCCTTGAACCAACAAGGTATAAAGTTCTACGGGCATTCACAGACCCGATACACACAATATCAGCATAATACGTGAGTCCAAATTCTAATATTCCCAAAGGACTCTTTCCCGCCCTGGGAAAAGTCACTAAGCTGGTATTAAATGTTATTCATGATTCTGGCAATAGCGATAATGATTCGAAGGATAATTTATCTTGACATCTCTTCAGAATAAACACCAAAAAACACACTCGCCTCCTAGGCGCATAGAATACAAGATGGGGAACAAACTTTAGACATCTTGGTCTGCTCACAGAGGACTTTCCTTCCCCAGGCATAAAGCCAGATCGAAGATGCCAACACGTCTTGACCGTTCGAAAATCACAACTCGTCTCCCTAACAAAAATGTCTTTCTTCATCGCGCCAAAACTTGCGCATGCGTCGTGAGACGCCAGACCCTTGAGCTAAACTCAGGTGGGCTATCTGAAAACATTCTAGGAAAAGCTGACCATTCAAGCCATATATGGTCAGGTAACAAGACCTCGGTTCTAAAATTAGACCGCTTGGTTAATAGACAAGTGGGATAACAACCAATTTGACTTCAACCTAAGTAAAAAATGAGTAACTCCCCTTAGATCAGGAATCTAACTAATAATGTCAAAAATGTCTCCAAACTTAAACAGGTACATTTAACAAAATATAAACACAGCAAAAAATGTCATCAACAGTTTACCGCACCCCCGGGGAAAAAAATGAAACACATTTTTTTTAAAAATACATCCAAGAACAAGATACAACAGGCTCATAACGCACGAATGATGCGCAGACGAGAAGTATCACAAATAAATATGACGTCTAATGTGAGGCTAACTGGACGCATGGAGAGTCAGGTGAGAATATATCTCAGAACATTAGAGAAAGTATTTCGCTAAGTATACACATATCCAGGGAGGTGCCACCAATGTATACTACAGTGCTGGTAATGTTACAATGCAAGCAAAAGTCAATTTTATTTCACATCAAGTACCTTATTTCCTTGTTTAGCAATGACAAAAAAAAAATCATTAAAAAACCAGCGGTGTCATTATCTTAATGTACCGCAGTATAATGATACAATCACTTTAACAAGAACAGGATACATCATTTTAAAATGTAATATCTGCTTTAATACAATGTTATATATATATATATAGATATATATATATATATATATATATATATATATATATATATATATATATATATATATATATATATATATATATATATATATATATATATATATATATATATATATATATATATATATGGGGTGGGGTGGGCGAGATGATGGTGATGATTATATTGTGATGTGTGATCACTCTCTTGTCACACTTGCACCGACCCGAACAACAATAAAACTCTTGATTCTAGAGGCAGGGGCTATATTTATTTTTACAACCCATTCAGTGACAAAGCAAACATTAAACAAATAAACTAGCGAACAAAACAAAACAAAACAAAACACCCAGCATGTGCCCGATTTCTAATTCTGGAGAAGCAAACAATGCAACGGCTGGTTAAAATCATAGTTAAATAATGATACTCTCATCCTTCCACGCCACCTGACACCCTCAACTATCACACACGCACACACTCATGCGTGTCGTCCAGTGCGACTAGTATGGTGTTGTGCATGAGGCTGGCAACCTATCCATGTAACACAGATTGCCACCGAAACCACAACTGCAAGGGCACACTCTCAGCTATCACACACACACACACACACACTCATGCATGTCGTCCAATGAGACTAGTATGGTGTTGTGCATGAGGCTGGCAACCTCACCGTGTAACACAGATTGCTACCGAAACCACTACTGCCCTAGCATATGAATACTTATGGAGGCAAACCACACTGTTGGCCCCATGCTCCCTCAGGAGCGGAGAAGAGAAATATATACCTTGAAGTGAGCCCACGTGCTCTCACAACCATTCCTCACATAACCATAATTAAATAATCATAAAATGGACATAAAATAATATTCAACTATATGTACAACAAATACTCTCAGTAATGAGAATAAGCTACTACCTCGTAACCGATCCACATCAGTATTCGTTACTGCATTCTGAAGCATGTCGTATGTGACGACTGGTGCGCCTGGCAACAAGCGTGTCGTATATGACCACTGATGAGACTGGGAATCTCATCACATGAAACACATCGTTACCGAAACAAATCACTGCCATAGCATATAAATGCTTCATGCAGGCTTCTGTTGGATTCAGCCGCACTGGTGTCGCCCTGCTCCGCAAGGAGTAAACAGCAACATTTATGTCTCAAATGCGCTTTACGCCCAAGGAGTGGCCTCGCGCTCTCCAGAAATCTAAATGACTATTCTCACCTCACAGTAACCCATTAAATATATACAGTAGAATTATGATAAGTAGGCTATCGTGAAATACACTCAATTACTTTTACATTAAAGAAATAAAATATAATTACTCTTGACTTAACAACTAGAACTAGTCATCATATAAAGGAAAATTAACACGACAACTCTTTCTTTCCTTTACTGGGGAAAATTATCTTAATCTGCTTCCCACCCACGTGTCAATTCACACAATATAAAACTGGCGTCTTCTTTATACACACGCATGGTGACGCGCCGCCTTTCATGACCACGTGGCCGCCATCTTGATATTTTGCTAACAAGTCAATATCATCTAAATTCAAGTAATAGATGCTTCTCTGTCCAGTTTCATGTATAAAACACTCTCCTACTAAATTTGCCCTTCTCTGATGAATGGAATACTTGATACTAAACTCTTACATATGTGATTTGGTCTTAACACTAGTGAAATATATCCACACATTATTTCCACTCAGTTTATATTTCAAGACTATAATATCAGGTCCTGGAAACACATTCACTTTTTCCTTTAAACATTAGAACAGACACGCTGAATACTAATAATAAAACTACAGAATACTAAAGCTAATTTAAATTAACTCACGTGCTGAATGTACAGACTTATAGAACACGAATGCTAAATTCTACAAACTGCGCTTAAGAATTACAACTCACGTGCTCTGGTCCATCTGCTACATACACCGGTCACCTCGTCGTTTGCTCTCTCGTGTGGGCTGATACTAGGAAAGGTCCCTGCTGGTTCGCTATTTCTTTTTATAGGCATTAGGCTAATCACTCACTTACTGCGCGCTGGGCGTATTAATCTTGGCTACTTAAATATCACACGCGATTATCGCTTTAGAAGGCATGAAAACACAGAAATATACACTATTTCTAGAGCAAAAACACAATTCTACACCACAATTCTATTTTTAAGGCTTTATTATGGCCTCATTACATATCTTCTACTTCAGACTTTTCACAACCCAGGCTCGCGCCGTCACGTGAGCTGACAGTCACGTGGGCCGACCGAAAATATATGGGCGACAAACATGCCTTGAACTGAAGTGGGGTGGGGCCTCAGGGGTGTCTTCCCGGCCCCATCATATTTTATGTTCGCTAGTTTATTTGTTTAATGTTTGCTTTGTCACTGAATGGGTTGTAAAAATAAATATAGCCCCTGCCTCTAGAATCAAGAGTTTTATTGTTGTTCGGGTCGGTGCGAGTGTGACAAGAGAGTGATCACACATCACAATATAATCATCACCATCATCTCGCCCACCCCACCACAATCCCAACAGTGCCCGATGCTAATGTAAAGAAGCAAACAAAGCAACGCCTGGTTAAAATCATAGTTAAATAATGATACTCTCATCCTTCCACGCCACCTGACACCCTCAACTATCACACACGCACACACTCATGCGTGTCGTCCAGTGCGACTAGTATGGTGTTGTGCATGAGGCTGGCAACCTATCCATGTAACACAGATTGCCACCGAAACTACTACTGCAAGGGCACACTCTCAGCTATCACACACACACACACACACTCATGCATGTCATCTAATGAGACTAGTATGGTGTTGTGCATGAGGCTGGCAACCTCGCCGTGTAACACAGATTGCTACCGAAACCACTACTGCCCTAGCATATGAATACTTATGGAGGCAAACCACACTGTTGGCCCCATGCTCTCTCAGGAGCGGAGAAGAGAAATATATACCTTGAAGTGAGCCCACGTGCTCTCACAACCATTCCTCACATAACCATAATTAAATAATCATAAAATGGACATAAAATAATATTCAACTATATGTACAACAAATACTCTCAGTAATGAGAATAAGCTACTACCTCGTAACCGATCCACATCAGTATTCGTTACTGCATTCTGAAGCATGTCGTATGTGACGACTGGTGCGCCTGGCAACAAGCGTGTCGTATATGACCACTGATGAGACTGGGAATCTCATCACATGAAACACATCGTTACCGAAACAAATCACTGCCATAGCATATAAATGCTTCATGCAGGCTTCTGTTGGATTCAGCCGCACTGGTGTCGCCCTGCTCCGCAAGGAGCAAACAGCAACATTTATGTCTCAAAGCGCTTTACGCCCAAGGAGTGGCCTCGCGCTCTCCAGAAATCTAAATGACTATTCTCACCTCACAGTAACCCATTAAATATATACAGTAGAATTATGATAAGTAGGCTATCGTGAAATACACTCAATTACTTTTACATTAAAGAAATAAAATATAATTACTCTTGACTTAACAACTAGAACTAGTCATCATATAAAGGAAAATTAACACGACAACTCTTTCTTTCCTTTACTTGGGAAAATTATCTTAATCTGCTTCCCACCCACGTGTCAATTCACACAATATAAAACTGGCGTCTTCTTTATACACACGCATGGTGACGCGCCGCCTTTCATGACCACGTGGCCGCCATCTTGATATTTTGCTAACAAGTCAATATCATCTAAATTCAAGTAATAGATGCTTCTCTGTCCAGTTTCATGTATAAAACACTCTCCTACTAAATTTGCCCTTCTCTGATGAATGGAATACTTGATACTAAACTCTTACATATGTGATTTGGTCTTAACACTAGTGAAATATATCCACACATTATTTCCACTCAATTATATTTCAAGACTAAATTATCAGGTCCTGGAAACACATTCACTTTTTCCTTTAAACATTAGAACAGACACGCTGAATACTAATAATAAAACTACAGAATACTAAAGCTAATTTAAATTAACTCACGTGCTGAATGTACAGACTTATAGAACACGAATGCTAAATTCTACAAACTGCGCTTAAGAATTACAACTCCCGTGCTCTGGTCCATCTGCTACCTACACCGGTCACCTCGTCGTTTGCTCTCTCGTGTGGGCTGATACAAGGAAAGGTCCCTGCTGGTTCGCTATTTCTTTTTATAGGCACTAGGCTAATCACTCACTTACTGCGCGCTGGGCGTATTAATCTTGGCTACTTAAATATCACACGCGATTATCGCTTTAGAAGGCATGAAAACACAGAAATATACACTATTTCTAGAGCAAAAACACAATTCTACACCACAATTCTATTTTTAAGGCTTTATTATGGCCTCATTACATATCTTCTACTTCAGACTTTTCACAACCCAGGCTCGCGCCGTCGCGTGAGCTGACAGTCACGTGGGCCGACAGAAAATATATGGGCGACAAACATGCCTTGAACTGAAGTGGGGGTGGGGCCTCAGGGGTGTCTTTCCGGCCCCATCACACGCACACACACACACATATATATATATATATATATATATATATATATATATATATATATATATATATATATATATATATATATATATATATATATATAAACTATGTAGATGATCAATGAAGTCCAAGATCATAATCTAAGCGGGCGCATCTATAGTGCCGTCCGAAGGGTAATTATGGACATCATAATACGTCATGGTTGGTAAAATAAAGATTCTCCCAGAACATCAATGATTTCTGAGAAAATACAAATAACACAATTCTATTTGATAACTGTTAGATTTTCTAATATGCAGTAATCAAACAAACATTCTTAACCATTAACTGTGGCCGTGCGAACTTTCGGCCCTTATATTGCGACAACCAAACATACCTCCGTTATACCAAAGATGGTAACAGAGAAAGAAATCGATTAATTTACAATTATAAGGTGAAAACAAATGTGCTAATATATATTGTTATAGTAAAGAACTGTCATAAGTGTATCAGGAAATCTAGTACACAAGAGTTAAGTGGAGTCATGTGGGCATCTAGACCGTATGTCTTCCCATCACATTATCCGAACCACGGATAGCACGTACCGTGAAATGAAAAGGTTGAAGAGCAATGGCATATCGAGTGGATCTCGAGCTCTTCAAGTTCTTACTCTGAATAGCTGTAAGAGCTTTTTGGTCGGTTTCCACAATGAAATGCGCGCCAAGAAGGAATCTTTGTAGCTTAAGAATTGACCAAACATAGCCAACAATTCACGGTCTAAAACCGAGTAATTCCTTTCTGTCGCATTCAGTTTCCTAGAGATATACATTACAGGATGCAGAGTTTCTGAATACTCCGGCATTAGTGCCGCCCCGATCCCAGTGGATGAAGCGTCACTACGAAGAACAAAAGTCTTATCAGTAGTAGGTAGCCTTAAGATAGGGGGAGATGAGAATACATTTTTAATCTGATCCAATGAAGACTGGCATTCTTGGGACCAGCGCACCATATTAGGAGACCCTTTCTTCGATAGGGTTGAAAGAGGTGCCATAATCGAAGACAGATTTGGAATGAATCTTCCGTAAAATTGTATTAAACCTAAGAGACTACGTACTTGCTTTTTCGTCTTAGGAATAGAAATGTTTAGTATCTTAGAAGTGTTGTGGTCCTCTGTCTTCAAGAGACCATTACCAACACGGTGACCTAGGAAAGAAATTTCGCTAAACCAACATAGGCTTTAGAGGGTTTTGCAGTCAAATTATGCTCGTGTATAGTAGACAGTAATTCATATAAACCCAAATAGTGATCTTCCCAAGAATCACTAAAAAGACAAATATCGTCCAAGTATGCAATGACATCTGAACGATATGAGAGAATTCGACGCATCATGCGTACGAAAGTAGCTAGGGCGTTCATAAGGCCGAAAGGCATGAAATTCCATTGAAACAAACCCCTAGGTGTTGAGAAAACAGTAAGAGGTTTGACACGTTCAGTTAGAGGAACTTGACAATAACCCTTCGACAAGTCGAGTTTGGTAAAGAATCGAGAATTAGAAAGTCTATTTAGTAGATCTTCTAATAAAGGCATAGGTTCAGCATCGAACTTCGTAACTTGGTTTAATTTGCGATAATCGACGCAAAGGCGTATGTTATTGTCTTTCTTTCGAACAATAACCATGGACGAAGAGTATGCTAAAGTGATGGTTCAATTATTTTCAATTGTATCATTTCATCTAATTCTTTCTCGATCTGTGTCTGAAAATGAATAGGAATAGGGTAAGGTCTGACTCTGATAGGATTATGGTCAGTAAGTATTATGTCATGTTCAATGACATGTGTGTGTCCAGGAATGTCGGTAAGGACATCCTGAAATGTTTGTAACATAGAAGAGACTTGTCGCTGTTCCTCAATAGATAAATTAGGAGAAACAGTAACGTTTTTCCATGATTCCGTAGAGTGAAGTGGAATCACTGGAAGAGGAAGATTAACATCTGAGAAAATAGTTTCCTCATCCTGTATAACCGACAGGGATGAGTAATGACCATGTGGGACTGGAGAATCGTCCGTTGCCTGGAAAATAGGCTGCAAATAGTCTGGTCGTTCATGAAATTCCGTGAGCATGTTTGTATGAAAGGATTTATGCTTTCCGTCAATATCGCAACATTGTCGACATCGGAAATTCTTGAGACTATTGTATACGGACTTTTCCATGCAATAAGAAGTCTGTTCTCCCTACAATGGAGCAAAACAAGTGCTTTGTCGCCAGGACAAAGTTGTCGTATTCTTATTTGCAAATTGCCTTGCCTTTTCTTTAGCAAATTCGGATGAGGAAGTTGCTAGTTTGCATGCTTCGATAATCTTCTGCCTGAGAGCAATGACATACTCATATGAAGATTGTGTATCATCGTTTGGGTGTTCATTCTAATGGTAAAGAACTTCATTACGCGAATGGTTGCAAAGGAACAAAAATGTCAGAAAATGTTCTTCAAAACGAACTCCAACAAGTAGTGTTTAACTGGTCACTTACTGGCAGCACACAAGTCTGTGATGACTGTACATATATTTTATTTAACGTGACACATACGGAGTGGAACAAGACGATCATAGTTACAGGTGCAAAAGGGTCATACGTCAAAAATGTTGATAATTACTTTTCAAGTTCATGAAGATTCTCTAACAATTAAGTCCTCTTATTCAAGTGACTAAGGGTCACTTCCTCTACCATATCATATGTATTGCAGTCAAGTCCGTTGACCTTCTTTCAAGGACGTATCTTATGGCCAACGGATTCATTCTCAAGGAGCAATACTTCTTATCATACTTGTAACAATTCCAGACTTTTTCCATACGATACTTAGGTAGCATATATATATAAAAATCCAAACAAAGTCATCCACGACAATACGACCAGGTTAGAGTTCTGTGTTGACTAACCTCTCTATATCCATGCCACGACTTTGGCATTGACGAAAATACGGCATATAAAAACATGTGAAGCATACAAATCAATTAACTTCGTTTACTCGTAGGTATCCTCCCTCTACGGTAATTCAAAAGGGCTAACGACTCCGTCTGTCCATTCTAGGAATGACATACTACGATGAATTCCCGCTAGACCAAAACTAGGAGCGGCCTGATACTTTAATTTAACTCAATAAACATTCGATGTGACATGGGGCGACACTTACTTGATACTTCCACTATTGGCTTCATCATGAATACCAGTAGATATCATTACAAAATAATGGCTTCTTCAAACTTGCCAGAAAAATCCAAGAAATATATATCGGACATAAACATGGTCCGAACTGCCCCGTTCAAAACATGACGTCAGAATCCCCTAACTAGGTTACCCGTGCGTCCAAAGCAACTCACACTGCATTGTGCACGTCAGTGCGTGAATCAATCGAACGCACAAATAATATAACTATTTTAAGACTGGTGCGTACATTTGGCAAGACCGAAGACTACCCCCTTTTAGGTAATAAATGTACGTAACAATCACCCTTTTTAGCAAGAAGGAAGAATTTTTTTAAAGAAGGATCATCTTGCAGTTTTATAAAAGTGATCATCTTGGTTATGCACTTCATTACTTTCAGTCGATGAAGTTTGAGGCATATTAAGAGTTTGTGCTCTTGTAACCACTGCATTGGCAGCTTGGATATTTTGTTCTTCCCAAGCAGCAATCTGCTGCGGGGTGCATTCCATAACTCCGTGAATACGACCGATGATAAGATCCGCAATAGCATTCGGCAGAAGACACGCGTGGACATCTCCCGTAAAGAAGAGATTAGCAATGTGAATGATAGCAGTTGGATATTTTTCCAGAGTGCCACCAAATGTCACACATTTGACCACTTTTCCCGTGGCACAGGAAGGATCTATGAGAGATTGCTTAACTCCGATAGTAGTGCATCCAGAATCAAAAAGGACTGAGACTGGATTATTATTCACTAGACCTTTATGTAAGATAAGAAATCCTCTCCCGTCCTGTGCAACTGCAGCAAGAAGAACGGGAAGAGGGTGACCACAACTCAAGGTAGTTACCGTAGTCGGTTCAAACAATGTTGTGCATTGGGGGCATTGAGATGCTCTCCCAAAATCGAAAGCAGAACAAGTGATAGCATTAGAGTTTTTATTATCGTTCACTTGATTACAGGCTCCCTGAGACTCTTGCAGTACAGCGTTTGCCTGGTGATGTGATCTATTTTTATTGTGTTGAGATCTACCGCGATTATTATTTTCTCTGAAATTGTCATTGTTTGCTCTACTGTAACCATTGTTCTGGTTTGAATCCCAGTTTCCATAGTCACTATTGTCATTTTCCCAATGACGAGAATATTTATTAGTTTGGCTTTGTTGTCTTTGTGAAGGATAGCCTGGATAGTTTCTATTGTGACTACCCCTATGAAAGTTTCTGTAATGGTTGGACCCAAAATAATGAGGACTGTCAGATTGCCTCCAGTTCTTCGAAGAAGAACCATTATGAGATGGATTGCTTTGATTCTGAGCATAATTACGATTATTCTTCTTAATAAAGTTGTGTTGAGCACCTTGAAATTTACGAAGAAAGTTAGGGCCATATGGTGTTGCAGAAGCAACTGGCAAACATTCCTTAACTTTAGAATTGCTAACAGTTACATGAGGGTGCGCAGTGACATACTGGCAACAATGTTCTTCCATCTCTTTTATGTTCTTAGGTTTACGCTCATGTAGAATGGCAAGAAAAGACTCATTGACAGATGACATAACTTTGTCTCGCAGTAATAAGTCCATAAGGGCTTCATATGTATTTTCTGTTTTAGACAGCTCAATCCATCTTTTGAACGTAATACGTATTTTTGCGATGAATTCTGAGAATTCTACCCCAGTTTCTGGTAACATAGTCTTGAAGCGAAGACGATAACCTTCTTCGGTAAGTTGATATTTCTTTAATAAGGCTGCTCTGACTACATCATAATTATTCTTGTCAGGCTCATCTACCATGCTTAGCATATTTAGAGCTTCACCTTTAAGTATCTCCGACAACTGATTAACATATTGTGACTTATCTACATTATGAGTTTGACATGACCGTTCAAATCTGTCCAGATAGAATGTTATATCGTCAATGGAAGAATTGAAAGCAGGTAGCTCTACCTTATAAGTAGTAGCATTTGCCTTATTAGAAGTTGACTGATTATTTGGATCATTAGCCATATTCATCAACTTCAATTTTTCTAACTTCAAAGCTAAGAGTTTTTCATCATGTTCCATTTTTGCTTTTTCTTTCCTCTCTTCAGCTTCTCTTTCTAATTTTTTATCCTCCATTTGTAGCTGGATTTTTTTCTCCTCAGCTTCTATCTTTTTCTGCTCGGCTTCTCTCTCTAACCTTTTATTTTCAGCCTCTTTTTCTAATCTTTTACTTTCAGCCTCAGCTTCTCTTTTTTGTTTTTTCATTTCCCTCTGGAACTTCCTTTCATCTGCCTGCATCTGCAATCTTAAATTCTCAGCTTCTATTTTCTTTTGCTCATTTTCCATCTTCTGTCTCTTTTCCTCCGACTTCAGTGCCTTGGCATATTCAGTAGTCGCGAATTCCTCCAATTTCTCACCAACCTTACCAGGGATTTCCCTTGCTCAATAAAGTATTGTAGTGTAGACATTATGTCTAATAATATGAGATCAGTAACCTGAAAAATAACTCACTTTATCCCAACTTCAATGGGAGACAAGTCTTTAATAAATAACTTGTATAATCACCTTTATAATAATATGATCAATAATCGCCTCTCTTTATCCCAAGTACACTATACTACTAATAGTGCATAACTAAATTTATATATATAAATAGCGCATGACAACAGAGAATAACATCAACAAAGAACAAGCATCAAAGGACAATACGATAACATTCGCAGAAATCAAATGAGCATTAAAGCGGAACTAAAGAAAAATGTTACAAAGTATGTAATGGTAACTGCGAAAAGTAAACAAAACAAATGACGCAACAGTGTATACACATAAAGGTGTATAAAACTAAACGAAAGGAAGGGGAGGCGAACAAATACAAACAAATAAAACAAAATTAAAGAACAAAAAATATATTACAAAAACAACGAAAGGTACACCTCGTCAAAACTAAACAAAAATAGCAACAAATGTCGCTAGCAATTTCCACTGATGGAAATTTGCTAAAGTTCCTAAAGAACGCTTACAGTAGGTCCTCGGTTAAGTGGGATTTCCTATTGTAAGACACCACCCAACCGAAAAACCCGCTGAAATGTAAACATATAAATAACATTTAACATGTAAACAAAGAGTGTATGAAGAATGTATACAGAAAGTTCAGTTACACAATATAATGGCACAGTTCACAATAACAAACAGCCATTTATCTTATGACAATCCTATCGTCAAAACCAGCAACGGTGTAGCACTATATTCAGCATTCTCAGGATCAGAAGATCCAACGCTGAAGGGTACATCTCAACTTGCTTCCCAAACAAAAGTAATAACGATGGTGCAGGAACTTGACCTTCTGAACAACAGTAACAATGATGGTACAGGAACTTGACCTTCTGAATACCAGTAATAACGATGGTACTGGAACTTGACTAGTTGTGAACAACTCAGGCTCAGGAAATGTCGAAATGTCAACAATCTACTATCAGTTGCGATGAACTTGACATTCTAATGACAATAGCCCCATCAAGCTGGCTCACCATAAATGTAACAGGCTGTTTTGTTTACTTAAGTGGTCAGGTCAGACTGGACCATACCATGTTGTGGTGGATATAGGTCACCAAGTGTTGAGGCGCTGTCAGGGTGTAATGTAGACTCACTCTCAAACGTACAGGCTCTCAAATATGTAGTGCTCGTAGAAGTGTGTGGTTGACATGATGTGTGGGTGAGTAGACGTTGGATAGGATGAGGGACACGAATGCGTATAGGCTCTTGGACAATGTCACGATACACCCACTCAACCACATGTAGGAGTCAGTAAACGTTGGTAACAACTCTGAAGTTTCAATAATTTATTACGAGACGACTACAAGGTACGCTGACATCAATATAAACAGTCATTTGACAAAACTCAGGACATGGTACACATGACGACAGCTCAGTACAGTTTGCATCAACAATTCATCAGTAAGCTGTGCATATATGATGCTGACCTCAATCTATCTCTCTTTCTTCATCTACAGCAAAATACCCCGCATTGTCAGCGGGTCTTCAAATATACGCGCTTAGTTCAGCTCCACTCTGACACCAGTAAGTCAGATACATTGTTCTAGTAAGCAGCAGGCCACATAATATGGCAGACCCCTAAATACAGTGTCCTCTACGATTCCTTGAACCAACAAGGTATAAAGTTCTACGGGCATTTACAGACCCGATAAACACAATATCAGCATAATATGTGAGTCCAAATTCTAATATTCTCAAAGGACTCTTTCCCGCCCAGGGAAAAGTCACTAAGCTGGTATTAAATGTTATTCATGATTCTGGCAATAGCGAAAATGATTCGAAGGATAATTTACCTTGACATCTCTTCAGAATAAACACCAAAAAACACACTCGCCTTCTAGGCGCATAGAATACAACATGGGGAACAAACTTTAGACATCTTGGTCTGCTCACAGAGGACTTTCCTTCCCCATGCATAAAGCCAGATCGAAGATGCCAACACGTCTGGACCGTTCGAAAATCACAGCTCGTCTCCCTAACAAAAATGTCTTTCTTCATCGCGCCAAAACTTGCGCAGGCGTCGTGAGACGCCAGACCTTTGAGCTAAACTCAGGTGGGCTATCTGAAAAAATCTAGGAAAAGCTGACCATTCAAGCCATATATGGTCAGGTAACAAGACCTCGGTTCTAAAATTAGACCGCTTCGTTAACAGACAAGTGGGATAACAATCACTGTTGACTTCAACCCAAGTAAAAAATGAGTAACTCCCTTTAGATCAGGAATCTAACTAATAATGTCAAAAATGTCTCCAAAATTAAACAGGTACATTTAACAAAATATAAATTCAGCAAAACTGTTCGCAACACTCAGTCAATTTTGAAGTTATTTAAAAAATGACAAGTGATTATTAATCAGGCTAGTGTCCTTTATCTAGCCAATATGTTTTCATCTACGTCTTTATCTAAGTTTGCATCTTTGGGTACTTGTGTGATATTTCACCGCTAAAATCAAATTTTCCAAATTTATTACCCAAACTGACAACCGTACTTTTTCTTGACTGAATTTTTTTCTTTCAATTTTTTTCTTTTTTTTCCCGCCTGCGCAGGATTAGTCCATTTAACAGGTAGGGGTTGTGGGTTAGTATTTGAGGGCTGCCACCTCGGGGGCGCATTCCCATGACTGAAGGGGCTATTATTATTATTATTATTATTATTATTATTATTATTATTATTATTATTATTATTATGTATTTATTTTTTTAAATGTAAAATTTTTGCCTCGTCTTGGCGGGGCGCGTCCCGTTCAACCTAGTCATCATCATCATCATCAGCTTTCAAGTCCCTAAGGAGCATTTGCTTTATACCAAGTCTTCCTGTCCTGTGCCATCAGCTCAAGGTCGTTCCATAATTTCTTCATCCTCTTCTTGTCTGTCATCAGTTCTCTTCTCCGTGTATTCCTTGGTCTTCCTCTGCCTCTCTTACCCTGGGGGTTCCAGACCAAGGACTGCCTGGTAAAGCTGTAAGCAAGTTTGCTTTGTGTGTATCCTATCCATCTTCAGCGTCTTCTTCTCATGTCTCGTTCTTCTGGCACTTGCCTGGTTCGTGTCATCAGTTGCACATTAGTGATCTTGTCATACCACTACAATCCTTCTATTTTAGACAAGCAACCATTTATGAGGGCGTCCGTGGTTTCAGCGCAGGCTTCTCGCGACAAAGGTAGTGGGCTGGAGACATGGTGGCGTCACGCTACAATCTACCCAGCTGTAAGTGGATGGATACCTGACTCTGCTCTGAAATGTAAAGGCAGCCAGGAGGGGAGCTGGTTATAGCACTACTCTGAGATCATCCAGGTCTGTATTATTTTGGCTTTTCAATGCCGCAATTACTGACTGTGCATCAGAAAAGAAAGCAACCCTTCTCTCTGCGCTTTCTTCTGTCAATATAACCTCTGCTACAGTTTTCAGGGCCTCTGCCTCTGCTCTGAAGTTGCTGGAGAATCGTCCTGTCGCCACTGACAGCATTTTTTCTGCACCAGTGCTTAAGGTCAGAAAGACGCCCCCACCTCCATTTTCTGTTGCATTTGTTTCTGATCCATCTGTGTATGCATGGGTCCAGGTGTTGCGTGGATAATGTTTCTCTATGTATTTTGTAAACGACTGTGACTGACGAAGGAATCCAAATACATCATTCAACTTTTGATAAGCTCTCTGGCGTTTTGACAAGGTAGCAAGCTATCAATAAGGACAAGAAATGTTCGGCTTTTAAACTGCTGAGAAGGCGTTTGAGATTCATCAATTGTGCTGGAACCACTGAAATCATCATACTCTCGATTTCGTTTGTGTTTCCTTCGAGTTTGTTCTTGATAATGTTCACACTCAGTCACATCTTTGGCCTTTTGCTCTATGTCTGCAAAAGTAGACCGCATAGCTTGTCACATTTTTGCCACCCCCTTACGCGAACGTCACAAATCTCTTACCCACCCCGTCCCCTTTTTTGTCCTTATTTTTTGTAATCCTGAAAAAATACAACTTACTCGAATGTTTTGTTTTTTTTTAAGTTTTGTCTCGTTTTGGCGAGGCGCGTCCCGTTCAATCTAGTCGGTTATATTAGGGCGCATGTCCAAATATAAAAGACCCTTAAGTCTAGGGAATTGCTAGTCATCGTAATAATCATCATCATCAGCTTTCAAGTCCCTATCAGAGTCAGGTACCCATTTACAGCTGGTTAGACTGATGCGTGACACCTGTTCCCGTCCTCGTTGCTGTTGCCTTCTCTAACTCAAGATCAGAGTCAGATACCCATTTACAGCTGGTTAGACTGATGCGGTAGTGGAGCACTGTTGACGCATCTTAGGTCCCAATTCAATACCGTTTTATTGGTTATAAACTTAAAATACCGGGGGGGGGGGGGGGGGTTTGGGGGGGGGTCTGTCGTAAGCGTGTCAACTATGAATGCACGACGAACTTGCCCTCCCAAATCACAATGTGAAATCAACCTTTTTCAGTCAAGAAAAAGTACGGTTGTCAGTTTGGGTAATAAATTTGGAAAATTTGATTTTAGCGGTGAATTAACACACAAGAACCGAAGTGTCTTTTATTATTTTTTTAAACTTTTGTTTGTATTTCATTCAATTATACAAACCCATGTGCATTTTACAAAATGGGATATAGGGAGAGTACGTTGTGTAATACATATAAATGCTCACACTTTCATTGGCACCCAACAAAAAAATCCATTTACTGTATACATTCGTTCACACACACATTTATACTTGCACCACCATGATTTATGCTTACTTATTCAGTTTCTTCTGATCAATAAAGCAAAATTAAATTTGGCTTCGAATAATGTTAAAGACTAAGATTTTTTTCCTTGTTTGTAAAAATTCGCAGTGGAAAGTACCCATTGGTCTCTCTCTCTCTCTCTCTCTCTCTCTCTCTCTCTCTCTCTCTCTCTCTCTCTCTCTCTCTCTCTCTCTCTCTCTCACGCTCAAGGTCGAGCTTCTTTTTTTTCCCCATCATTTTTCTTTTTTTCCAATTTTTAACTGATCTTTATTCATTCTGCATTTCTCAAAGTGTCTCGAATAAAACTTCAAATGTTGTATGTTGTAAATGTATTAACGTACTGAAAAATACATAGAAGAAAATATGGTCTGCTTCCCCTCGGCATGTCGTACCAGGTGACTAATGGTGATTGCATTGAAATAACTTCAGTGGACAGCCTGGCTGACAGTGCAAAGGCCACTGGATATTTTGTCTTGGCGAGATATGAGAACCCCCTTGAAGGTATAATGGCCCATTGTGTGCTGCGTTACGCTTTACTGCTTGGCAAGTTTCAACTAACAAGTTGAGCACACAGCCATGGGCAGTCATAAAAGCGGCTAGGCACACCGGTACTTCGATAAGGATACAAGGGGTAGTTTGTAATCATGTTCCCTAACGCATACGCATTGAAATTCTAAAACATGTTCATTTTACAACATACAATAAAATACATTCGTAAACTGTATGTACAAGGTGAGGAAAGTAAATACCAAAGTTGGACATTTTTGTACATTCATGTAAATTAGATTGTGTCCATTCATAATGCAATAATTTCAAGGTGAAATGGGGGAGGGGGAAAAAACCCCTGAGTTGAAATCATATTTATATTCATGTGAAAATTGATTGTATACGTTCCTAAACAATTAAGCTTTAAAAACACAAATGGAAAACACGCATACACCCAAAAGCGCAGTTGAAACCCGGAAATCCTGCATCCACTCTAACACACACGCACTTGTACTGAAAATTTTGTGTTACATATTGGGGGGGGGGGGGGGGGGGGGGGGGGGGGGGGGGGGGGGGGGGGGGGGGGGGGGGGGGGGGGGGGGGAATGCGTTCCCAGTGTTTCGTTCTCATCTCAATTTAAAAAAAAAAAAAAAAAAAAAAAAAAAAACATGTACATTTTCCAAATAATTTATAATAAAAGTACATGGTACATGGTATATAGAAAAACAGAAAACTCGCACGCATTCACTAGTAAATTTTATGCATTTGCATACACAAATTAAATTTACTTCAGCAATACAATAAGCGGTGCGGGGAGAATTGAGAGCTATGAAAGACCCCAGGTTAGGAATAGCGTTGGAAAACGCATCCAGAAGACGGGCGGAATGGGGCGGGAGAGACACTACTGAAGGACCCGGGTAGGAGGAAGGTCGGTACGTGTTACGGCCTGCTTTATTCTCAGTCGTGTGCAAGCTCAAATTAAAGATGTAATAGTTGAGCACACCCCTGAGTCGCCTTTCAAGAGGCAAGCACGCCCTGGTATGAAAGAAAGATAGAAGTAAAAGTGGGAGTTTTGTAGCGTCTAGGTCACTCTACTAAGGCGGAGAAAGTAGAGGAGTGTTGCTCCGCTCTACATTAAAATCAGGTGAAATGGACAGTGCTTTTTGCAAAAATACCTGTAAAAGTAAATGGGGATTAAAATGGCGGTATTTGAAAACTGCTAAATTCCTAAAACTCCAAATCAAATATCTGTACTGAGATAATAACATGAGACGTTTTGTATAAATATCTTTTGTTGTTCTTGGTAGCGTGTTAAGGAAAATAGATTTGTAAAAGTCTACGGATTGTCCTGTGTGTGAGGCGATCATATCTTGCAATGCTTTCCTCGTAGGTATGACTGTATTGCACGTGTAGTAGATATGCTCTTCGGTTTCTTGAATGCGTGTTTTGCACAGCTGGCACTGTGATGTTTGCTTGGATCTGTGGGCTTGTCTTTCTGTTGTGGGTGTCATGTTGTATATGAGTCTAAAGGTAACTTCTCTTGCCTTGGCAGCAGGGCCGGATCTACCGACGGTGCAACACGTGCATTTGCACGGGGCGGCAAGCTTTGGGG
Organism: Oreohelix idahoensis; assembly: GCA_024509875.1. Lineage (NCBI taxonomy): Eukaryota > Metazoa > Mollusca > Gastropoda > Stylommatophora > Oreohelicidae > Oreohelix > Oreohelix idahoensis. The sequence continues at coordinate 236,550 of JAMPIV010010440.1, read as the reverse complement.
GGGCGGCAAAAAATCTTTTTACTTATTTTTATAATCCCGCCAAAATATTCCGCCTGGTAGCCGCGCTGGTGTAATGGTTACCACACTGCGCTAGCGATCAGGTGTTCAAGGTTCAAGACAGGGCGCGGGCATTTGTAGGAGTGTCATCGACCGGGATTTTGACTGAATAACCTGAACGGCTCCTGAAATAAAACCTCTGTGGCTGTTGTCACGGAGAGTTCGAAGGTTTCGTCTAGATTATTTTAAAATTCCTTACTTTTCTATTGCTTCACATTTTGTCTGTTTTCTCTAGAAACATTTGCACCTGCGGTCTGTTCTTTAGCTTTTTTTCAAGTTTTCACTAATAGTTCTGCCATACGATCCTAATGCTATCTTCTCCTACAAAGGCACTAAAAGGTATTTTTTTAGGGACGTCAGTACAATTTATTCGCTTGGTCGAAACCACAGTGGTTCCCAGAGGATTATATTTCCGTGTTCGGTGGTCAACTGAAGACCGCCGCGATAAATCTTCCGGCATGGCTGAACGAGAGACGGGAATTAATTAACTTCGCGTTGGAATCAGGAATTTATTTTTTTATCGACCGCTCTATGTTGGCGGCTCGAATGTTTCAGTTGTTTTCGAGTGTGCATTCAAGGAAGTTGATTTTGCTCAATGTTAGTGTGCTATGTGTTACAGTGATAAATAAGTTTTTTAAACGTTTTATGGAAATTAGTACAGTGCTTCAGCCTCCATTCATTACTAAATAATACATTTTATTGTAGGGTTTATTAAAACAGTTTTAATATTCAAATAGATATAATGTCCAATAAAAGAAAAAAACTATCAGGTGCGGAATATCGGAAACGGAAACTGGAAAAAGAACGCGATATTCAAAAACATAGCGGGGCTTTACATAAATATCTAAAAGCTGAAACAGCTGATGTAGGACAGAAGAAAATAAGCAAATGTACCAAAACAAATGATTCTGAGCTCATGGCAAGTACTTCTAACTCGGACCCCAGTAACGTAGATATTACTAACAATGTCGAAAATGAGACTGCTTTGACCGTTTCCAATTCCAGAGATTTAAGTGATGAACTTGAGAGGAACACTGATCCGGCAAGATGGAATCCTTCTTTAAACGATACCGAAAGACTGGAAATCGTAAAAAAAAGGCCTGCCAGAGAGACCAAAAAATGAGTTCCTTTTTCCGCGCAGCTCTAATGGTCTGAAATTGTCACTAAATTTTTACATTAGGGAGCTAAGCAATGGAGAACATATTAATCGATCATGGTTAGTGTATTCAAAAGAAAAAGATTCTGTATTTTGTTTCTGCTGTAAGTTGTTTTTCTGTAATAAAATGTCACTCACTACTGATGGCTATAATGATTGGGGTCATTTGTATGTGTATCTTAATGAGCACGAAAAATCTAAACACCACTTGGAGTCCCATACAAAGTGGATTGAATGATCGTCCAGGCTTAAATCAGTACAGACAATTGATTCAATGCAATAAAAGTTATTAAATTCAGAAGTTCGACACTGGAGGAGCATAATAGAACGCCTAATTGCTATCGTCCAGTTCTTGAGCCAACAATGCTTGCCATTTCGGGGAACATCTGATAAATTATATGACCCTAACAATGGAAATTTTTTAAAGCTCGTTGAACTGAGTGCCAGATGTGATAGTGCTATGTGTGAACATTTAATGAGAGTAGCTCGTGGATCGACCCAACATTACCTTGGGAAAAACATTTAAAATGAATTGATTGCTCTTCTCTCTTGAACCATAAAAAAAGAAATAATTTCTATGGTGGAGAAAGCTAAATATTATAGCATAGTTGCAGACTGTACTCCCGATGTAAGTCACATTGAACAATTAACACTAATTGTAAGATTTGTTAATACGACAGATGATATCAACATTCATAAACATTTTCTTGGTTTCATTGCTGTAGAAGCCACTACAGGCTCAGCGTTAACCGAATGCACTCTAAGAAAATTGTCAGACATGGATATTCCAATCGCAAACATGCGTGGCCAGGGGTATGACAATGGATCAAATATGAAAGGAAAACATTCAGGAGTTCAACAACGTATTAGGGACTTGAACCTGAGAGCTTTTTAAACCCCTTGCTATTCTCATTCTCTCAACTTGGTGCTCAAAGATGCCGCGATGTCATCTAGAGAAGGGGTTTTATTTTTTGAAACGGTTCAGAAATTGTATGTTTTTCTCAGCGTTGGGGAATCCTTAAGAAACATATTACAACTCTAACGCCCAAGCCACTAAGTACAACTCGCTGGGAATCTAGAATCCAGGCCATTCGTCCTTTAAGGTATTATATTGAGGAATTTTATGATGCATTGATAGAAATTGCTGATGACGAGTCAGTAGAGAAAATGGCGAGACATGAAGCTGAAACCCTTGCCCTAAAACTCAGAGATTTTAAATTGTTATGTTGTCTGGTTATATGGCACTATGTTTTAAACGAAATTAATGTTGCTAGTAAACTGTTGCAAAGCATAAAAATGGAATTGACTATTGCAATAACAACTTTGAGACATGTTCTCCAAAGCCTTAAGAATCTCAGAAATGATGAATCATTTCAAAATTTTCTTGTTGATGCTATAACATTAGCTGAGAAAGTTGAAGCTGATCCTGATTTGATACCGACGTTTGAATGTACTAGAGTGCGTCGGCAGAAAAAGCAACACAACTATGAAGCAAGAGATGAACCTATTTTGGATCCCAAAACTAAATTCAAAATTGAATTTTTCTTTTTTATTATTGATGTTGCAACTAATTCTATTGAAGAAAGGTTCGAGCAATTGGAACATCACAGTTCACATTTTGCCTTTTTATATAACATATCTAAATTTAAATCTGAGACGACAAATGAGCTCTTAAACAAATGTAAAAACCTAGAAGGCGTTTTAACACATCAAGAAAATAGAGACATTGATGCCATTGAGCTATGTGATGAACTGAAAGTAGTATCCAAATTAGTACTAGAAAATACACCGCCAATTGAAGTTCTTCGTTATATTATTGAAAATAACATTGCTCTTAATGTCGCTATAGCCTTAAGAATATTATTAACTTTGCCTGTAACGGTAGCAAGCGGTGAGCGTAGATTTTTCAAAACTGAAGCTTATTAAAACTTATTTACGCTCAACAATGGCCGAAACTAAATTGGAAGGACTTGCCATGATTTCAATTGAACAAGAAATCGGTCAAAAATTAGACTACGCAGACGTTATTTCTGCTTTTGCAAATATGAAAGCAAGAAAAGTGTCTTTTTAAGCAGTAGATACTTCAAACAATATAAATTCCAATAATGTGAAAATAGTGCTAAAAACTATAACATGTACATGCTATAGTTAAGTGTTTGTGACTCAACAGTTCATCCTTCCACATGAGAAGAGCATCCCCTATATGAAAGTAATGTAACTACATTTATTTCATATAATTGTCTCTAATAAAGTCAATGGTTTATTTTATGACTATACAGTATTTTCATCAATTTATCAATACATTATTATTAATGGTACTATTTAAAATTAGGCTAATGGTCATGAAATTAATGTTGAAGCTTGTTTAACATAATGGTTTTAAAAATGTCAAACGTTAATTTGAGGTTGGGCTGGGGCGGCAAGGTATGGTATTGCACGGGGCGGCAAAATTCCTAGGGCCGGCCCTGCTTGGCAGTGATGTGAGGGTTGTGTAAGTTGGTGAAAGTGTCGGTATAATTTGTCTTGAAGCATTTCTGTCCCCTTTTAATCCTGAGATGTAGCGGGGGTGCTTGTTGTTTGGCTAAGTGTTTGTAGATTGCATTTGTTTTCTGGTGAATTAAGTTGTCGTGTCCGTGAATGGCTTGTATGCATGACTTGTAAAAAGATGATAGTGGGCCAAAATGGTGCGGCATTGAATTGTTTAGTGGTCTCAGTCTGGTGAGTCACATTCACAGACTTTAGTAAAGGTAGCGGAGCTAAAGTCAACGTACAAAAATCTACAATAATGGGCATAGGCAAATGGAAAAACAAAACAGACTTTCCATTTGGGCTTGTACCAACAAAAAACATCAAAATCTACGGCATCACTTTTCCTTCACACCCAAGCCGCACACACAAAGACACATGGCAGAACTTAGCAACACAAATGACAGACATGCTACATAGATACAAATTCAAAACCACAACAATTTTTTGACGAAGCACGATTGTAAACACGTATGTCATTCCCAACTTATTATACGTAGCCACAGTTTTTGCCCCCCCCCCCCCCCCCCATCCCCGAAACAGACCATTACAGACATAAACAAACAGATCAGAAGATTTATTTTTAGTCACAGAATCTACAGCATAAAACATAAGACACTCATACAAGAAAAGAAACAGGGAGGGATTGCACTCCAGGACATACAGACAAAGATCCAAGCATTTAGAATCAAACACGTAGGGAATATCATCAAACATCCAGAGCAACACGCGCTGGCACACTATTACTCAAGGTCGAGCTTTTTTTTTTTTTTTTTTCTTTTTTTTTTAAATTAACTTTATTTTCATTTATTTGCAATTTAAAAAAAACCGTGTACATGTTACAAAAATTGAAAACATTGAAAGTACATTTTTTAAAAATTCCATATGAAACTCTCGTGCGTACTCTAACTTCCATCTGCACACTTAAACAATAAATATAAATAATTAAACATTTCATTTTACAAATCTATGTGCATTTTACAAACCAAAGAATGTGATAAGGGTCATTTAACAAACCCATGAAAATTTTACAGTGGAAAAAAAAACATAACAGGTGCCTTATAAATTACAGATAAAAAAACCTTCGTGCGTATTGAAACTTTCATTTGCACTTAGATGGTCAATATTCAGGGTTGTACCATTTTAAATAAAATAGGGGAGTAGAAAAGGATGAATATAGTAAACAGGAAACTTCCATGAAAGGGGGATTATTTTATCAAATTTTCGGACTGTTTTGGATTCCGAAGTAACTTCAGTGTCCAGTTGGCTGCTAGAACAAAGAAACACTTGAAAAACCATCGTCTGGGCTGGGTATTGAAAGCCCCGCCCTTCCCGCCCCCTCTGCCAAGTAGAGGGAGAGTGGCCCTTGTGTGCTGCATAATGCTTTTCTCTTGGCTGGGCGGGTTTCAGCCACCAAAGTGGTGGTTGATTACACTCAGCCTTGAGCGGCCTTAAAAGGCTAGACACACTGGCGACGCTAGAGATCCAAGTTAAGAGGTCCATATTTAAAACGATTTTTGTGATCTTCGATTTTCAAAGCATGTTCATTTTACAACATGCTATATAATGACTTGCGTGCATTTACCAGTAATTTTTACACATCCACACACAAATTAAATCACATCAAAATTGTAATTTTGGAAAATGAAATTAAAAATTAGTTAAATACATTAAAGATAACTTATGGTTTCCAGAACAAAGCACGGCTAGGAGATACATTAGGCGGTTCGGATAGACAGGGAAGCTATGAAGGCCACAGTCTGCAGTGCAGAAAGCCTCTATCTTAGGCGTAGACAAGTTTCAGACACGGATGTGATAGTTTAGCACCCACCACTGAGTGGCCTCGAGAAGATAGCACACAAATAGAAAATAGGAGTGAAAGGGGTAGTATAAGAAATATATATATTTATATGTTTTTTTCCAATTGATTTGTATTCATATAAATCTTCTGTGACATGTAAAACTTCAAAATCAAGAGAATATGTACAAATTTAAACAAAGGTGATATATTTTAAAATCACAGAAAAAATTACATTGGAAAACCCCGCACACACACACACACTCTCAGAAAAAAGAAAAACGCTAGGTAGACGTGCGGCTGTTAGAACATAGGCGCCTAGAGTGAGACACCATTGAAAACCCCGGGTAGGGGAGCAGTCCGTTACGTCCTGCTTTTGTGGGCAGGTTCAACTAAAGCCTTTCAAGAGGCTAGCACGCACTGACATGACGAGGAAGAAAGCAGTAAAGGGAGGAAGTTTTATAGCGTTTAGGCATTAACTTAAATTGGAGGAGGCAGAGGAATGTTACTCTGCCGTACGGTAAACGTAGGTGCTATTGACAATGCCTTTTGGAGAAAAACAGTTAAAAGTATATGGGGATTAAACTGGCGGTATTTGAAAACTGCTAAATTCCTAAAACTCCAAATCAAATATCTGTATTGTGACAGTAACATGGGTAGTTTTGTATGTGTTTCGGGAGTTGATCTTGGGAGCGTGTTAAGAAAAATAGATTTGTAAAAGTCAACGTGTTGTCCTGTGTGTGAGGTGATCATATCTTGCAATGTTTTCCTCATAGGTATGACTGTATTGCACGTGTAGTAAATGTGATCTTCGGTTTCTTGAATGCGTGTTTTGCACAGCTGGCACTGTGATGTTTGTTTGGATCTGTGAGCTTGTCTTTCTGTTGTGGGTGTCATGTTGTATATGAGTCTAAAGGTAACTTCCCTTGCCTTGGCAGTGATGTGAGGGTTGTGTAAGTTGGTGAAAGTGTCAGTATAATTTGTCTTGAAGTATTTCTGTCCCCTTTTAATCCTGAGATGTAGCGGGGGTGCTTGTAGTTTGACTAAGTGTTTGTAGATTGCATTTGTTTTCTGGTGAATTAAGTTGTCGTGTCCGTGAATGGCTTGTATGCATGACTTGTAAAATGATGGTAGTGGGCCGAAATGGTGTGGCATTGAGTTGTTTAGTGGTCTCAGTCTGGTGAGTCTAAGCCCCACGTAATAGTGTGCTAGCACGTGTTGTTTTGGATGTTTGATGATATTTCCTACGTGTTTGATTCTAAGTGCTTGGATCTTTGTCTGCATGTCCTGGAGTGCAATCGCTCCCTGTTTCTTTTCTTGTATAAGTGTCTTACGTTTTATGCTGTAGACATCAAGGTCGAGCTGTAGTGCTTGAGATGATAGGGCTAGTGTAATTAGTGCTGATTAAAGCTGTAAGCTGAAAGACTAGTTCTATTTCTAAAACGTAAGACTGGGTGATAAAATGTAACTATCTAAAATTGTTATTTCCTTCTTTATTAAAACAAAATATTAATAAATGGTTACCATTATTTTGTACATAATATTTTATTCTTGTTTAAAATTGTTTAATAATTACGAAAGCAATGAAAACGGTTTTACAACTTTGACAATAGAAAATTAGTAATTTTTTTTATTATTTTTATTTCCCTTGATTAATAAAAAAATGTATTATTTACTTCCCTTGACAAACCTAACGTGCCTAAAGTCTTTGTTATCTCCCATAATGTCGCGTTTTTTAACACTGTCACAGGGACCACTTGTCTATTATCATCATCATCACCAGCTGCCATCTGCACACGAAGGTCAAAAGCAACGGATCTTCGGCGTCTTCCGTCTGTTGCTTTAATAACTCTTTCCTGTCAATCTCTTGATGTTATCTTCTCATTTATACCGCTGCCTTCGTCTTGCACGTTTGCCTTCAGCTCTGCATTCCACTTACGGTCGTTAGCAAGGTGTTATGTCTTTTCATTTGGCCAAAATATGTTAGCTGTCTGATTTTGACCTCTTTCATTATTTCTCTTTGCATTCCTAGGTTTTCCAGGACCTCTTTATTTGATTTCTTCTCATTCCCAATCGTCCAGACATCCACATATCAAGGCAAGAGCCTCTATTCTGCCTTCCAATTGTTTGTTAACTGTCCATTCTTTTTTTTAACACCACACGTTCATGAAGAATATATGACATTTGAAGAAAAAAAATGTACCGAGGCGTGGTTATTGCTAGTTGAAAACTATTACCAATACCCCGCACAGGCGACTCTTACGGGTTGGCTAGTGCAATTTTTATTGGCTTCTTCGGAAGCTTTTTAATGTTAAAGACCTGATCGAGAAGATTAAGACAGGAGGTAGGAATCATTACCACTTTAAAGGGTAAAACGTGGTCCCATGCCGGGCTTATGGAATTCCAAGCTGCATAGTGTCAATCATAAAAAAGCCTCTATGCCAACTTTACGTGTAGTGTTGGGCAGAGCAACCTAACCTTTGAGGTGAAGACAGGAGTACGACAGGCATGCCCCTTATCAACCACTCTATTTTTAACAGTCATAGATTGGGTGATGCGCCAGACAACAGAGGGCAGTCCAAGAGGAATAAGATGGACTACATTTTCTACATTGGAAGATCTGGAATATGCTGATGACATTGCACTACTAGCACATTCACATCAACAAATCCAGGGAAAAACGGATAGACTTAATAAGTTTAGCCAGCAGGTGGGCTTGAACATCAATTTAAAGAAGTCAGATGTCATGACGCTCAATGTGAACAACCCTGAGCCCATATCAGTAAGGAATCAGCAACTGGTACAGACAGACACCTTCACATACCTAGGATGCATAGTAACACCAGACGGCGGGGCAGGCAAAGACATCAACATCAGAATGAATAAGGCAAGAACAGCCTTTTTTAGCCTAAAGCAACATCTGGAAGTCCTCTCAATACAGCACAAGCACAAAATTAAGATTATATCAGAGCTGTGTGCTTTCTGTGCTTCACTATGGTGCGGAATGCTGGAGAGTTATAGAGAAGGAAATGTCGAAATTGTCCTCTTTTCATACAACATGCCTAAGAAAAATTCACCGAATCTTTTGGCCGAATACCATCACCAACCAAGATCTGCTTACTCGGAGCAAGCAAGAGGACATGCACACCATCATAGCTGGCAGACGCTGGAGCTGGGTTGGCCATGTCCTCAGAAGAGATCCCGATGCCATCACAAGAACAGCTATGCTTTGGACCCCTGAAGGAAAACGAAAGAGAGGCCGACCAAAAACAACCTGGCGGAGGACTGCGGAAGCTGAGATGCAAAGAATGAACCAGAGTTGGGGCACTGTACGAAGGATGGCCGCCGACCGAGCAAAGTGGAATCAATTTGTTGTTGCCCTACAAGACGCCACTAGGCGTGATGGCCACTGAGTGCTTTGACGATCGGCGGCTAAGGATCAAAGAAGAAGAAGAATGCCGTTAATAGAGTGAAGTGTTAGAGACTTCACCCTACAAGGTCATGCATTGAGAGGTGGGGGTGACCATTTCCATTCCTCGCTGCCTTTTCCTTCCCTAACTCAGAATAAAGTCAGGTACCCATTTACAGCAGGGTAGACTGGAGCGTGTCGGTCGTACAGGACATAAAAGGCCATAAAACCTGTCCGAGCGGGTACTATTTCGGATGATGAGATAGCCTTCTGTTGTAGCACTCGGTATACAGTAGTTTCTTTTCCTCAGGCAACTGTAGCCCACAAACCCAATCCATCTAACAGGTATAAGAAGTCCCATAACGGATACAGCCGTAGGGGAGTGAACTGTTAGGAATCTCACCAAATTAGATCCAGCTTTAAAAGGTGGTGTGCCAATTTCCCATTCTCGCTGCTTTTGCCTTCCTTAACGCAAGAGCAGAGACAGGCATCAATTTACAACTAAGTTGAGTGGAGCATGTCGAAACCAGGTTTCTAACTGGTTAACTTTGCCGCGAGAGACAACCTCCCCTAACCCTTATGCCAGTCGGATGCGCATATAACAATAGATCTTATATACCTTAAATTTTGAGTAAAGTAAGTTTATTATTAGAGTTTTCTTTATTTTGAACATCGCTACAATAATATACCATCATTTTTTTTTCTTTGTTCTCCTTAAGGAGCACGAGCCACCACTGTAACTGATCTATTTGCATGAAGCCTGAACCAATCATTTACATGAAGCCTGAACCAATCATTTACATGGCGCCTGAACCAATCATTTACATGCTCTTGGAGTGGAGGTTTCTATAGCAATTTGTTTTACCTGATGAGGTTGCCAGCCCCATGCACAGCCACATACTAATCGCCTTGTACGACACGCTTGAGGGTGCAGTAATTACCTTCTTTCTATGTCTCTTCAGAGACCGCCCCCAGGAGCGTACACTGAGCCATATACTATGTGTGCTACTATAATTATTCTGATTGTTGAGCACAGTGACAAATACTACCAGGAGATTTAAAAGTCATTACGCATTTTTATATTGTTATTTTTTTTCACTTATATCCAATTAATTTGAAATGAAACAAACGTCTAAATAAAGATGATTAACTGTCATTTTATTATATAACATGACATGTTACATTAACATAACAGATGAGCGTGAGATCCGGTCTGTTAAACAAATAATTTGTTAGCGGGCAGTAACTTTTGTTTAATATTTTAACGTCAGTATTATTTTAAGGCTATTTTAGGTTTTATTTGATTTTTCTTTCTGGAAATAAACCAAAAAAAAAAAAAATAATAATAAAACTTAATCACATGGAAAAAAAAATACAATTCACTTCTTCCATTGCTAGCATTGATTCTGAAGTCTTCGATGGGTAAATAATTAAAGTATTGTCACCAGGGCTACCAAAGTCTCACCCTGTCCATTGTGGAATGCAGGGAGATGGAAGTCCAACCAAGAAGCAGAGGCTGTAGCCCCGTCAGGCTATTCACCTCTACACAGAGTGAATGATGGGTATTTGTAAAGAAAAATTAAAGTGACTGGAAATTGTGTAGATTTATCCATTGTTGAAGACTACGTGGTTACAAATTCCACAATCCCTGGATGATTAAGCAGTAAAGACCCACAGTTTCATTTGATGATGTAGCTTAATGATAGATAATAAAATAACGGGTATCTTATAATGAAGTGAAGTTTGTTCAGACGTGTTTAATACTACTGTAGAGTACGGTATATACAAAGCAAAAAGTTTAAATAGACATATTTTATATGCTTGTTTCCAAGTGTTTTTATGTCATAGGTTAACTTTTTTAAAGCCCAATGCTTACATACTTACGGTTTTGTCCACTTGTTTCGAAGCTGCTATGCGTTATACATCTCTTATACTTTTATTTGAGCGTCCGATTGGCAGAGTGGTTAGAGCGCTGGTCTCTCGTGGCAAAGGTGCCGCGTTCAAATCACGGTGCCATCACGCTCTAGTCTATCCAGCTGTAAATGGGTGCCTGACTTTGAGTTAGGGAAGGAAAAGGCAGCGAGGAAGGAAACAGGTCACCCCACCTCTCGATGCTGGACCAAGTATGGTGAAGTCTCTAACACTTCACTACCCTAGGCAGTATCTGCTATGGGACAACCTTTACCTTATAGGTACTTTTATTTACAGCAGCTCAACTGAACTGTTCATTTGATTTTAAAGCAGCACTTCAATTATTTATTACAAAAAAATAAGGTGGTGTTCCCAAGGCGAGGTCCTTCCATTGCACTCCGGTTGGGTTGACCTTTGCGATTGTGACAGCGCAATGCTCAGATGCATAATTGCATCTGAGTTACAATATAAAACATTAACATATAATAGGGAAATAGTGGACAAGACAACATGACTGCATGCTCTGTAAGCAGCATGGTGTTAGATAATATAGTTTAATAAAATAAAATAGTAACGCACAAACAAACACATGCAGAACTTATTTCACACAATTTAATTGTTACGAAACTGAAACCGGTTGACACTGGGGTCGTGAGCTGTCAATCAAGAGAACGCTTAAAACAAAACAAAAAGCATTACGTGCAGGTCACTGGGTGCTGCACTAGAAACTTTGAGTGACAGCTGTTTTTGGTCTTATACAATAATTCTCACACTGGTAGAGAGCACTCTAAAGTTAACACTAAAAACAAAGACAAACATATATTTTTGACTGACATCTTATTATATTTATAAGAGAAAGGTATGTAATGTTGATTGATATGTTACATTTAGGAAAATGAATTTGATTTTAACCATAAGTACTGAACACATGTGCGTGTGAATGGGACACTGTATATGAATGATTGATAGTTTGGTATTTGTTCTTAATGAGAGTATTTGTAGAAGTGCAATGGTATTGCACAATTAGGACGTGAGAAAGAGTTATTAGATTTAAAAAAAGATACGTGCTGAAATAAGCAGTTTACACGGTTGTCAGGTTTACAAAAATCATGAAACACTTTCCCATACAATATCATAGAAAACAGGTGCTATGTGCAAAATGAAAGGAAATAAATACTATTGTTAGTACAGTCAACTTGAGAGAGCTCGGAAACAACCATGTAGAAGTAGGCTGCAGAGAGAAGACTCATAGTGCCGACTCATATTTAGAAATATCTATTAAACGGAATAAAGAGCTCACCAAGCGTTTTTCATTAGTAGATTTTACTAAAGTCAATCATCATAGTCTGAAGTAGAAACGTCCAGCACTGCCTACAACATCCGTGGTGAGCGTCGTCAGCACTGTAGCATGATAACCATTGCCTAGTAAATGAATGAAAGAAACGGAAATATGGCATGTGTTGCAGGCACGGTGTTTGTCTATTCGTTGAAGACAATATGGGTCAACCAATCAAAAAATAGGAGCTCGCTGGAAAACCGATCGATAATGCTACGACAGTTTACTATAGAGAATAAAACCGTACGAAGTGAAGGTTAGTGACTGTATAAGTGTATGTAATGCCAGAAATGGGTGAAAATGGTCTCTTGTTACCAAGGATAACTCTAATTCTATGTTTGTCAAAGGGAAAATGGGTGGAATAAGTACTTTTCGAGAAATGTGCTAGTAAAGGTGTTAGTATAACGAACGATACTGTATTTTTCCTGATTAAAATTTGATATAAAATCAATATCAGAACCAATTACGGAAAACGACACATGGAAAGAAAGCAGAACCTACGGTGAATGGAAGAACATTACTCAAAAGGTCCTGGATAGAAAAGGTGAGCGGCACGAATCAGATGTTTGGAAGACACCTCACACAGTTTCACTCGGAAAGGCTAAAACCACAGACTGCAACAGAGTTACCAAACCTTGCTCTCCGAGATGCAGAATACGAGCTTATAAAAAGAGACCGCGGCGATTTCAAACTACGCATGCACATCATAAAGTTAGAAGGACAGACGGAGAGAGAGAGAGAGCAGCTAGTCAAGGTTAAAACCTTTTACCATCTGTTGCCGGGCAGTGCTATCTCCACCAACCAAGTCTTTTCTGGAATATATATATATATATATCTCTTGAGAGGGTATGTAGAATTACTGTATATATTTGTGAAATAAATATCACTGTTTATTTCGGGATTTTATTGGTTACTATACATTGTTGGGATGTGAATGTACCATGCATATATGTGTATTAATTGGTATGATTGCTGAAGATGGAAATCGACAATATAACCAACAGTGACTCAGAATAGTCCTGTCAACAATCCTTATCAGGATTAATATAACCTGCAAAAATTTACAGCACTTTTCAGAGCTGACTTGGCATTCCATATGTGAAAGGCAAAGATAGCATCATACCTATGTATAAAATGTATTATATTCATGTATTATATATGTCACATAACGGATTGGGGCGACTCCGTCTTCTCTATCTCTCTTTCACTACGGCAGTATCAGTTACATTTGTTGTACTGATTTAATTGAGTGCTTTTCAATAGTAGCACCATTTCTTCCTGCTGTGTAGTATATATTTTCTCATTTTTAAATATTCTTACACTCCTCTCAGCGATAGTCGTCATGTCTGTGTGTTTACCTGTCTATCCCTGCGGATAGAGTAGACGGTGATGCAAGGTTGACAGACAGAATTCCTATTGTTCCACAAGGGTGCGACTGTTGCCGCACGTAAATGGCCAAGCGAGTTTACTTAGCGCTGATATGGCTCGTGTGTGTGGCAGAGATTATGATTAATAAATTTCAGATATTTATTCTTTATTCTGCATTTGTCTTTTACCTTTCTTTCACTCTTTTACCTTTCTTTCGCATACGCTAGATTGTTAGCAATTCTAACCTTTTCATTTCGTTTCTATTTGAGCAACGCATTTTATGGCTGTTAGCTAAGATTCTTTGATGAGAGATCAAATCGTGTTAATTCGTTCTCGACAGGGATAAGAAGGAAGACTATCGTCTATCACTTTTCTCTGATCTGTTTCGCCTATAGTTAATTATTCTCGGTGAAAGATTTTAGATGAAAGACATTGATCGCTGGGAATGGCCGTATAAAGCAGAAGGTGTAAAACGCACACTGGAAGTTTGATTGCCGATGTCTGATCAGATCGAGAGAAGTTACTGTAGGTGTTAAGTCTGGTTTCGGTTTCTGTGTGAGAAATCTCTCTGATTCGTAGAATGAGTAAGGAAATATGTAAATCTGGACGTAGGTGCTACATCTGGCAAATGAGTCTGGTTTTCGGGTTTTAGACGTAATATTTTTCCTCTGATTTCAGAGAGATATATACCACAGAAATCTAACTTTATTCATTCAGTACTGGCACAGCTTTAGAGAGACATCTAGCTCGTAGTTCTAGAACACGTTGTATAAGTGAAGTTCTTAGTTTCTCGTTAGAGACATCTAGCTGAGTTCTAGAATACATTATATAAAGAGAAGTTCTTAGTTTCTCGTGGAGATAATCTTAGAAGCTTGTGCGAAGGTAAAATATAAATATTGACTAGTATTGTCGATTGATATAATTGTTAGTTCGAAGTATATCCTCACTAGATTTCTGTGCAGAGTGATTAAATGATAGTTCAGTTATAATTCTCTAAAGTTTACTGTGTTACAGTGGATAGCATATAAATTATAATTTCTAGCTAACTCATTCGGCTATTAATAAATTTAATTAAATTGCTAGTAACCAGTCAGAGAATAGTTTTACCATCTAAATTAATGCACTAATTCATCATTGAGTATTGACGAAATATGTATGTATTTCTAATTCATGATGATTGATTTTGTAAAGACTAGAATTTATTTCACGGGAGTTCTAAACGATAAGACAAGCTCTAAGTTTGCGGTTTTATAATTTAAGTTAAATGACCGAAGTGAACATATTCTATTTACGCGTAGGATTGTGTAATATTAGGGTTGAGTATTTATGTTTTTCTCTTCCTTTTATACAGTATCTGGGTCAAGCCCAAAAACCTACCTGCGGTTTCTGTTTATGTATAGCAAAAAATAACTGGACGAAAAGAACTATTTTCCTGAAATTTATATTGTAACTGGCATTGAGTTCCAGAGTTCTTTTACAATAATCAAAGTTTTACAGTCGGCCCGTGGTGGCGACTAAATCAAACATTTAACAACATCAAACCTGTGACATTTCTTGTATACCAACCATTGTGTTGAGAAGAAGATAAATCCTAAACAGAGTTATTTACCAGGAACTCGAGGTAACAGTCTATCATTTCAAGCTACTGTACCATTGTGAACATTAGACTTCTTAATTATTTTTACTACCTGGACAAAATTGAAGTGACAGTCAACAGCATCCTACGTACCATAGTGAAGTGAGCGCTTCCCAAGATTTGAATTTATTAGCATTGGAGAAGCTGGGGCTTGTTTCACCAAAACACACCATTGGATGGGCTGTATGTTCCTTAAACAATTTTTCCAGATGTGGTGAGAGTGTCTAGTAGGTAAAAAGCATGTCCTTGTGATCACAAGTGTGTCAGAGCGAGAAAATGCAGGGATGATATAATTCTTTGATTCTATAATCCATTGATTGTTTTTCTTCTTAAAGATTACATATGCTATCTATTTCAGAGTAGATTACAGGAAAAACCTCTGTTATTTACGGTAGAGAGAAATCCTAGACCATAGTGTATAAATCTGTGACTCTTTGGGGGCGAATAACTTCTCTTAAAACGGGATCTTGGTTCAACAGAGGGGGAAATGATTACACCTATG
The DNA here is from genome assembly GCA_024509875.1 of Oreohelix idahoensis. NCBI lineage: Eukaryota > Metazoa > Mollusca > Gastropoda > Stylommatophora > Oreohelicidae > Oreohelix > Oreohelix idahoensis. Next base: position 220,851 of record JAMPIV010010440.1, on the reverse strand, counting down.
GGTCAACTCTGTTATTGATTCCTTAACCTATGTTTATTTGTGCATTGATTTGATAGTCTAAATTGATTTACTGTGTTGTGAACTTCTTTATGATAAATAAAATTTACATAAACTTATTCAAGTGTGTCGGTCAGCTCGTCCCAAAATATCTATATTCCATTGTTATAGTTTTCACTTTTGTACGTCAAGCTGTCGTCACTTATGTGAGTGGGTCGGTGAGTGGTTGATATACAGTACATCTATATAACTGAGTTATCTGTCCGACTAATACTTTCTGTTGTAGAGATAGGCTGAGCGAGAGATTCTCCTCGAGTCTCAGGGACAGAATCACCTAGTTTCCACAATCTCCCTTGTAAAAAATCTATTTCTATTATTATCTCTCACTGAGTCACCTCAGGTTCTAGTCTATTCAGAAGGGACCAAATCTGTGTCTTAATTCCCCTATCATAAATATACAACAGTGTGACGGACTAATTATTGTCGTGATAAGACACAGCACAGATCAGGAGTTTGTGTTTGTACAAGGAGCGCCGGTCAAGTATCGACCTGAGAGTATTTGAATGTCACGATTGCCATATATGGAAAACGTGACCTTTACATTACGTTCAAAATTTTTCCATGTCAGGATGATTTTCTAGTAAAACGTACTTTGTATGTTGAATTAGTTCTGGAAAATGTTGAACGTTAATTAGTTCTTTTGCCAAAAGTAGATAAAATTAGTAGCATTTCTTGTTAAAGCTGTGTGAGTGAATGCATCACATCATGTCTCTTTCGTGTGACGATTTTTTAAAGGAGTAGATGCGATAACAGATGGGTATATGCACTTGAGAGAGTAATAGTATAGTGATTGCTGATATCTGCCACCTACATTCTTGTAGCGAAAGGTTTTCCTATTATGATAATAGTGGTAGAGCAGAAGTAGAATCTCTCTCCAGAAAGTATGAAGTTCCAGTGCCCGAGAAGTACACTGGTATCACAAGTGAGTTACAGCTGTGAATACTCTGAGCTGGACAATAGATTTAGGCTTCAGAAGTATAAGTTGCTACTTTCGCTATCGTAACCCTATGTGATAATATAATTAAATTTGAAAAGGTAACTCAAAATTTAACAGTTAAAAATTTAACAAATCAAATGAGTACAATTATCCAATTTATTATGTACATCTATATATTCTTGTAATGATAAATGGGTGTTGGAAGATGGTAAAATGTATGATTATTTACAGTTACAAATTAAAATAACTAATAGAAAAAGTCTTGGATTTATCTTCCACTGAATTTACAACAAAAGGATTGTCACATTATCTCTTGCCATCTAGTTGTCATCATTAGACAGTCGTTTTAGAAACTGCTCACAGGATTTGTTGGATGGATACAAAGAAACTCAACTTTAGCCACGTCTGCTCGAGGTTCCTCCGACACACTGGAGTACGGAAGACTTTCCTTCAGCCCGCCCTATAACTACGGGGGACTAAGGTGTTGAAGTTTGGTTGACCTCTAGGCTTCAGTGAGCTGGATCAACTTCTTCAAGTCTTTAGTTTCTCGATCAGGAATGATCATAAACATTGATCATAAAAACCTGGAACAAGAAGTAATAGGTGGCAATGTTGTTCCAACAATCTCACCACCAACTATTGTTCATGATGCGACCATGTCTTCAGTGTTTGTATATAAATGAATGAATCATGGTAGTATGTTACAGAGATAGCATGATAAGATAATGTATATTGTGCAGAATTAACAAATTACATGAATAAATCATAGGTTATGATACATGGGTACGATATAATCTTTGCCTTCCACTTATGGATGTCAAGTCACTTATGTACTTGCTGGTATGTCGTAAGCTTCCAGGCAAGAACTAGCCATGATATATGTGGCTAACCAATTAATGGTTATGCTTCCTGACAATGCCGGTGAAGGTTATCTCTGGTTAGCGTCATTCTCTTTTTTATTATATCTGATACAATCAATCAGAAATAAAATCTGAAATAAAATGATATTATTCATACATATATCTTTAATAAACTTACATACCCTCTTAGGATCTATAAGCTCACGGTGAGATTATTTTGGTTGAAGTTAATCTGCCCTGCATGCAGCGTGAAAAAATAACTTTTCTTGCAGATACTGTCTTCCAGTTTCTCACTTTGGCTTCTGGATTTGGTGTGTGTGATTTTCAACGCGTCCCTCTGTCCTTATATTTCAGTCTCTCGCGCGTACGAGAAAGCACCTCTAAAAGTCCCAAAAGATTTTCGTTTCATCTCCTGGTTTGAGGCTATTTGAAGCAATCTGTGTTTTTCCTGTACTTGTTTTTTTCTTCTGTTCACTACACACTTATATTCTTCCGTCCTTTCTATGTATCATTTCCTTTTCCCCATATGAGGCTTTCATTACATATAAGTTTTATACAAATCCGTTGAGGCTTGTTAGTGTAATAAATTTTTAAAGATTATTAGCTAACATTTAGCCGATGTGATGAAGGTGAAAAATATTAATTATCTTTAAAACTATTTATATTTGAATAATATCCTTTTGGATATAATTCCTAGTCTATCTCCTTTGTTGAATTATTTTTATTTAATATTATTCCAACCGGGCGTTCTCCGGTAGTTAATAATTTAATGTCCAGTAAATGCAAACTTTGAAAGTCCGCCATTCATTCTTATTAGCTATTTCATCATTCTTCGGTAATACTGTATGGCTTTTAACCGTAATTCACATTTCCCGTCTACTACAAACTTCAAAGAAAGACCGCCGCGCTGACCTTGCGCTGGTGTGTGTGTGTGGAAGTCGCGCTACACATTTTTTTTTCACAACAAAGCAAGAGGAACCAAATTTCGCTACAGAGCCCTCTTCTTTAAAACAGTGCATGCACAGTTAACTTTTTGGTAACTCATGCTGCAGTTTCTCCTTACTTTTCTGTTTTTCTATATCTCCTTTGATAGGATGACGACTTAAAAAATCGGGTCCAAGATTGTCCCGTCCTGGAATGTATCTCACATTGAACGAATATGGAGATAACAGTAAACTCCACCTTAAAAGTCGTGAATTAAATTTTTTAGACACTGCTAAAAATATCAAAGGCTGGTGATCACTTTCCACAATGAAGTGTTTCCCGTAAAGAAAAGGGGCGAATTTGTTGATCGACCAGACCAAAGCGAGGCATTCACGTTCAACGGTAGAATAATTTCTTTCAGCTGTATTTAACTTTCTACTGGCAAACGCTACTGGTAGAAGCATATGTGGCGGTGTGTCTGCCCGTTGTAGTAATGTTGCTCCAATGCCTACATTGCTAGCATCCGTTCTTAGTACGAATTCTTGTGTGAGATCGGGAAGGGCAAGGATAGGTTTATTTGTCAGCTTTTTTTTCAACTCTGTATAAGCCTGTTCACACTCCGCAGTCCATTGTATTTTATTCGGCTGACCTTTTTTGGTTAAGTCGGTTAATGGCGCGCACAATGAGTTGAAATGGGGTATATATTTCTGATAAAACCCGCACAGTGACACAAAGGATCTTACATCCTTCTTAGTTTGTGGTCTTGGTGCTTTTCTCATTTTCTCTACATTCTTTGGGTCCGGAGACATTTGCCCTGTAGAGATAGTGTGACCTAAAAATTCCAATGTCTCACATCCAATATGACACTTAGTTGGGCGTGCTGTCAATCCCGTTTCTCTCAGTCTATCCAACAACATGGAGAGTGCGACTACGTGTTCCTCGAAGGTAGTGGTAGCAATCAGAATATCATCCATGAAGTTGGTGATATGAGGATTTTGTAATGGTTCCAACAATTTCCTCATCATTCTAGTGAAGATACTTGGAGCATTCTTTAAACCAAATGGGAGTACATTGAACTCGTAATGTCCATCCGGTGTACTAAAGGCTAACAGTTTCCTAACTTCTGGTTTCACTGGTATTTGGTAGTATCCCTTGCTTAGATCTACTTTTGAAAAATACCGAGCCTTACTCAATGTAGCAAACAACTGATTGGTGTCAGGTAATGGGTCTACCTGAGATTCAGTGATAGCATTTAGTTTCCTATAATCAATGCATAACCTGTGTTCACCACTAGGTTTCCTTAATAGCACCACACTTGAGCTGTAGGGAGATTCAGACTTTGAAATAATTTTCTCTCTTAAGAGATAGTCAATCTCATCCTTGAGTGTCTGTCCTTTAGCATAAGGTATAGGGTATGTCCGCATACAAACTGGTGTAGGGTCAGTAATCGTCATGTCATACTCTAACAGATTAGTACACCCTGGCTTATCTGTGAGTACATCAGCATGGATTTCTAACACCTCCTGAACCTTTTTCCTCTGCTCAAGAGTTAAATGTTCACTCACATTAACCTGAGCATAGCTTTCCGTAGTTGTTAGGGGGTATTCCATGGAGGAAATTGGTTCATCCTGCATTTCTGTTGCAATGGCCAGGGTCATGATATGGGCAACTTCTGATGCTTCCCTGTCATAATACTTTTTAAGAAGGTTGACATGATACACCTTCTCCTTTCCTTTCTTGTCAATCTTATAGTTGGTCCGGGAAAGTTTTTCCAATATGACGTAGGGTCCCTGCCATCCAATTTGCAATTTATTATTGCTGCTGGGCAACAGTAACAGAACCTTTTCTCCCACCTCAAGTTCCCTATCTTTTGCTGTTTTATTGTAGTAAGCAGCCTGCTTCCTCCTGGCCTGTCTCAAGTTATCATTTGCCAGTTTCCAACTTGTTTTCAATCGAGATGTCAACTCGTTGACGTATTGGTATGAAGAAGTCACGGTTTCTTCTGCTTTTTCATCAGTCCATGTCCGCAACAATGCTTCCAGTGGACCTTTGATTGGTCGTTCAAACAACAATGTAGCTGGAGCCAATCCTGTGGAGTTATGTGGGACTTCCCTATAGGCAAATAGTGCTGAGGGTAAGTATGTGTCCCAAGTTTCAGGTTTATCTTTAGCCAACTTTCTAAGTATTGAAATGAGCGTGCCATTGAACCGCTCTACTTGACCATTCCCTTGGGCGTGGTACGGGCTACAGTGATAATGTCTAGCTTGAAATAACCTGAATACTTCTTGTGTTAGCTTTCCCCTAAACTGAGAACCATTGTCAGTCAATATTTGATGTGGGAAACCTAATCGGGTGAATATTGTTAACAGTGCCTCTGCCACATGTTTCGAATCTATCGATGACATTGCTACTGAATCTCCCCACATAGAGCAAGTATCGACTAAGGTTAAGATATATGCATTTCTCTTCTTGGTCCTACTGAGGGGTCCAACAATATCCACGGCAACACGTTCGAAGGGCGTTCCCATGATGGGCATTTCTCCCAGTGTTGCTGGTGCAGTCCTATGTTTAGGAGCTACTCTTTGGCATTCTGGACAGGATCTCACATACCTCTTTATGTCCTCTGTGATCCCTGGCCAAAAGTAGTGACAGGCTATCCATTGTCCAGTGGCCTCTATTCCCATATGTCCACTGAAGGGTATAGCATGTCCTAGCTTCATAACCTGCTCCCTGTATGATTTTGGCACTACAAGCTGTCCATGTCCTTTAGGTCCTGTTCCAGCTTTTCTATATAGTAGGCCATTTTTCATATATAAGTCTCCTTTCTCTGGAGGGTTATGGCTTTTAGGTAATTTGCCAAAGCAAGGCTTCAATGTACTGTCAGCAGTTTGAGCCTTTCTCATCTCTTCTGGATGAGTATTTATGATAGTGTCCTCCTCTTTCTTAGAGCTTGCCCTGGTCTGTACTGTTGCCATCACTATGGGACTTATAGGTTCTCCTAGAAAGACATATCTACATCCCAGTATTAATGGGTAGATAGGGTTGTCCATCACTGCTGCTTTGATCTCTCCTTCCACATAGCGAGATCTTATGTTGATACGGGCTATGGGCAGTGTCATGGTTCCTGCTCCCTTGACTGGTCCTCTGATTTCCACTGTTTCTGTGGTTATCTGTTCCGGACTCACCAGAGAAGAGCACACTACTGAGTCAAAGTCCAAGCCTGTATCATATAAGCACAGTACTTGGGTGCCATTCAAGGTCACTTCCTCACAGACAGGGGGATGATGGAGGTCCTTCTGACTATCTGCCAGTTCCTTCCTTCCCTTGTTCTCTGTTGTAAGGCATGCAGCGTGATGAGGAGGGTTTTTCCGTCTGCATTCCGCAGTATTGTGGTTACTCATTTGGCAAGATTTACACCATTTTTCTTCCTTTCTTGGAGGTTTCTTTTCTGATCCTAGAGGGTTTTTGTCTTTATAATCAGTTCTGTGTTTGTTCTTGTTGGAATTGTCCCTGTGTTCATAGATGGTAAAGTTTTGTGAAGGTTTGAAGTTCTCACCCTGCTTCTTCTTATTTCCTGACACTTCTGACTGAGCTGCTTGATATCTTTCAGCCATGGTTAAAATATCGTCCAATCTCTCAGCTCCTTGCTCCATAAGAAATTTTCTCATTTCCTGAGGCATGGATTCTCTCAGTTGTTCCATCATGACCATTTCTTTTATATCTTGACATTTTCCTAAGCTAATCCATTTTGTCAGATAAGTTTCCAATCTGGCAGAAAACTGGTGATAGTTTTCTCCTGGAAGTAGCTTAGCAGTTCGGAATCTCTTTCTATAAGATTCAGAATTCTTTTCGTACCTGACCAGTAAAGCTTGTTTTAAGATTTCATAATCTTCCTGGTCTTCTTTTGAGAGTTTTAAATAAACATCGTATGAAACTCCCCTCAACCCCTGAGATAGCTTAAGGCTCCATTTTTTTCTTTTCCAATCCATAGGTAGAGGCCAGTCTCTCATATCTATCCAGGTATGACTCAATGGCGTCCTCCTTCTCAATAAATGGATCCAGGTGGAAACTCATGGCTCCATTTGCTGTGCTGTGGTTTCAGCTCTCAGAGTGAGGTGAGCTAGCACCATGATTGCTAGCTGCTCCCTGGAGTTCAAGTTCCTTTAAACTTAACTCATGATCTATTTGTAACCTTCTTTCTTCAGCTTCAGCCTCAACTTCAAATCTTTTGGCTTCTCTTTCTGCTTCTAACCTTTTGGCTTCTCTCTCTGCTTCCATTCTTTTGGCTTCTCTTTCTGCCTCTAATTTCTTAGCTTCAGCCTCAACTTCCATTCTTTTAGTCTCTCTTTCAGCGTCAGCTTCCATTCTTTTAGTCTCTCTATCTAAATATTTATCCACTTCAGTTGTGATATGTCGAATTAGAGCATCTCCTGTCATACCCAAGTCTTTTCCTTCCTGCATAATCGCAGCTCTAAACTTCACCAATTCAGCCATGATGCTTACTTACCAGAGGGTATATAATTTTATCTTCACTAACCAACTAACTTAATTAAAATCAATTAATTACTTTAAACAAGACAAATCCTTAAAACCTTGTGAGCGTTTCCTATTTCCTTCGTACTCAATGGTACTACTATTAAGAAAAAAATTTCTAAGTTTTAGAATTTTTTCAAAAAAAAATTTTTTTTTACAAACTATTTGTGGCTCAAGATAGAAGAATACATAGATAGTGGCTCAGGATAAAAAAATAATATCCCGCGAAAGAGCCCCCAGTGTAGCGAAAGGTTTTCCTATTATGATAATAGTGGTAGAGCAGAAGTAGAATCTCTCTCCAGAAAGTATGAAGTTCCAGTGCCCGAGAAGTACACTGGTATCACAAGTGAATTACAGCTGTGAATACTCTGAGCTGGACAATAGATTTAGGCTTTAGAAGTATAAGTTGCTACTTTCGCTATCGTAACCCTGTGTGATAATATAATTAAATTTGAAAAGGTAACTCAAAATTTAACAGTTAAAAATTTAACAAATCAAATGAGTACAATTATCCAATTTATTATGTACATCTATATATTCTTGTAATGATAAATGGGTGTTGGAAGATGGTAAAATGTATGATTATTTACAGTTACAAATTAAAATAACTAATAGAAAAAGTCTTGGATTTATCTTCCACTGAATTTACAACAAAAGGATTGTCACATTATCTCTTGCCATCTAGTTGTTATCATTAGACAGTCGTTTTAGAAACTGCTCACAGGATTTGTTGGATGGATACAAAGAAACTCAACTTTAGCCACGTCTGCTCGAGGTTCCTCCGACACACTGGAGTACGGAAGACTTTCCTTCAGCCCGCCCTATAACTACGGGGGACTAAGGTGTTGAAGTTTGGTTGACCTCTAGGCTTCAGTGAGCTGGATCAACTTCTTCAAGTCTTTAGTTTCTCGATCAGGAATGATCATAAACATTGATCATAAAAACCTGGAACAAGAAGTAATAGGTGGCCATGTTGTTCCAACAATCTCACCACCAACTACTGTTCATGATGCGACCATGTCTTCAGTGTTTGTATATAAATGAATGAATCATGGTAGTATGTTACAGAGATAGCATGATAAGATAATGTATACTGTGCAGAATTAACAAATTACATGAATAAATCATAGGTTATGATACATGGGTACGATATAATCTTTGCCTTCCACTTATGGATGTCAAGTCACTTATGTACTTGCTGGTATGTCGTAAGCTTCCAGGCAAGAACTAGCCATGATATATGTGGCTAACCAATTAATGGTTATGCTTCCTGACAATGCCGGTGAAGGTTATCTCTGGTTAGCGTCATTCTCTTTTTTATTATATCTGATACAATCAATCAGAAATAAAATCTGAAATAAAATGATATTATTCATACATATATCTTTAATAAACTTACATACCCTCTTAGGATCTATAAGCTCACGGTGAGATTATTTTGGTTGAAGTTAATCTGCCCTGCATGCAGCGTGAAAAAATAACTTTTCTTGCAGATACTGTCTTCCAGTTTCTCACTTTGGCTTCTGGATTTGGTGTGTGTGATTTTCAACGCGTCCCTCTGTCCTTATATTTCAGTCTCTCGCGCGTACGAGAAAGCACCTCTAAAAGTCCCAAAAGATTTTCGTTTCATCTCCTGGTTTGAGGCTATTTGAAGCAATCTGTGTTTTTCCTGTACTTGTTTTTTTTCTTCTGTTCACTAAACACTTATATTCTTCCGTCCTTTCTATGTATCATTTCCTTTTCCCCATATGAGGCTTTCATTACATATAAGTTTTATACAAATCCGTTGAGGCTTGTTAGTGTAATAAATTTTTAAAGATTATTAGCTAACATTTAGCCGATGTGATGAAGGTGAAAAATATTAATTATCTTTAAAACTATTTATATTTGAATAATATCCTTTTGGATATAATTCCTAGTCTATCTCCTTTGTTGAATTATTTTTATTTAATATTATTCCAACCGGGCGTTCTCCGGTAGTTAATAATTTAATGTCCAGTAAATGCAAACTTTGAAAGTCCGCCATTCATTCTTATTAGCTATTTCATCATTCTTCGGTAATACTGTATGGCTTTTAACCGTAATTCACATTTCCCGTCTACTACAAACTTCAAAGAAAGACCGCCGCGCTGACCTTGCGCTGGTGTGTGTGTGCGGGATTCGCGCTACACATTTTTTTTTCACAACAAAGCAAGAGGAACCAAATTTCGCTACAATTCTTAAAATCTATTCCTTCAACAACCTGCATTACATAACTTGTGCAAAAGTTGTATTAGGATTCTGTTGGTATCATCAAAACATTGGTTCATTTAAAGTTACATAATCAAATTTAATTTCTTTACCATTTCAGTTAACATAGTCAAAATACAAATGAGCACATGACATTTGGATGTATGTTACTGAGATTTCATGATGTTGAATATTTACCCTGTTTATACATTGTAGCGTTTAAATGTCATTTGCTTAGCTGTTGTGACAGAAAATGAAATTAAAACAAATTGCGGTACACTAAAAAAAAAAAAAAAATAGAGAGACACGGCGGTACGTGTTTATGTTTATAGTTTTTAATTGCAATCAAAATGTAATGGTTTTGGAAATTTGTTTATGTATTCTTTTAAAATCGTAATTACTAAAAAAATAAAATGAACCAGCGCGTTGATGACCAAAGCTGTCCACTAAGAGGTGTCTCTTTTCCGATTCCAAGTTTTTTCCCCTGGTGTACTCTCCAATGGATGAACCGGGACTCGTTCTTTGTCGCAGGCGGCATTCGCTCAGATTACATTTCACGGTCCAGCACGAATTTATCTTATCTGAGCCAGACCTGAGATCTTGACATCATAAATCAGAGAAATCGGACACCTACGTTCAGCTGAAGTAAATTTAAGTACCCTTCGTCTGATTACTTTCCAAGAAGCCGGAAATCTTAACCTTCATGTGTGTGGTCGCCTAAAGTTTGCAACTGAGTGGGTTTTACTGGCCACAACAACCATTATCCACATTTCTGTGAAGGTTGTTAGTTATTTACGCAAGGAAGCTACAATATATCTACATAGCAAATGAACAATAAAAATGAAGCTGCCGCAGAGGAGAGAAAACTTCAAGCTGAGGAGAGAAAACTTCAGGCTGCTTTTTTAACGCTTAGAGGCTTCATTTAGAGAAAAAAAAACAAGCTTTGAGGTTTTTTTTTCTGAACAAAAACATAGTGGCTTAACAGGCTGCTGCAGAGGAAAGAAAACTTCAGGCTGCTGCAGAGGAAAGAAAACTTCAAGCTGCTGCAGAGGAAAGAAAACTTCAAGCTGCTGCAGAGGAAAGAAAACTTCAAGCTGAAGAAAAAAGATTAGACAGAGAAGCCGAGGAGAGAAAGGAAAAAAGCAAAAAATGGCAAATGGAATCATATGTAGCTGAAAAACTTTTAGCTTTGGAGTTAGTTCCTGAAATATGAAAGTGACAAAAACCTTAATGGGTGCTCATCAAGCAAACAGCACTTTACTTACGACAAAGGCGTTTGCTAGTTAAGGAAGTCAAAGGGGCCACATTTCTAGATCGGTAGTCATTTCATATTCCTTGGAGATTCTAAAGTACTTCTTGTAACGACATAGCGGATTACATCTGGATCAGATTCTAAATTTTTATGCGATACAAATAAGATAAAAAATAGAAAAATATGTCGAGCAAAAACAAATTGATGTCGAATTTTTTACAGGTGAAACAAAATGTGACTACTCTTATGACAATAGGAAGAACATCGTAAAGCAGATAAAATACTATTCAGAATTATGAATGTTTCCTTTACAGAGCCCACTTGCATTACAATAAAAAAATATTTCAATTCTAAAAGAAGAAGATTTAAACGTCACTTCGTTTTTAGGGACTAAGAGTTGCAGCAAAATGGAGTAGATTTCTCTGATTTTGTTACAAAGATACGTCGTACATTTACACGATGGATTGAGTTGTCTCAAACTGAGAAAACATGTGAAGGCCTAATGGACTTATTACTTCGAGACAAAGTTTTGTCATCTGTTAATGATTCTTTCCTTGCATTTCTTCATGAGCGTAAACCCAAAAACTTAAAAACAGAAATGGACGATGGAGGAATAACGATACATACAATGCATGCATACCAAATTACCTTTATAACGTTGCCAGTATGCCACTTCGTGCATCCCTATGCTAAATTCAGTAAATAGCAATTCTAAAGTGAAAAAAAGAAGGAAATGTTGAAGAACATGTTTGCTTTTGACGGCAGAGAAGCACCATATGGCCCTAATTTCAATAAGAAATTTCAGGGTGCTCAACAAAACTGGAAATTAAGTGCCATATAACCAGACAACATAACAATTTAAAATCTCTGAGTTTTAGGGCAAGGGTTTCAGCTTCATGTCGAAAGCACATTTTCTGCCGCCTACGCTGACTCCAAGTCACAGCAATTTCTATCAATGCATCATAAAATTCCTCAATATAATACCTTAAAGGACGAATGGCCTGGATTCTAGATTCCCAGCGAGTTGTACTTAGTGGCTTGGGCGTTAGAGTTGTAATATGTTTCTTAAGGATTCCCCAACGCTGAGAAAAACATACAATTTCTGAACCGTTTCAAAAAATAAAACCCCTTCTCTAGATGACATCGCGGCATCTTTGAGCACCAAGTTGAGAGAATGAGAATAGCAAGGGGTTTAAAAAGCTCTCAGGTTCAAGTCCCTAATACGTTGTTGAACTCCTGAATGTTTTCCTTTCATTACAAAACAAAAAAGGCTGTACAATTCACTTCTAGCAATAAATTGCAATAACCACGCTTTGGTACAACAACTATTCCCAATACCCCGCACAGGCGATCCTCACGGGTCGGCGTGTGCATTTTTTAACGGCTTATTCGGAGGCTTCATTTAGAGTAAAAAAAAACAAATTTTGAGTGTTTACAGCAAACTGCTGGACCACAAACATAGTGGCTCTAACTGTATATCTGAGTGACGCAGTCCACATTAACGTGATTACTCCCAAATAATATTTAACACCTTTTAATAGTAAGAAATGGGCTGATCACCCGTTTGCCAGTCACTTCGATTACGGAAACAACAGCAAATGGATTGATTTGCCGTTGCCCTAAAGACGCCAATAGGCGTGATGGGAAACAATGGCAAAGAAAACCTATCTGCTGTTGCCCTAAGACGCCACTAGGCGTAATGGCCACTGACTGCTTTGACGGTCGGTGGCTAAGGACGGAAGAAGAAGAAGACGAAGAATAGTAAGAAATAATGGCAGATGCGACATCCATATCTAGCTCGTAAAGCGAAATATGGCCTTCTTTCACCTGCTGAAGCAAGTGGCAGTACTGGAATATGCATATGTGTACATTACAAACCTGACTAATCAACTTGAATTTAAACAAACAATGTCAAACAGCACTTTACTTATCTTTTATAGACGTAATATTCTTCTGTTGGTAGCTGTGACTGCCGAATTATTAATGGAAGTCTGAAGGAGGGGCCACATCTTCTAGATCGGTAGTCGATTCTTCATAGCGCTTCCTTGCTGGAGATTCTGATGTACTTCTTGTAACAATTAAATATAATAATAGTGAAATCACATTAGAAACAAATTTTTCATCACAAAATTGCAGTGCTAAATCACATTGATGTATCAGAAATGCGACACAAACACACTGAGTCTCGAAGTAGCAGAGATAGCAAAGGGAAGCAACTCTGCGACTCAGCGTCCTTAGGGTTTCAAAAACAAATACATGTATATGTCGAAAAAGCTTTGTATGAGCGAGTCAAGCCGTCGTATCACAAAATGGGTGTTAATTGAAAACCGTCGTATGAGCGAAGCGTCGGAAAGCGAATCTTCGTAAAGCGGGGTAGATAAAATACTATTCAGAAATTGATAATGAGAAAACAATATTACTTTACAGAAAATACTTTTTCCCACTTGAAATGATAACAATACATGAGGCATTATGCATTATTTCGACGATTCATACCCAGAATTAAAAGATTTTAACCGAGTCACTTTGTATAATTAAATCTCCTAGCAACTAAGAGAATGCAGCAGACAAGATACAGTAGGCGAGATATTTACGTCAGGTACAAATTTATATTTGCCCAAGGAGGAGGCTGTGTCAAGAATAAAAATGGTATAATGGTGTTAATGAGAAAGACACATAAAAGAGATGGACAGAACATGTAAAAGAACGATCCTAAAACTACAGAGTCAATAAACCATGACACAATTTTAATGAAGTCCCAAACATTTTCAGACAGGAAGTAGTGACAGTAAAAATATGTGATACAAAAAGGAAAATCAGTAGGCCTGGAAAATATAAAAATAGAAATGATAGAGAGCTTCAGTTTTAATAAAAACGATGATCTATGTAACGATACATACAATGCATGCATACCAGATTACCTTTATAACGTTGCCCATAAAAAATGTAATGCAATAAGATGTTTAGACTTCAGAACAATCAGCCTGATGAGAAATTCAATTAAAATATTGCTCAAGTCCATACAGGAGAGAATAAAAAGTAAGATAGAGAATGAAATTCAAGAAGAACATGTTTGGTTTTTGACAGAATAGCGGAACAAGAGAAGCAATATCCTGTATAACAATATTAGAAGAAAAAATATAGAAGTCAAAAAATAGTATTTACACGTGCTTCACTGCTTATAAGAAGGCTTTTGACTGTGTCCAATCATGAGACAATAATTGAATGCCTCGAAGGTATAGGTATTGATGGAAAAGCCATAATAATACTCAGTAACCTTTATTGGGAACAAACTGCAACAATACGATCTGGCCAGCGCTGGATCAACCATTAAGCAATATAAGCACGTGCTTAGGGCATCAACGAAAGGAGGGGGGGGAGACACCACAGAGTTTTTTTCCAGTGCCGCCTGCCGGATGCGCTGGTGGAGCTGAACCAAGGCCCACAGAAAGGGGACCTCACAATAAATGACAAATATATATATATATATATATATATATATATATATATATATATATATATATATATATATATATATATATATATATATATATATATATATATATATATATATATATACACAACAATAATATTAATAATAATAATAAAATAGTACTATCTTACTATTAATATTATTATAGTACTGAAGAGGTTCATGATATATTTTAAACTTTGGAATACAACAAAATTAGAATCTGGCAACTTCCACATGGATCAACCTCAATGGCTCGCTGCTGGCTCAGCCGTGAATCAGTGACAGTTGTACGACAGCCACTGCCAGTAGAGGTTTTTTTTTTTTTAAAAATTAAAGTGTTTGCTACTTTTCTTTGTAGCACGCCCCTTTCAACCATCTACCATGTACATGGAGCTGTTGGTTATATCAGGACGTTTTTCCTTTATTGTAATATGTTTTTGTTTGTATTTATTTTATACTATATTATCCCTAGTAGGTATTTTCCTTGTGTAGTTATAGCCTAGTTCAAAGTGGCTTTTTTATCCAAAATATGATATTTTCTAAGCTGGTATGTTTTTAATTTTCACTGGACGGTTTATTTGGTTAATCTGTATGTATCTGGGGGGAGTCTTTCAACAGTGTGGACTAATGTCTCGGATCCTTATTTATTTTTATATGTTAGCTTTAGTTTTTGTAATATATTGTTTTATTAACTTTTGCACTTCTGAAGGTGTCTTTGTGCCTATGAGATTTTCTACACTCATTTCTACCTTGTGGTTACTACAGTATGTCTTAATGTTTTGCCTCTGCTGGTCATATTTTTTGCATTCCACCAGAAAGTGTCTAATTGTGTTTGGTTCTTGACACTCTTCCCATGTGGGTTCCTCAATCATGAAATATCCCGTTCCAAGCTTGAGCCTCAGCAATTTTTTATTAATTGGTATTTTTAGTTCATCTTGTATTTGACATGTTTTGCTTGGTTTTTTTTAGGATTTTATATGAGTGTCTTGCTTTTTTACTTTGGTCCCATGCTGTAATCCACTCTTTAGTTATTGCTTGAGCAATTAAGCTCTTAATTTCAAACTTCCCTAAGCCTACTTCAATTTTGTTATGGCTAGTTCTTCCCCCTTTGGCTTCTTTGTCTGCAAGCTCATTTCCTGCTATCCCCACATGTGATGGTATCTATGTTAGTGTTGCACAGCATCCTATAGTGTGCAGATATGTATTAACCTGTAGTATTTCCTCTATAATATCTGGCTTGCTACATTCACTTCTGTTTCTGATAGCTAATACTGATGAAAGGGAATCTGTTAGAATGGTTACTTTATATGGTGGGTTTTCTGCAGCTATTTCTAAAGCTTTTAGGATTGCCACTAATTCTGCTGTGTTACTTTGTATCTTTTATAAATTTTTAATTTTGGTATTGCTATTCCTGCTCCTAATTGTCCTTCTTCATCTTTTGACCCATCTGTATATATAGTTAGGCTATTATTCATATACCGTTCTATGTACTCTAGTGCTTTACATTTTGCTGAGATTATGTCGCTAGATTTGCTTATGATCTTTGATAAGTGGGAGTCAGATTCTGTCACTTTTAATTCCTATGGTGGGATCTTTGCTTTATACTGAGCACTACTTTTTATCATATTAAATAGGTTTGGGTGTTGATCCACTTCATCCATCTTTTTCCACCCTGACGGATATCTATTATGGTTTAATGGAATGTGGCCTATGTACTGGTTACCCATATCAAAGGTTTTGTGTGCTGGGTGAGTTGGATCTTTTGCCACTCTTGCCCAGTAGCTGAATGTCAGTTCTTTTCTCCTTACCTCCAGGGGTATAATGCCTAGCGCTACTTCTAATGCCTCTGCTGATGTTCCCTTTAAGGCACCTGCTATTATTGACAGTGCCTGGTTTTGGACTGTGTCTAGTTTTTTCTTATTGCTCGGGGCGGCTGATGCATAAACAACACTGGCATAGTCAAGTGTGCCCCTAATAAATGATTTATAGAAGGTTAACATTGTCTTATTGCAGGCTCCCCAACCACTTCCTTTCAAATATTTTAGCATGTTGATAAGTCCCCTACTGCTTTGCACTAATAGATCTATGTGTTTCTTCCAGTTTAGTTGCTGGTCTAGTACCTTACCAAGAAATCTAGTTGATTTTGCTGTGCATACTTTTTGCTCATTAATGCTTATGTCAATTATATTATTTTTAATTACACGCCATCTACTGACGATCATTCCTATGGTTTTTTTAACGTTTAGATTAAATCCCCACTTGTGCATCCAGTCAGATACTTTATCTATTTGTTTTTGTGCTGTTTTATTTCGGAATGGGAGGTTTCTTCCCGTTCTCCATATCACAGCGTCATCTGCAAACTGAGATAGGTTGTTTTTTAGGTCTTTAAACTCGTCGCCTAGGTCGTTGACCATAATCGTAAATATAGATGGTGATATTACGGATCCCTGTGGGATTCCATTCTGTTGTTCATACACCTCAGATCTATCATTGTTTATTTGTACCGTGAAGTATCTATCCTGCGGGAAGTTTTCTAAATAATTGTAAGTTCTGCCTACTATACCTAGTTTCCTGATCTTATAAAATGCACCCTCCCTCCAACACTCATCATATGCTCTTGCTACATCAAGGAATATTGCTAATATCTTTTCATTCCTTTTGAAGCCTGTTTTAACATCATGTTCCAGCCTCAACAGTTGCTCTATTGTACTATGTTGGCTTCTAAAGCCTGCCTGGGTTGGACTGTACAAATTATGCTTTTCTAGATGAAATTTTAGTCTGCTGTTGACTATTGTTTCTAGAATTTTTCCTAGATGCGACGATAACGATATTGGCCTGTATGAGCTGACATCATGTGTTTCCTTATCTGGCTTTAGTATGGGGATGACTACTGCTGTCTTCCATGAACATGGTATTTTTCCGGTGTGCCAGATTTTGTTGTAGAGGGATGCAATCACCCTTATAGTTGTGTTCGGTACCTTTTTGAGGATTTTATAGCTCAGAATGTCTTTCCCAGAGGTGGTATTGATTTTTCCCGCTAAAGCTCTTTCTATTTCATCTACTGTAATATTTGCATTTAAATAATTAGCATCCTGTGTGGTGTCCATATTTTCTTCTTTTAATTTTTTCCAGCAGTGTTTTTCGCCTATTTATTTCTGTCTTATCTAGACTGTCTATTGAACTAACCTGATAGAAGTATTTAGCTAGTATGTTGGTGTTAGTTGGTTTTTTTATGCGTGATGCAAATGTTGATGTGTAGTTGATCAGGTATGCGTGTTGATGTCACCTGAACAGTATAATGGTGCAGTGAAGATCTGGGTCACTCACGCCGACAGCATACATGGTCCTTGTACGATGATGATGATGATGAGACATGGGTGTGTAGACGCGAATGCGTTTAGGCTCATAAATGGTTACACAATACACCCAGTCACACTCGTACTGAAGCCAATGATGGTTGAAACTACTGGTGACAGTTCATACATTTATTCACAGGACTAACAGTAGAATCACACAGGAACAGTCAATGTAAACAGGATCATATACATCATGTTAATTGAAATCGCTTGGTACATATCGGGCATTCTAAGGCTGGTAAACATTCAAATATGTGGGCATGGTCAATAGTGGTATGTTCTTTAATGTACAGTTTATAATGCCGCTTTGGTATCTCTGACTGAACGCGGCAGATACCTTAATAACTCCGTCATACAAAGGACGAGCCCTTAACTCATGTAATCCTATTACCAGGGCCGTCGTTCAACTTGGCATAACACGCCAGTTACATCTGTTCATGCGGTAAAATAGTGGCCATTACACAGAGCCTCGATATGACGTCAGCTGTGTATTCTTCATTAAGCAGGTTGCATAAACCCTGCTCGCTGGAGCTGGGTTGGTCATGTCCTCAGAAGAGACCCCGATGCCATCACAAGAACAGCTATGCTTTGGACCCCTGAAGGAAAGCGAAAGAGAGGCCGACCAAAAACAACTTGGCGGAGGACTGTGGAGGCTGAGATGCAAAGAATGAACCAGAGTTGGGGCACTGTACGAAGGATGGCCACCGACCGTGCAAAGTGGAATCAATTTGTTGTTGCCCTACAAGACGCCACTAGGCGTGATGGCCACTGACTGCTTTGACGGTCGGTGGTTAAGGATCGAAGAAGAAGAAGATAAACCCTGCTATAATGTTTGTATAGATATACCGCCAACCTGCGGTTTCCACCATATATAACTTCGTCACTCGACTTCTAATCGAATGAAGACGAATAGTCTTAAATGGCTACCTCGAGCACAAAATATAGGTTCTGCATTGTAGGAACTGTGAGCTGTTCTCACGGCTAGGTAAGCCTTTAACAAATTCTGCAACCGAATGCATAGTAATGATAAAGTCGGTGTTACCTTGAAACAAATCCTCAGAACACAAGAAACAACACTGTCGTCATTCCTGACGTACAGTAAATCACTGGGGAAAACTGACGACGCAGTCACTTCGAAGATTTTCCTTCCCCAAAATACAACGGACATTCACGTCCCACAGAAGCCAGTTCGCATCTCTACCTAACGGAAGTCTAATTTTGCGCTCAACAACTGCGCATGGCACATAGCCCAGAACTGTTTACCTTTGACCCTAAAGGTCAAACACAATGAATGAACCAAAAAGGGAGATAACCCCTAATCAACCTGACACAGCAAAGTTAAGACATAGTTCCCCAACTTTGACCAGGGTGAAAAACATACAACCAATAAATCGACGTTTGAAACTCCGTCAAAGATTACAGCAACATATTACTGCACCCCCCCCCCCCCTGTAAAAAAAATGACACATTTTAAAAAAATATAACCATGAGCAAGATAGCACACGCATCAATTATGCGCCCATGAAAGAATGAACCTAATATTAGGTACAATAGACGCATAAATAAAGCGTCTGGAGCCAATTTATATTTCCTCTAAGCAAAACCAACTCGGGAGGTACCATCAAAGAAATCTAAGTTGCTGGCAACCCCAAGATACATATCAAAAATTATGAAATACTATAATTATAGCAATACAAATATCATGAAACACAATGCTATACTATCAACATATCTAATGGATATATATCATGGATGGACATAACCAAATTTATTAAAGTCATTATCTATCATCCAAATAGTGACACAATTGTGTTAATATATATTATGATATTAGGAACAGACATAAGTCTGGAAGTGTATCAGGAAATCTAGGACATAAGATTTAAATGGAATCATGTGGGCATCTAGACAATATGTCTGCCATCACATTATCCGAACCACGGATAGCTCGCACCGTGAAATGGAAAGGTTGAAGAGCAATAGCATAACGAGTAGATCTCGAGCTCTTCAAATCCTTACTTTGCATAGCTGTAAGAGCTTTTTGGTCGGTTTCCATAATGAAATGCGCGCCCAGAAGGAACCTTTGTAGCTTAAGAATGGACCAAACCATGGCCAACAATTCACGGTCTAAAACCGAGTAATTCCTTTCTGCCGCATTCAGCTTCCTAGAGATATACATTACAGGATGCAGAGTTCCTGAATACTCCTGCATTAGTGCCGTTCCAATCCCAGTGGAAGAGGCATCACTACGAAGGACAAAAGTCTTATCAATCGTTGGTAGTCTTAAGATAGGGTGAGATGAGAACAAATTCTTAACCTGATCCAATGACGATTGGCATTCTTGGGACCAACGCACCATATTAGGAGAACCTTTTTTTTAATAACGTTGAAAGTGGTGCCATAATGGAGGATAGATTATCAATGAATCTTCCATAGAATTGTATTAATCCCAAGAGACTACGTACTTGCTTTTTTGTCTTCGGGACTGAGATATTTAATATCTTAGAAATGTTTTGGTCCTCTGTCTTCAACAGACCATGACCAACCCGATGACCTAGGAAAGAAATTTCACTAAACCCAACAAAAGCTTTAGAGGGTTTTGCAGTCAAATTATGCTCACGTAGAGTAGATAGTAATTCATTTAAACCTAAATAGTGTTCTTCCCAAGTATCACTGAACAGACAGATGTCGTCTAAATATGCGATGACATTTGTACGATACGATAGAATTCGTCGCATCATGCGCACGAAAGTTGCTGGGGCGTTTATAAGCCCGAAAGGAATAAAGTTCCACTGAAATAAACCCCTAGGTGTTGAAAAAGCAGTGAGAGGTTTGGCGTGTTCCGTCAAAGGGACTTGCCAATAACCTTTCGACAAGTCTAGTTTAGTAAAGAATTTAGCTTTATAAAGTCTAGTAAGTAGATCATCTAATAAAGGCATAGGTTCAGCATCGAACTTCGAAACTTGATTTAATTTGCCATAATCAACGCAAAGACGTATGTTATTGTCTTTCTTTCGAACAATAACCATCGACGAAGAATAAGCTGAAGTGGATGGCTCAATTATTTTCAATTGAATCATTTCATCCAATTCTTTCTCGACTTGTGCTTGAAAATGAATAGGTATAGGGTATGGTCTTACTCTGATCGGATTACGATCAGTAAGTATGATGTCATGTTCAATTTCATGTGTGTGTCCAGGAATGTCGGTAAGGACATTCTGAAATGATTGTAGCGTAGAAGATACTTGACGCTGTTCCTCAAAAGACAAGTTCAAAGAGACGGTAACGTTTTTCCATGATTGCGCAGAATTAAGTGGAATCACGGGAAGAGGTAAGTTAACACCAGAAAAAGTAGTTTCCTCATCCTGTATAACGGACAGGGATGAGATATGACCATGTTGGATTGGACAATCGTCCGTCGCCTGGAAAATAGGCTGTAAATAGTCTGGTCGTTCAATAAATTCCATAAGCATATTTATATGAAAGGTTTTATGCCTTCCATCAACATCGACAATATAGTCGACATCCGAAATTTTAGAGACTATAGTGTATGGACCTTTCCATGAAATGAGAAGTCTGTTTTCCCTCGAGGGAAGTAAGACAAACGCTGTGTCTCCAGGACAAAGTTGACGTAGGCGTCTTTTCTTATTAGCGAATCGCCTAGTCTTTTCTTTAGCAAATTCTGATGATGAAGTAGCTAACCTGCATGATTCGATAATTTTTTCCCTAAGAGCAATGACATATTCATATGACGATTGTGTATCATCGTCAATATTATCGGCAGTGATCAGATCGTGTAGCAAGGACATAGGACCGCGCGGTTGCGCGCCAAAGACAAGTTCAAAAGGAGAAAACCCTGTATGCTCGTTGGGAACCTCTCTATAAGCAAAGAGAGCTGCAGGTAGGATCCTGTCCCAATCATCAGGATGATCCTCCGTTATCTTGCCAAGTAAGTTCTTTAGTGTCCTATTAAGACGTTCAACCAATCCATTGGACATTGGATGATAAATACTACTGAGAGACCTTTTAATGTCCAGAGTAGCCATTACCTGAGACATAGTGTCCGATATTAATTGAGTGCCGTGGTCTGACAGTATTTCTCCGGGGAATCCCAGACGAGAAAATATGAGCCAAAGAGCATCTGCGATATCGACAGTTGATATGCTTTTAAGAGGAATAGCCTCTGGCCAACGCGTGCACATGTTAACGCAAGTAAGGATAAATTGATGTCCTCTGGCTGACTTAATCTTAAACGGGCCAATAATGTCTATTGCCATTTTCTGAAACGGCCGAATAGGAATATCTGCGGCCTGAATAGGTGCAGCATGTCTAGGACCTCTAGACTTGACCTCTTGACAAATTTTGCAAGATCGGCAATAAATACGTATGTCTTTGTTTACGAATGGCCAAAAGAAGGACGCAAGGACTCTAGTCTTAGTTCTGGAAAAACCCATATGTCCAGCACACTGAGAATCGTGTGCATGTTGAAGAATTAAGGCTCTCATACACTTAGGCACAAGAATTTGCGAATGCATAGACTTGTCCGAGTGTTGTACCATTCGTACCAATATACCATTCTTCATAGTGATATACGATCTGTGATTCGTATTCTGATTAGGATCACCTTTCTTTGCGAGAAGGAAGAATTTCTTTAAAGAAGGATCTTCTTCTTGTCGTTTAACAAACGAGTCATGCGAAATCACCAAGTGATCGTCTTGGCTATCAACTCCATTACTATCATCAGATGAAGTTGGAGGGACAAGAGCTTGGGCTCTTGTTAGAACTGCATTGACCGTTTGGATATTTTGTTCCTCCCAAATAGAAATTTGTTGCGGGGTGCATTCCTTAACCCCATGAATACGACCGATTATAAGATCCGAAATAGGATTAGGAAGAAGACATGCGTGTACATCTCATGTAAAGAAGGGAGTATCAATGCTAATGACAGCAGTAGGATATTTTTCCATGGTACCACCAAATGTAACACATTTGACCACCTTTCCCGTGTAACAGCGATTATCTATGAGAGACTGTCTAAACCCGACAGTAGTACATCCAGAATCAAAAAGCACTGAGACTAGACTATCATTCACTAGACCTTTATGCAAGATGAGAGATCCTCTCCCATCATGCGCAACTGTAGCAAGAAGAGCGGGAAGAGGGTGACCGCAAATTAAGGTAGATACAGACGATGGCTCGAACAATGTTGAGCATTGGGGGCATTCCGTTGCTCTCCCAAAATCGAAAGCACAACCAGTGATAGCATTAGAGTTCCCACTATCATTTACTTGATTACAGGCTCCATTAAACTCTTGTTGTGCAGAGTTTGCCTGTTGGTAAGCTTTTCTTTTGTTATATCTAGGTCTACCGCGATTATCATTTCCCCTGTAATTGTTATCATACTGCCTATTGTAATCATCATTCCGGTTTGAATCCCGGTTTCCATAACCACCATCGTCATAGTCTTGACGTCGAGAATGATTATCCCGAGAAGAAAAGCTCGGATAGTTTTTATTGTGATAACCTTTGCGACAGTGTCTAAAATTATTACCACCAAAATTACGAGAACTACCATCTCGTCTCCAGTTCTTAGAAGAAGAACCTTCACATGTTGGATTACTCTGCTTATGAGTGTAATTCTGATTACTTTTCCTATTCCAGTTTTGTTGAGCACCCTGAAATTTCTTATTGAAATTAGGGCCATATGGTGCTGCCGAAGCAACTGGCAACCCTTCTTTCACTTTAGAATTGCTAACTGTAGCATAGGGATGCACGGTGGCATACTGGCAACAGTATTCCTCCATGTCTTTTAAGTTTTTGGGTTTACGCTCATGAAGAAATGCAAGGAAAGAATCATTAACAGATGACAAAACTTTGTCTCGAAGTAATAAGTCCATTAGGCCTTCACATGTTTTCTCAGTTTGAGACAACTCAATCCATCGTGTAAATGTACGACGTATCTTTGTAACAAAATCAGAGAAATCTACTCCATTTTCTGGCAACATTGTCCTAAAACGAAGACGATAATCTTCTTCTTTTAGTTGATATTTTTTTAGTAATGCTGCTCTGACAACATCATAATTAGTTCTGTTATGTTCTTCTATTGTCATAAGAGTAGTCACTGTTTCACCTGTAAAAAATTCCATCAATTGCTCGACATATTTTTCTTTTTTTATCTTATGCGTATCGCATAAAAATTGGAATCTATCCAGATAATCCGCTATGTCGTCCTTTAAAGGATTGAAATGAGGTAATTTGATCTTACTAGCAAACGCCTTTGTCGTACCCAAAGTTGCTTGATGAGCACCCATATTTGTCACTTTCAATTTCTCTAACTCCAAAGCTAAAAGTTTTTCATTATGTTCCATTTTTGCTTTTTCCTTTCTCTCCTCGGCTTCTCTGTCTAATCTTTTTTCTTCAGCTTGAAGTTTTCTTTCCTCTGCAGCAGCTTGAAGTTTTCTTTCCTCTGCAGCAGCTTGAAGTTTTCTTTCCTCTGCAGCAGCCTGAAGTTTTCTTTCCTCTGCAGCAGCCTGAAGTTTTCTCTCCTCAGCTTGAAGTTTTCTCTCCTCTGCAGCAGCCTGAAGTTTTCTCTCCTCAGCTTGAAGTTTTCTCTCCTCTGCAGCAGCTTCATTTTTTTTGTTTTTCCATTTCCATCTGCAATTTTCTTTCATCAGCTTGCATTTGCAACCTTAAATTCTCAGCATCTATCTTCTTTTGTTCAGCTTGCATCTGCAATCTTAAATTCTCAGCATCTATCTTCTTTTGCTCAGCTTCTGCTTTCAATTTATTTTCCTCTTTTTGTCTCTTTTCTTCTGACTTTAATACCATGGCGAATTGAGCAGTCGCGAATTCTTCTAATTCTTTACCAGACTTGCCAAGGGATTTCCCTTGTCCAATGAAGTATTCCAGTGTAGACATTCTGTCTAATGAGATCAGTAACCTGAAAAATTAAATAAATTACCTTATCCCACTTCAATGGGAGACAAGTCTTCAATATTAGACTTGTATACTCAGTTCAGTTTATTTCACTCTCTTTGAGAGACAAGTCTTAGTCAAAGACCTTGTATGGTTACCTTGTTTCTTTATAATAATATTCTATCAATAATCTCTATCTGAAGAGTGTATCATATTAATAATAATAATAATAATAATAATACAAGACCAAGTATATGTATGTAGACTGTGTATGACAATAATAAATACAAGGACAAAGATACAGAACAACAACCGAAAACGTTCGCAGAAGTCAAATAAACAATATAGCGAAACTAAGGAAAATGTTACAAAAATGTGTAATGATGACTGCGAAAAGTAAACAAGACAAATGGCAACACTGTTATAAACAAAAAGGTGTAAAGAAATAAACGAAAGGAAGGAGAGGCAGACAAATACAAACGAATCAAATCAAAATTAAAGAACAGAAAAAAATATAACGAAAACAACGAAAAGGTACACTGCGTCACAACAAAACGTAAATAGCAACAATTGTCGCTAGCAAATCCCAATTAAGGAAATTTGCAGTCCCTACAGAAAACGCTCTCAATAGACAACCTCTGTTACGTGGTATATCTAAAGGAGTCACCTTACCAACCAAAACCCGCTGAAAACACCAGAAAAATACACAACAATATTACAAGTAACATAAATATCATCAATAGAGTGTGTTGCAAAACAAAGCTCAGTTACACATGATATTAAAGTAACTTTCTTGCTCCTTGTCAACACGGAAGTACAATGTCAAGCGCGCAATGATTGTTAGATCCACAATAACATGTAGTGGTCTCCAGGAACATAAAGTCACTATGACCTTCTCGACAAATAGTTGAGACCTGAGGCCCAATGTTGAAAAAGTTCGAAGACGGTACTGTTTACAAAAAACACTTGACCTCGAACTACGCCACTTGAACGCTCAGACGTTGAAGAGTCTGTTGACTGTAACGTGTAAACAACCAGCGTAACTGTTTACAATAAGGAATCGACTTGTGTGCAGCTGTGGTCCACGTAGCATTATTGCCTAGATGTTAACTCCAGTACTTGTACCAACTATGGTTCATGTAGCATTATCACATAGATGCTAACGCTGTTTATGTGGGTCAACAGTCGATGACCTATTTTTACTGTCCTGTGTAGCTGAAACCCGGAAATGTAGAGTACTACGGATGTGTGTAATCATCAGATGTAAACCTCGATCATTCCAATCTGTAGCCGAAACCAAAATTGAAGCCGAAAAGCCCACGGAACTGGCCTACCAGAAATGTTAAGACCAGAAATGTAATGGCCACCAGAAATGTTAGTTGGTTTTTTTATGCGTGAT
This sequence comes from Oreohelix idahoensis, assembly GCA_024509875.1. Classification (NCBI taxonomy): domain Eukaryota; kingdom Metazoa; phylum Mollusca; class Gastropoda; order Stylommatophora; family Oreohelicidae; genus Oreohelix; species Oreohelix idahoensis. The sequence continues at coordinate 194,914 of JAMPIV010010440.1, read as the reverse complement.
GCAAATGTTGATGTGTAGTTGATCAGGTATGCGTGTTGATGTCACCTGAACAGTATAATGGTGCAGTAAAGATCTGGGTCACTCACGCCGACAGCATACATGGTCCTTGTACGATGATGATGATGATGAGAAATGGGTGTGTAGACGCGAATGCGTTTAGGCTCATATATGGTTACACAATACACCCAGTCACACTCGTACTGAAGCCAATGATGGTTGAAACTACTGGTGACAGTTCATACATTTATTCACAGGACTAACAGTAGAATCACACAGGAACAGTCAATGTAAACAGGATCATGTACATCATGTTAATTGAAATTGCTTGGTACATATCAGGCATTCTAAGGCTGGTGAACATTCAAATATGTGGGCATGGTCAATAGTGGTATGTTCTTTAATGTACAGTTCATAATGCCGCTTTGGTATCCCTGACTGAACGCGTCAGATACCTTAATAACTCCGTCATACATGTAATCCTATTACCAGGGCCGTCGTTCAACTTGGCATAACACGCCAGTTACATCTGTTCATGCGGTAGAATAGTGGCCATTACACAGAGCCTCGATATGACGTCAGCTGTGTATTCTTCATTAAGCAGGTTGCATAAACCCTGCTATAATGTTTGTATAGATATACCGCCAACCTGCGGTTTCCACCATATATAACTTCGTCACTCGACTTCTAATCGAATGAAGACGAATAGTCTTAAATGGCTACCTCGAGCACAAAATATAGGTTCTGTATTGTAGGAACTGTGAGCTGTTCTCACGGCTAGGTAAGCCTTTAACAAATTCTGCAACCGAATGCATAGTAATGATAAAGTCGGTGTTACCTTGAAACAAATCCTCAGAACACAAGAAACAACACTGTCGTCATTCCTGACGTACAGTAAATCACTGGGGAAAACTGACGACGCAGTCACTTCGAAGATTTTCCTTCCCCAAAATACAACGGACATTCACGTCCCACAGAAGCCAGTTCACATCTCTACCTGACGGAAGTCTAATTTTGCGCTCAACAACTGCGCATGGCACATAGCCCAGAACTGTTTACCTTTGACCCTAAAGGTCAAACACAATGAATGAACCAAAAGAGGAGATAACCCCTAATCAACCTGACACAGCAAAGTTAAGACATAGTTCCCCAACTTTGACCAGGGTGAAAAACATACAACCAATAAATCGACGTTTGAAACTCCGTCAAAGATTACAGCAACAGTTGGCTTTTTCTCTATCTGTTTCAGCTCTCTCTGGTATTTTAATTGTTGGGATTTTAAATTTCTTGTTGTTTCCTCCTTTAATTGCTTTTAGTTTTCTCCAAACTGTAGTTACTTGTGATCTATGGTTTAATGTTTGACAAAATGTTCTCCAACTCTTTTCTTTAGCTCTGAATATTAATTTATTTGTTTCATTTCTTATTTTTTTATAGTTTGTGTAATTCTCTTCAGTTTTGGTTTTTCTATACTTTATCAGGGCCTTCTCCCTCAATTTCAGTTGTTCTGAACATCTGTCTGTCCATCATTGTACTGGATTTTTTATCTTTGCTTCTTTTCCTATCTTTACCTTTTTTTTTGTTGATTTTAAGTGATCAGGCATATTCCTGTTTGGTATATATTTTATTGCTATTTTAAAAATCTCATTTGTTAGTTTTTCTGCAAATATATCTATACTGTTAGATTCAATTTGTTCTATGCTTAGTTTACTTAGCTCCAATTGGAAGGACTCCCAGTTTGCTTTATGAGGTTGAATGTAGGTTTGGAGCTTCTTGGACTAGTTCTGTATTTGTCGTTTAGGTTTATTTCTATGGGTAAGTGGTCTGAGCTGGAGTCATTCAGTACTTCCCATTTAGCAGAGGCTAGGTTTGTTATAATACTTATGTCTATTGCTGTATCTCCTCCATTGTTGCATGGGTTAACCCTTGTCACTGAGCCATCATTTAGTATGATTAGCTCAGCACTTTCAATGTAGTCCAACAGTCTTTTTCCTGCTGGATCATTACTGTTGTTACCCCATGCCTCATGGTGTGCATTAAAGTCACCTACCAATAATGCTCTTTGGTCTATTTGTGTGTTTATAGTGGCAATGTCCCTATCGGTTATATTACCCTTGGGGTTATAAATGTTTATTTTTTTTAAGTTATCTGGCTCACTGTCTACTGTTACACTTATTCCTTCAATATTTTCTGTGTTAAATTGTTCCCAATTTAATATTTTGTAGTCTTCATGTATTAAAAAGGCCACACCCGTTCCTCTACCCTCCGGCCTATCATTTCTAAGTGTTATATATCCGTGATAGTTCAGTTTTTGTTGGGGGCTTAGGAGGGTTTCTTGTATTGCAAATATGGGTTTTGATTCCTTATATTGCCCCACAAGAGACATCAGGTTCTTCCTGGCACCCCTACAGTTCCACTGAACTACTTTTATAGCTCTATGGTCTCTAGTCTCCATCTTATATGGTTATATCATAGTTATGTTTTTGTTTTTACATGTTTTTTTTTGTTAGTTTCTCTATGTACTTTATGTGATGGTCTGTGTCTTGATATAGCTATTGAGTGTTGTAAACTATTGAGTGCTGTAATCCGCAGTTTACATTGCTTACGCAAAACAGTCACGAGTAACACTGATCGTCATAAAGCACCTCGAAAATTCAAAACTTAGCCTATGCTATATTGTTCTTAAAGCAGGTACAGTTGGCTAAGCTTTATGAATTTCCATAGTCAATTCATTGAGTTCCAAATTATCCACATACTTAGAGTTCAGTATGTTTGACGGTCTTACTAACGTTTTTCTGCATGAATTTCAGTGTTTTTTCAATCCTTATAAATATATATGATCCTTATTCTTTTGTGTTTTTATTTTTATGTTTACTTCTGTATTTTTCAGACCCCAAGATGAAACGTGTTCAATTAAGTGTTGCACAAAAGAGAAAACTAGCAAAAACGAACCAACAAAATGCTTTGGATTTAGTGGCCAAGACTGGAAAGCTAGTTTTTTCACACAAGTTACACAACATGACCTTCCGGATCAAAACCAATCTCCGTCATCAGAAGTGGACACCACTACCCCTTTGTTCACTTCTAGGTCAGAATATCATGATGACGTTGAGGTCAATGAGGTGTCACAGGCTGGTTCAACTAGCACATGTCTCACTACTGATCTCACGCTGCCTGTAAATTCTCTTGATGTCTCTACTGCAAATGTTGATGGAAGTTGCTTTACAAGACAGTCTGAAGTTGAAATAATTTCTGAAAATGAAAGTCTACTGGACCATGGTGAAATGATTCAGTCTGCAAAAGATGAAGCAAATAAAGCAAAAGAACCAGGGTTGTGGCTCGATTTCTTTGCTGATGTTGTGGCTTATTGGATTGCTTGTGGACCCAGTGACTGTCAACACCACAATGGGCCATTTGACAAATCTTACCAGACTTTCAATAGGGGCAAACCAGCAAGATACTGTTCACAAAAACTTTTCTTTGGGGCAAAAGCCAATGGTGAGCAATACAAGAGAGAGAGAGAGAGAGAGAGAGAGAGAGAGAGAGAGTGGTTATTGTATTCACCATCAACAAGGTCAGTTTACTGTTTTGTTTGTAAACTTTTTGCTTCTAAAAGTTCCTCGCGTTTTGTTAAAAGAGAAGGGTTCAGTGACTGGAGAAATACTATTGTAATTGATCATCATGAAAGAAGCACTACTCACCAAGACTCTTTGCTAACATACTTAACTCGCAGACAAGGTTTGGGCTTGGGACAACAGTTGTAAAAACAAATTAAAGAATAGTGCAATTACTGGGAACATGTCTTAAGGCGTGTAATAGCTGTTATTCGTACGATAGCTGAACGTGGCATGGCTTTTCGAGGAACAGATGAAAGATTTGGGTCAGTGCAGAATGGGAATTTGTTAGGGCTGCTTGAGCTCATAAGCCAGTTTGATCCATTTTTAGCAGGGCACATTTCGAAATATGGGAATTCTGGAAAAGGAAATCCTTCTTACCTGTCCAAAACCACCTGTGAGGAACTCATGGCTCAAAAGGTCTACGCGCTCATTATTGACGAAGTAAATTCTTCTGGTTATTTTAGTTTGTCAGTTGACTCGACACCAGATCTATCACATATAGATCAGTTAAGTGTTGTACTTCGATACTTAAAAAATGAGCAGCCTATTGAACGCTTTTTAACCTTTTTGGAACCTAAAAGCCACACCGGTGAGAAAATGGCAAAGCAAGTGTTGCAGTACTTACGTGAAGTTTGCAAACTAAATTTTTCAAAATATAGGGGTCAGTCCTACGACAACGCTGCTAACATGTCTGGGCGTTATAAGGGGATGCAGCAAAACATTTTAGAAGAAAATAAGTTTGCCATATATGTGCCCTGTGCAGCCCATTCACTAAATCTGGTAGGCTGAAGGGCTGTTGACTGCTGTCAACTGGCAGTTAATTTCTTCTCTACAGTGCAAATGTTCTATACATTTTTTTCAGCCTCAACCAGCCGGTGGGAAATTCTTACAGTTTGTATTGGAAATGAATGTGTGTTAAAATCCCTATCTGATACCAGATGGGAGGCACATTCTATGGAAACAGCAGCAATTACATACCTGTCAACCTCCTGAGACAAAAATCTGTACGCCGGACCAAAAAAATCCTTACAAACACCCAAAAATCCTTACGCAAAAAATATATTAATAAATTATACGCAATACAGTTTTAAAATGAGAAATGACATATACAAATCTATTAGCATTTGAATTATTGTGATATAAAACATGCTAATAGCCTCAAACTGTTCTTTACATACAAAAAACTAAGTGATCATGATGTACACTGTTCTTTCGATGTACAGTGTTTTGTATTATAATCAACACATGCACTTTTAGCACTTTGCAGAATTGCATTTGTGGGCTTAAAGTCTGCACAGCATGTATCAATGTTAATCTTACACTGTAAAATAGAAGTGAGTGTGTCCGCATTCATGGACCTCCTGCAGTCTGTGTGGATTTTTTTCATCATTGAAAATGATCTTTCGCAGTCAGCATTGCTGTGAGGGAGTATCAGCAGTCGCTGAATGATGACTTTCAAATTAGGGAAGCGGATGGCACCAGTACTAGTTTTCTGGTCAACAACTTCCAGCCAATAGCTACAGAAGCTCTTTTTCTGACCACTATCTGTTAGTAGAGGCACACACACATCAGACAACATACAGTAGTCATCGAACTCATCTTTCAGTGCTTCCTGATCAAGATCTTTGGCAAAAGCATCTGCCAATCTGCAGATGTTTGGATACCTGAGATTATCTTTAGTGCTTGGATCTAGCACTTTTAAGTCCTTTAGAACCTGGTTGTCAAAGGGAAATTTATCAGTAATTTTTTTAACCACTGATGTGTAAAAATTTCTGACATCCTCAAAAAATGAACTCTTTACTCCACTATCAAGCTCCATTTCTTCGATAAATGCTCTGTTCGAGAGGCCAATTGCCAGTATGCTGTCATAATGCTGCACCCCACGATCACTAAATTTGATATGCCTCAAGTCAACAACCTGTTTAACATACTTCATCTCCACAAATTTAACTAAAAATTTTCTAAGCAATCTGTCCATCTCCTCCATCATGCCACCAATCTGCGACTCATCTGTTTGAAAGAGTTTATTAAACTCATTTAACAGTGGCAGAATGAAACTCAAAAAACGAAGGGTCAGCTGGGTTAGTGGTGCTTTTAAAAGTTTATGGATGTTTTGGACTCTGCCAGGCTTTTCAACATCATTGTGGCTTTCAAAATAAGATGAGAGAGCTGTATACTGGTTAATAATTCTATCCACTACCTTCTGCAATGACAGCCAGCGAGTCTGACAATGTTTAAGAATATTCAGGTCATCTGCTTCTGTGAATAGTTTGAACTCCTTATAAGCCTTTCGTCGTTTTGAGCTGTGCTCAAAATGATAGTACATGTCTAACAAAAGGTCTTCTACTGGCACAGTCAACTGTTTGATTCCATCTTGTGCACATAAATTTGCAAGGTGGCAAATGCACCCAATGCTAAAAACATAAGGGTTCCTGTGCTTGATCCTAGTAAGTACTGAGTTTGATTTCCCCACCATGACATTGCAGTTGTCACTAGCAAAGCCGATGCAATTTTTCCATGGAATATGAAATTTTGTGAACAGATTATCAACATCACTGAATATCGCCTCACTGGTTCCACCACTGCATACAGGCATGTCCAACAATCTCGTTCTTGGTCCCAATCCTTCTTCAAAAACTCTCACCATAATAGCTAACCGCTTCTCTGTTTTCTTGTCATTTGATTCATCAACCATTAATGAGAAGGGTGTTTCCCTGCACAGCTTTATCACTGGTTCTGTTGCAGATGGAGCCAGGCAGTTTTTAATGATAAGTGTTGTCTTTGTCCTCTTCGACTGGAACTTTCTGGCAATATCACTGTCAGGAAATATTACGGGCGCCAAGTCACAAAAGTGATCAGCAACAGATGCAGTTAAGTTATGCTGGGCAATGAAATTGGCAAATAAAACTTCAGCCCTTATAATGCCACCCTCTTCCTGCTTTGGCTGAGCAAAAAAGGTCTTAATAGATGCTCCCTTCTTCATTGCAAACATTTGTTCATGCAATTTCGATTTAAAATGTACTTTCAGATCATATAATCCTGAAGCTACTACTTTAATATCTTTGCTGCAGAATCTACAAAAAGCATGGGTTGATCCTAACTTGGATGCATCTACAATGCCAGGGAAGAGTTTAACCCATTCGATATGAAACTTACCATGACCTGCAAGCTTTTGTTTCTTTGAATTAGGCTAAGCCATCATTCAGTGGATGAAATATTTCAACTAATAATCTTTGTAGACGAAGAGAATGATTAAAAAATACTACGAACAAAGCAAACGGCTAACAGAATATCAAATCTAGGAAGAAAAAACGTACCACCAAAAATTTACAAAATTATTATTTACGAGTTGGTAGCTTAAAGTGATAACAGATTGCCACTTTATTAAAAAATAAAGCAGCTAATCTTGAGTGCTGGAATAAAGTAGGCCTACTCAACGCAAACAAACTTTTTTTTTTCTAGTTATGTAGGGCCTACACAGAATATTATGACAATTTAACGGAAATATATTGAAGGGCAAGATATAACTGGAAAGATTAAGACAGCGATTAAATTGCAACAAAGCAAAACAACAGCAATATTTAACCAAGTTATAAGTACTTAGCTTTTTTAAACGAAATGGCGTCGAAGTGTGGTGGCAAGCAAACGTGGTCGTTGATAACAGGTAACTTTAAAAATACGCCATGTCACGCTGAAAACCAAAAGCGTTTGAAGCCGAATTCAAAGTTTTTGCCGAATTGTTGGGAATGAAAGGATTTGATTGGTTGCTGGGAGAGACCTCAGTTTAAAAACGGACACCGAGATTCCCGGAATTAAAAATAAAAAAAATGGTTAAATAAAAACCTGGGCTAGAAAATATTTTCTGATTTAAAATTTTTAAAAACTTGGGTTGGAAAATATGTTTAGAGAATTAGTTTTTATGTTGAGCCTTTGGGATGAGATTTTGCTAAATTTTCCGAGAGCAAGTCAAGTTCTGCAAAATGAGGATGTGAACTTAAAAACATGTGCAGATCTGTATGGGTCATTAGCTGACCAACTGCGCACTTCAAGAGATGACTTTGACAGATCTGTATGGGTCATTAGCTGACCAACTGCGAACTTCAAGAGATGACTTTGAAAGATTTGAAGCAATTGCAAAGGAAATACTACCAGATCTTGATTACAATGCAGCTCAAAGTCGTAAACGTATCAGAAAGAAGGTACCCAATGACGGAGATGCACAAGAAGTATATCTGAATTCCAGAGATAAATTTTGTATCACCACTTTATACACAATTGTTGACAAACTATAATCTCAGATGAGAAGAAGAAGAAAGGTGTACAAAGAAATAGCGGACAGATTTTCTTTTCTAAGTGATGTGCCAAATAATGTCACTTCATCATCTACTGAAACTGAAAGGTAATCTCAGTGTTGTCAAAAGCTAATTGATGCTTACCCAGAGGACTTGAACATTAATTTCTCTGCTGAGTTTAGCAGTTTCACTCATATGTGCGCCATAAGTTCAGTGCAACAAAAATTAAACAAACAAGATGCAGTCATGCTGAACTTTATAAAATAATTGTAGAAGACAACATTGAGTGTGCGTTTCCAAATGTAGATATTGGCTTGCGTATATTTTTTAACATTAATGGTCACAAATTTCACAGCTGAGCGTTCATTTTCTCAGTTGAAGCATATTAAAAATCCCAGCAGAACAACTATGCCACAAGACAGGCTGGATGCCTTGTCTCTGCTATGTATAGAAGCAGATTTGTTACGTCAGATTAGTTTTGAGGACTTGATCAAAGACTTTGCAATAAAAAAAAATTTAGGAGAAAACCCTTTAAAGTGTAAATAAAGTTATAAGTAGGCAACAATAAACATTATTTTGCATATTTTAATCCGTGTATGATGAAATGCTATGTATCTTCAAGGTTAGAAAGCAATGGAATTAAAGATGTTTTGTTTCGTACAAATAATGATATTTTTTCATTAGAATATATTTTTTTCAAAAATATACCTACATTTATTTCAATAGAAAGAATCATTTTCAATAAACTTGTGTATTTGCATTTTTCCTTTATAACACTTTTTTTGTTTACAAAATAAATAATAAAAAAGTGTTGAAAATTTGCATTTTTCTGTTGCCCTAGATATAAGAAAATAATTTGCTTATAGTGCTTACTGCTATTTAGTGTTAAATGAATAAAATTTAAAAAATAGATTATGTTTAATGTAGTTATAGGGCGTGACTTAATGCTCGATATGGCGCAGTGATAAAATACCCCAATCTGCACCCAGAAGACCACCCTCGCATCTTTGGCCCTTGCGGAGAAATTTGATCCAGCTATGATGCAGAAATAACAGCACTAGAAAAAGCATTGGGCCGGATAATCTCAGACTTTGAAAGTGGCATCACTCCACCTGAGGATATTGTTATATTCTCAGACTCAAAATCAGCACTCCAAGCCCTAGAAAGCAAAATGTCTCCTAATATTAATAACATCTGTAGATTAATTGATCAACTGTTCACTTCCTATTGCGTCGAAGTTACACTCCAGAGTATCCCTGGGCATGTCGGAGTCCCAGGAAATGAAAAAGCCGATAAACTATCCAAAAGAGGAGCAGCACTGCCCCAGTTCCCATCAAGTACCACACTGCAAACCTGCCAACAGATCCTGAGAACCAATTATAGGCAAGAATGGCTAAACCAGTGGGCTTCCTCCCAGACAGGGCGTCCATTCTTCATACATCAAGCTAAACCAAACCCTCAAGATCCAGTTTTTTTCTAGGTAGAATTTAACTCTTTTATTCACAACAGTTTCCAGTATTTTACCTAGTTGTGATGTTAAGGAGATAGGCCTATATGAACTTACATCATGGGCTTCCTTATTGGATTTTAGGATGGGTACTATCATCGCTATTTTCCATGCTATTGGTATCTTTCCTAAGCTCCAGATTTTGTTATAAAGGGAAGTTATTATGTTTATAGTTCTTTTGGGTACTTTCTTAAGGATTTCATAGCTAAGTATATCTTGCCCTGAGGCAGTATTAGTGTCATGTCGCCATACCATTAAAAACCATTACTACAGTAGATATTGCTGATGCACTATTTTTGATTTTTAGCCGTATAGGTTTCCCTGAGAACATTTTATCGGATAGAGGAACTCAGTTAGTTTCTGATGCCATGAAACAGGTTATGGATATGTTTGGGATTGAGAGATCCCTTAGCTCAATTTATCACCCCAATCTAACGGGAAAATAGAAGTTCTCAATAGATCCATAAAACAAATGTTACATAAGGTCACCATTAAATATCCACAAAATTGGGACAGAGTTCTCCCCGCTATTTTATTTGCTTACAGGGAAATTAAAAATGAACATACAGGCTTTAGTCCATTCGAGTTGGTTTTTGGTGCCAAACCAAGAGGCCCAATGTCAGTATTAAAACAACTATTAATTGGAACTGAGATGAATGAAGAGGTTCAAACCTCATACCAATATGTCATCAACCTAAGGAAAAAAATAATAGACGCATGCCAAATTGCAATAAACTCATCTGAAAAGGCAAAACTGAGAGCGAGGTTATTTCTTAACCAAAACCGCAAATTACGCCAACTGTGGCCTGATGATGAAGCATACGTAGTATTACCCAAGAAAGATAACAAACTATTGGTGTCATGGAGAGGACCTTACAGGATTGTGGAGAAACTGTCTGATGTTGATTATATTGTTTCAGTAGATGGAAAAGAAAAAACTTTTCATATCAATATGTTAGTGTTACAGCAGTTTCATACTCGTCCCCCACATCTTAGACCAGTCTTTGAAGCTCTTGATGAATCTGTCACTCGTCACTCTTCTTTGGCTGTGATACAGGAGGAAAATTCTGATTTGACTAATGGAAATGAGTCACTTATAGTGTTACCTAGTATTCAATTTTTAGCTACTGAAAGTTGGAAAGATGTATCCATATCTCCAACGTTGTCTTCTGTTCAGAAAGAACAGGCTACTCAATTGTTACTGTCTTTTGCTGATGTCCTTACTGATGTACCAGGACATACCGATATCATCGAACATGATATCGTTCTTACTGTTTTTCAACCTATTAAGTTGAAACCTTATCCTATACCTATACACTTACAGACTCAAGTGAAGAAGGAATTAGAACAGATGGTGAAATTAAATGTTATTTCTCCATCTCATTCCCCTTACAGTTTTCCGATGGTCTTGATTCGGAAAAAAGATAAATCTATACCCATATGCATAGATTTTAGACGTTTAAATTCTGTGACCATAAATGACGCTGAACCACTCCCAGTGTTAGAGTCTTTATTACACAGGTTAGCTTCTGCTACATTCTTTTCTAAATTTGGTCTTTCTAAAGGCTATTGGCAAGTGCCATTAACGGAGAAATCCAAGCCTTATACTGCCTTTGCTACGCCATTAGGTCTATTTGAATTCAATTATATGTCTTTTGGCTTAGTAAACGCGCCTGCGACCTTCGTTCGCATGATGCGAAGACTCTTCTCCGATAGAGAAGATCTTATTACCTATATAGATGACATTTGTCTGTTTCATCAATCATGGGATGAACATGTAAAAGGTATTCAGTCCTTACTTCACACTTTACGTCTCCATAATTTAACTGCACGTCCATCTAAAACTAAAGTTGAATTTCAGGAGATTTCATTTTTAGGATATAAGGTAGGAGGAGGTTTCTTGAAAACAGACGATACTACTATCTCTAGAATTCTAAACCTTGATGTGCCCAAAACAAAAACAAAAAACAGGTTAGAAGTATTCTCGGTCTACTCAATTTTTATCGTAAATTTATCCCTAATTTTTCTGAAATTACATCTGTTTTATCGTCACTTGTGAAAAAAAAATTCGCCCAATAGAGTTATATGCAGCCATGATTGTTATGTTGCGTTAAATACACTGAAACAAATGTTTTCAAAAATGCCTATCTTGAGATTGCCTGATCCTGCTAAACATTTTACCCTCAGAGTCGACGCCTCAAAATCATCAATTGGAGGTTCGTTGTTGCAGGAATGGAATGGCTGTCTGCATCCCACACTCTATGTCAGTAGAAAGCTAACGCCTACGGAGCAGAGGTACCCCATTATTGAGAGGGAGCTGCTGGCGGTGGTATTTTGCTTTTCCAAACTACAGCGCTACTTGCTGGGAGCAAGTTTTACACTGGAGACTGACCAGAGAGACTTATCGTATCTGAAAACAGCACGCTTCAAAAACGAAAGAGCTGCCCGTGCCTCTCTGGCTCTCCAACCCTATGAATACCAGATAAAGCCTATCAAGGGAAGCGTCAATGTCATAGACGATGTGTTGTCTCGCTGTGTGAAACATCCACTGGTTGACGAATCCAATTCTGCTTCAACATAGTTATAATAACCAAACCTGCGTTATGTTGCTGTTGACAATTCAGAACTATGACGCAACTTTAACGTGAGATCAAGTGCTACATAGACCATCCAGTGACAAGAGTGGTACATACTTCAGAAAATTTGCTGCCACATTGCTTCGTCATGTACCGAAACAGTTTGCTAAACTACAAACAGTATGCCAAGCATCATGATGATGATGTTTTTTCGTATAACCTACGTCGACTAAGATATCAAATCCTTTGCCATGTGGTTACTAATAAGACTATTCCAGAACTATACTGCTTTACTACATACAGTTTATAGAATGACTATTTTCCGGATATAATGGCAATGCGATTTATTCCTGACACATTCCGTGAATTATTCAATAATTGTTCCTTTAAAATGGTCTGCTACTTGCATAAAAAGGGAAACAACTAGAAAATGCCGATGTCTGAAAATTCAAAGGGGACATAACAAAATAAATGTTTCATTTCAACTTGGACTTTGATAATGTAGGATACAGAATGAGTAACAGTGACTTTCAATTCTAGTCCTATTGCTGGGAAGACAAACATGGACAGTTGAAATACATGGAACTTACATATTGCAGTGAACTTCTTTGTTACTACAGATGAAAATGACTTTGCATCGTCGATAATAATCTACAAATGCGTGAGAATTGTGATCTATGGAACTATGTTCGAAAATACGTGATTGAAAAATGAACTTCTTGCAATAATCACTATTGACATTAAATAATTAATATCATTAATTACTGGATATAATTTTAATGCATCTAAACCACAAGAGGTTACATATATAGTGTAATGAGGTAATTTAAGTGTTCATATATTACTTAATATGGGAGCCGCGCTGGTGTAATGGCTACAACGTTGTACTGGCGACCAGGTGTTCATGGTTCAAACCCGGCCGTCGGCGTTTGAAGAAATGTTTACGACCGGAAATTTGACTGAATAATCTGAACGGCTCCTGCACATAAATCCCGTGTGGATGGGAAGGAGCGAAGCTCCTGACCGGGTTGGAAGAAAAGTCCACTGACCCCCCAGCCTCGCAATGACATGTCACTGGGCCGAAAGAGCTGGAAAAGCTCGAGTGCCGCTGGTTATAGAAAAAAAAATAAATTACTTAATATATTTTCACATTACAGTGTATTAACATGATCAGTCATCCCATCAGACTACATTCATACAGATAATCATAACTATTTTGACATAATGTCGCAGTCACTCATTATGAATTGATTTGTCTGCCTCATATGATCTATTATGTCTTTGATTGCTAATTATGCATGTCATTGATAAATAGGGAGACTTACATGACTGACATGACATAGTTTGTTTGTTGACATGAGTATATGAGTGCCTTGACCGACACATATTGACTTTTTTTTCGCACTGCCCTATTATTAATATGGTGACCTCACAGTAGTGTCAAAAGAGATGTCTCTGAAATAGACAATGGGTTTAGTGATCTCATTACTGGATTCCACACCTTGTGTGTCTAATTGTCGATTGTGGAGCACGCATCTAGGTGCTATATCAATGGGGACAGTTGTAGGAGGTTCATGTGTCACCTGGTTACTCCAGTGATTTTATAGATTTGCAATGGAAATAATGAAAAGTCCCTTTAATTTTACTGCAGGGGGGAGTAAATGTTATGTCTAAATATCATAACATTGGTTGTATACGATCACTTCCTGGTTTGTTGTTTATAGACGGTTGTCATGAGTTTCCGGAAATGACGTCTTGACTTCTGCTCAAAGATAGTGGCAGACGTGGGCTTGTTAATCTGGAACACGAACGCGTCTCTGCAATTCATTCCGCTTGTGTCTTCTGACCAGTATGCATGGCGTGTGTCCGTTAGGACTAGATTTCAGAGTATGTCCTTTGTTTGAGGAATATGATTACCACACCTGCAAGATGTATCTTACCATCACTGCCTTATGCATGCAGTAACTATATAATGTCAGTTTAGTTTAAGCAGAGTGTGTGGAAATTCTTGTGCACGTAAGTTGACTGTTCCATTAAACTGAAAGTATCCAGATCAAGGACAGTAGAAACACGTGCTTAGAAAAGCTTCGATGTCGAATCCTATTCAATATGGAGTATATGTTAATAAATGTGTGAACTGTAAAAAGCAGTTAGGCCTTATTGACTGAGTACCTGTGGTGCGGGCCAGGGAGGATTGAATGAATGGCCATGTTTAATATTTCATTACTACTACAATGGAATCTATGAGGATATCCCTGGAAGGGAACTCAGCAGGCCAAGATTTATAATAAAGAGTGTCCAAGCATTGAGCTAATGCACTTCGAGGAAGTTGAGGGGAACTGCAGTAAGACGTGGACAATAGATGGGTTTGAAAAAAAATCGAAAAAAGGTGATTCGTCTTACGAGGACAAAAGACAAAGAAAGTAGTCTACGTTACGGCCACAAGGCCTTCGTCAGGAAAAGAAAGAAAGTGAAGGCTAGATAGGAGACATAAGAACTTAAAAGAAAATAAATATAAATATCAAGCGTGATAGGATTTAGATGCTTCGCCTTCAGGGAAGTACCTAGGTTTTATTTATTTATTATTATTTTTTTTAATATTTATTTTTATTTTCTTTTAAGTTCTTATGTCTCCTATCTAGCCTTCACTTTCTTTCTTTTCCTGACGAAGGCCTTGTGGCCGTAACGTAGACTACTTTCTTTGTCTTTTGTCATCGTAAGACGAATCACCTTTTTTCGATTTTTTTTCAAACCCATCCAGCTAATGCACTTATATTACAGGACGTCGGATGGACTGTTCCTGAGAAACATAAATAAGATAATTATCAAATTATTCCCCGCATCAATTACATTTATCTTTTATTGCATTAGTTACTTCTTCCTCTGTTATATCAGCATCTAAATAGTTTGTTTCACCTATCTGGTCTGGTAGTTCTTTTGAAAACTGTATCCTAAGTCTTTCTCTTCTCTCATTTTCTTCCTGTCCAAGACTACTTTTTGCACTGACTTTATAGAAATACTCGGCAAGGGCATTAGCTTTTTCTTTATCTGTTTCTGCTCTCTTTGGTAGTTTGATTGTTGGCATTATTGTTTTCTTATTGTTCCCTTTGATTGCCTTAAGCTTTTTCCATACTTCTCTAATTTGAGTGCTAGGTTTAAGTGACTGACAAAACTCCTTCCAGTTAGTTTCTTTAGCTTTAAAAACCAAGTTATATAGCCCAAACCAGTCAGGTTTTAGAGCAGACAGAAGTACAGTAGACCAGCCTGTAAGATTAGAACATGATGTAAAGCTAGGGTTCAAGAGGAAAGAGAAAACAGTGGCAGTCTTTCTAGATGTAGCTAGAGCATATGATGAATGCTGGCGAGACGGAGCTCTTTACAAAATGAAAAAGATTGGCATTACTGGTAAAACCTATAGGTACCTAGAAAACTTTTTACAGGACAGGTATTTTGCTGTACAGGTGAATAATGATAGGTCAGAAATATATGAACAACAGAATGGGATTCCTCAAGGATCAGTGATTTCTCCTTCAATTTTCACTATAGCTGTAAATGATTTAGCAGATGAATTTAATGACATAAAGAATGCAATATCACAATTTGCAGATGACTGTGCCATTTGGCGATCTGGAAAAAACTTGGACCATGTTTACAAAAAACTTCAAAATCAAATAGACAAAGTTTCAGAGTGGATGAAAAGTTGGGGCTTCCAAATTAATGTAAGCAAAACAGTATGTATGATTTTCAGCAAAAGAAATTTTTTTAAAAATAACAAAATCAATATAACCATTAAGGGACAAAAAATATGTACCTCCTCAACAACAAGATTTCGGGGCATAACTTTAGATAAACAACTAAATTATAATAAACATATAGACAAATTGGTAGAAAGCTGTAGGGGACCCCTAAATATACTAAGGATTGTAAAAGGTAATGGATGGGGGGGCCAGCAATAAAATAATGCTTATGTTCTACAAGTCCTTCATCAGGGGGAAACTGGATTATGCCAGCATAGTCTATGACTCAGCTGCAGCTTCTAACAAAGCAAAACTGGACAGGATTCAAAATGCAGCCATGAGAACCATTACAGGTGCATTTATATCAACACCAGTAGAAGCTCTAGAAGTAGCTCTCGGCATACCTCCCCTTGGTCTAAGACGGAAAAAACTAAGATTAAATTATTGGAGTAAAGTTGCACAAGAAGTGACCCACCCAGCACATAAAGCATTTGTCAAAAACCAACCAAGTGTATGGGACGTCCCCTTAAATAAAGATAGATATCCAACAGGGTGGAGAACTATAGAAGACCTAACGCAGTTCAAAGAACTATCAAACACAATTGAAAATAGTAATAAATACAGAAGCAAAATACCACCCTGGGAACTAAAAACACCAATCATAGACTCACTAAAAAGATCAAACAAAACATAGAAGATAAGGAAACTAAAATGATAAGTAGAAAGTTCATAGATCAAATAACTAAACAAAGTCTGGCCGTCTACACTGATGGATCCAAGGGTGATAGTGGGCAACTAGATGCTGGAGTTGTAATACCACAATGGGGAATAAAAAAGAGCTACAGTGTAACGGAAGGAGCATCGATTTTTACCGCAGAGATGGTAGCAATTCTTAAAAGTCTAGAAATAATCGAAGATAACCCACCAGAAGCTGTTACGATATTTACAGACTCGCTATCATCACTACAAGCACTAGAACACCCAGGTAAATGTAGCCGGCCAGACATAAAGGAAGAAATTCTAGCAATTAATACATCACTAGGGAACAGAGGATGTAGTGTGAGGCTAGTGTGGGTTCCAGCACACATAGGTATTGCTGGCAACGAGTTGGCAGACCAGACCGCCAAGAATGGAAGAACAAGTAAAAACAATATAAAAGCAGGACTGGGAAGGTCGGAGATCAAGAGCCAAGTGAAGGAAACTATAAAAGAAGAATGGAAGACAACATGGAAGGAAAGTAGAAAAGGCAGACACGCGTTCAAACTGCTGAATGAACCAACGAGGACGTGCCAGGTCTGAGAAGAATTAAAGATACCTTCGAACAAAAAACTGTGGCGTTTCCGTCTCGGTGCAGCATACTTTATGATAGAAGAACCACACTGCCAAGAATGCCAGGAAGAGAATGACATAGGCCACTACCTGATCCACTGTAAAAAGTATGATCAACAAAGACTTGAATTAAAAACTTACTATAGAAATCACAATATAGACTTAACAGGTGATAAGGTTTTAAGTATAGATGCCCCAAGAGATGCCCAATCAATACTTAAAAGATATATACATAAAACAAAGGAAAACATATAAGGTTAGTACTTCAGGAAAAACATCCAACTAAATAAAAATTAAACAGCAAGAACTAACAAAGCATTAACAAAAAACTAACTACTCATAGGACAAGGTAAGACAACGAGGTATAGAAAAAAATAGGGCAACAACTCAAAAAGAACAAATGTCAATACAGATTAAAACCAAGTGTAAAGGACAATAGTTATCTATAAAAAACACAAAAGAGAAAATAAAATGGACAAATACTAATATAAATAAAAGTCAGCAACCGTAAAAGACAACAGTTATTTAAATTGAATACAAAACTAGAAAATAAAATGACACTAAATACCCCAATTATAACCAACTTTCAGGTTGAACAGGGTAGACCAAGATGGAATGAGAAGAGGCAAGAATGGACAGATGATAAGAGCCCGCTCTCCACCCAACAACGCATCAAAACAACAACAACAACAACATCAAGATCCAGTTAAACAACTGAAAAGAAGAGATCAGAGTCTAATTTTCCAGCTGAGAACACGCCATGCCCCCGTCAATAAACATTTAAATAGAATAGACCCACTACGTGAACCAAACTGTAGGCACTGCCACCACCATGAGGAATCAGTTGAACACCTACTGTTACAGTGCCCAAGACTAACTGACCTGCGAAACCAGCTACTCCCATCGCACCCAACCATCCACAATACACTCTGCACATCATCACAACAACTGAGGAAGACTTGCACCTATTCAGACAGGCAATGGGCTGTCAAGAGCTACCTGCTCACAGCTAAAGGGATTATATCATCATCATCATAGGGCCTGACTTGGAACAAAACTGAATTTTCAGTCTCTTATTTCTTCTTCGTACACTCTCAGACGTCGACTTGAATGGTCTCAAAGAAAGCAGTAGTCAGTTTGAGACTATTTGAATCCCCGTAAAGCTTTTCCACGAAAGGTACTGGCATCGGCCATATGCGCTTTCTCTGTACCGCATATATAAGGGAGAACTTTGAAGCATCGTTCGTTCGTTCGTTCGTCTACTATATTGCTGTTATACCCTGTTCAGCCTGAAAATTGGTTATAATTGGGGTATATTGTGCGTTTAGTTTCTTCGATGCTAGCCGGTTGTTAGTTCTGAAAAGGACTGGTCCTAAAAAGGACCACTAGCTGGCTGTCTGAATTTCTCTTCGTTGTTTGTCCGTTCGTGGTGCCGTGGCGTCTTCCATAGTGTTTTTTATTTCCTGCCTCACTATCTGGCTTTTGATTTTGTTGGTTTTTTGTCCTCCTCGTTTCTGTTTCTTGTGTCTTCCTTTTCTCCTGTATCTGAAATAGCGCTTTTTCTATTATTGATGGGAGTAGCTTTTCTAGTGTTTCCTCGATGACTTCTTCGTCTGATAGTTCGTTCGTTTTAGTTTCTCGTATGTTAGATGTAATTTCCTCTACGGCTCTTCGTTCTGCGTCTATTCTTTTGAGTATTTCTGCGTTTTCTTCTTTCAGCTCTGTCAGTTTCTTGACGTCTGTTTCTATTTGTTGCTGGATTCTTTTCATTTCTTCCATCATATGTTTCATGCTCTGTGGATTTATCACGTCTTCACCACTGTCGGTTTGATCTTCGGGAGTCTGCCTGCTTCTGTTTTCGACTTTGAAGCAGATGTTCAGCAGTCATTTTATCAGTGCCACATTTACACTGATCGGTAGTTCCTATCTTTAGCTTGTTGAATATATGGTATCACAATCTCTTGTGACCAGGGCGGAGTCTGAAGATTACCACTTGTTCTCTTCTGTTGAGCTGGTAGTAAGCATCATTCTGTGTGTGACCTGGATGTTCTACATTCCATTTGTTTCTGTATCTGCTTCTGATAAAACTCTTCGCCTCCTCGAAAGTTATGCTTGCATCAGGCTGAGGTAGATGTGAACCTTCTTTTGCCATTCTGTCAGCCTCTTCATTGCCGGTGATGTTACAGTGAGTCTCTTATTTCACATTCAGCATTTATTGAGTATTAATGTATTGTCATTTACACAATGGAAGGGCCGAGAGGGCACCATTGTTGAACTGTGCTTAGGGCATCAGTTGGCCTTAATCCCGCCCTGTATCTATCAGGAATTATTCACAGTACATAGACATAAAAAGAGGTGTTAGGCAAGGCTGCGTACTGTTCCCTTGCCAACTTAATATCTACACTGAAAAACGTTTTCAAATATATACAGGAAATGCCAGGACTGAACATCGGTGGAAGAAAAATAAACAACCTTAGATATGCAAATGATACAATTTTGTTAGCTGAAAATAAACAGGAATTACGAGAACTAGTGAAACCAGTAAATATCATGTCATATGGACTGGACATTAACACTGAGAAAACGAAAGTTACGATAATTAGCAAAGCATACAAAAAGTCAACGTTAAAGATAAGAATAAAAGGGGAATAACTGGAACATATCAAGAGTTTTTCATATCTTGCTCTGACGATGGCACATGTGAAACAGAAATCAAGAAGGGAAAAGGGAATGGCCAAAGCTACTTTCAATAACGTGAGACAAATATTGACATCCAAACAAAAAACTCACAATTTAAAACTGAGAATCATCAAGTGTTATGTATACTCATCATCACTCTATGGTTTAGAGCCACGGACAATGAACAAGCAGTTTGAAGAAAGAACTGAGACCCTTGAGATGGGGATATATAAAAGAACGTGGTGCATTTCATGTAAAGAGAAGAAAACAAATAAAGAGGCCCCAGAAAAAGTAGTAATGAAAACAGAATTAATGAAGGTGATCAAAGTTAAACAGCTCAAATATTTTGGCCTTATAAAAAGACATAACACCTTACTGAACACTATAATGGAAGGCAGAGTTGAATGCAAACGTGCAACAGGAAGACAGCGCTAAGCGTGGAAAGATAACATCAAGCGATGGACAATAAAGAGTCTATCAGAACATACCATCAAGACAAGAAACAGAAAATGTTGGAGATCCATTGCAGCCGACCGTCGATTGGAGATGACAGCTGTAGCAGTGATGATGATTATGATGATGACGATGTTGAGAGTTAGTATGCTGGATATGTTCGGAAAGCTCGTAGCTTTACGTGTCAAGGGAACTAATTCAAATTATGGTTTTAAAAAACAATTATAATTACCTCTCCATTACTAGCTTTCATGTTTCAGGTTACCACCCTAGATAAACTCTCACGCATCAATTTAATGCCTGCCTTTGTTAATTTAGTTTTAAAAAATTAAATGTGTACAAACATTTCAGATTTAGTTACAGTCTTAAAACAAATTTTGATATTCTTAATTTTTTTTTATCTTACCTTAAGTATTTATTATTTAGCTGTATTCATAATGTTCCCACCTTAATTCGACTGTATATTTCATTGCAAGGCATGATATTGGCCTAACTTGATGAGTTAGCTTTATAACGTCAATATACCGGTTTGAAGACTCACATCGGTGGTATGCCACCTTGACGCCTGGGGCGCAAGCCGCCCAGTACAACTCCCTACATGGGAAACGATTGGAGTGGCAGACTCCAAAGCTATCGGTTCTAGTGGAGCATCTAGACAAAGAACGGGTGAAAGCCACCCTGCACTGGATGCCTCCAACATTGAAAAAGGAGGCGGCAAGAAAGATAGCTGTGGCTGCCTCAGGAGACGCCGAGGCGGCAACTTTCCAGTTAAAAAATGCTATGGACAAGTGGGTCCTGCTTTGCAAACCCAAAGATCCCCTCCCCCATTACGTGGATTTAGAAATCAACGGGCAGGGGCAAAAGACACACACAATTTTCGTCACCATACCAGGACGGAAGACGGCGTGCCCTTTTTGCATGCAAGAAGACCATTGGGCAAATAGGTGCCCCCCAAAAAATAAAGGACAAGAAGTACGTACACAACCAGATAAACAAGCACAACAAAAACTACCTCCCCGCTAGCCTGCAGACAAAGAGAAGTTACAAATAGTCACGAGAAATAATAAACGAAGAAGACACTACTCTGAGGACAACGTCACTACACAAGACACACCGAACTTTACGATGATAGACCCCAAGCATTTTCCTACTCCAGCGCAAGTTTATAAAAACAATAGCCCAACAAGTCCAAACAAAGAAAAGACACACAAGCAACATATGGAAACACCACCCAGACGTAGAACACTGTCAGACACCAGCCCAAGGCTCGTCATTGTGCTGGATAGCCCTGGTAACACAGAGTAAAGACGTTTTCCCCTGACCTCAAACATCAATTTTTATGTAATTGCACTATTAGCAAATATCCCATTTCAAGAATTCTTCTTCTTCGATCCTTAACCACCGACCGTCAAAGCAGTCAGTGGCCATCACGCCTAGTGGCGTCTTGTAGGGCAACAACAAATTGATTCCACTTTGCACGGTCGGTGGCCATCCTTCGTACAGTGCCCCAACTCTGGTTCATTCTTTGCATCTCAGCCTCCACAGTCCTCCGCCAAGTTGTTTTTGGTCGGCCTCTCTTTCGCTTTCCTTCAGGGGTCCAAAGCATAGCTGTTCTTGTGATGGCATCGGGGTCTCTTCTGAGGACATGACCAACCCAGCTCCAGCGTCTGCCAGCTATGATGGTGTGCATGTCCTCTTGCTTGCTACGAGTAAGCAGATCTTGGTTGGTGATGGTATTCGGCCAAAAGATGCGGTGAATTTTTCTTAGGCATGTTGTGTGAAAAGAGGACAATTTTGACATTTCCTTCTCTGTGACTCTCCAGAATTCCGCACCATAGAGAAGCACAGAAAGCACGCAACTCTGGTATAATCTTAATTTTGTGCTTGTGCTGTATTGGGAGGACTTCCAGATGTTATTTAGGCTAAAGAAGGCTGTTCTTGCCTTATTCATTCTGATGTTGATGTCTTTGCCTGCCCCACCGTCTGGTGTTACTATGCTTCTTAGGTATGTGAAGGTATCTGTCTGTACCAATTGCTGATTCCTTACTGATATGGGCTCAGGGTTGCTCACATTGAGCGTCATGACCTCAGACTTCTTTAAATTGATGTTCAAGCCCACCTGCTGGCTAAATTTATTAAGTCTGTCCGTTTTTTCCTGGATGTGTTGATGTGAATGTGCCAGCAGTGCAATGTCACCTGCATATTCCAGATCTTCCAATGTAGAAAATGTAGTCCATCTTATTCCTCTTGGACTGCCCTCTGTTGTCTGGCGCATCACCCAGTCTATGACTGTTAAAAAAAGAGTGGTTGATAAGGGGCATCCCTGTCGTACTCCTGTCTTCACCTCGAAGGTTAGGTTGCTCTGCCCAACACTACACGTAAAGTTGGCATAGAGGCTTTTTATGATTGCCACTATGCAGCTTGGAATTCCATAAGCCCTCAGTATTTTCCATAAACTGTCCCTATGTATGCTGTCAAAAGCCTTTTCAAAATCAACAAAATTTATGTAAAGCTGTCTTTGCCATTCTGAGCACTGCTCTATAATGTTCCTGAGAGTGAATATATGGTCTACACATCTTCTGTTCATTTCAAGAATGGCGGCAGAAATTAGAATAATTAGTGTAAATATTCGTGGCCTTCGCACAAAATTACAACATTTCATAACACTCATACACAAATACCATCCAGATTTTATACTGGTTCAAGAAACTAATATACACACAGACGAACACGCAGCCCATATCACGACAAAATTAGGACTTAGACATTCATGTTTTAGCCTTAGCGTTCAGAATATAGGTTCAGGGGTACCTATCGTACAGACATCGGATAGGTGGGAAATTATCAGGAAAAACAGAGATAGTAAGGGTAGAATAGCCATAGTTCAGGTAAGGAACAACACACACACATACACCATAGTAAACATACATGCACCACCAGATTACAGACACCAACCCTTGTTTTATGATAGCCTAGAAAGCCTACTCACGCATTCATACAGGGGGCAGAACATCATATTAGGGGGAGATTTTAATTGTATACTAACAAAAATGGATGTTATAGGCGGGGATATCAAAACACAAATTCGGTTGGCAAACAGGGAGGGCACTCACCAGCTAGATATGCTACAAACCATAGTAGACATGCACAGCTTAAAGGACACCTACAGAGAGACACATCCCAAGGGCACTGACACCACACACACAAATAACGCACATGGCAGAACAGCACGATTAGATATAATTTATTCACCATCAACGCACTGTACAATCGAGTCCAAACACTTACCAGAAACACTCAAATTCACAGACCACAAAGCGGTTTTGGCAACTGTAAACACCACACACACAAATATCACATCCAAACGCTCACCTCACTGAAGTTCAACAACACACTGCTGCAAAAAAAAAAAACATACGTTGAGCAAATGACGCAACTCATTCTTACATACTGTCGTGAGTTTTATATTTAAAGGCTTTATTTTTATGGTCTCAATCAAGCAGGGGTGAGATAGTGAAAGCTATGTGAGAGAAAGGTGTGAGAAATAGTCCTGTTTACGAGGAATACAGAGTGTAAGAAAAATACTGTCTTGGGTTGAGTAATTGCTCAACTCACCTATATAGCAGGACACGCTTAACTGAGGCAGTCTTATTTCACTAGATACTGATTCTAATACACTATCCTCTCGTACGCACACACAAACAATTTTGTGACATTAAGACGTACATACGTAGAAACAAACAGGTAACTATGGGCACATATAATGGGGCAGGGGAAGGTTTTGACCAGAACTAATAGCCAAGGTTTATAAAATTTATTGTATCTCTTTAGAAAAAAAGAAAAAAATAGATTACAACAATTTATACATCGTTATCAATGTCATCAGGTGAAATCATAGTTACATAAAGGGAAAATAAATAAACAATATATATTCTCATAGACCCTGGAACATGGAAAACTAGGAAAATGATCCCACCCGAGGTGTGTTTACCCAACCGATCAAACAAAGGATTGACAATGGGGAGTGGGGTAGACGGGACGGGTATCTAGGATATGTCCTTAATTTAACTTTCCCGTGGGCCTTCAGACTTAGTGAGAGAATAGATAAAAGGAAGGTGTTATATTAGTAGTAAACATTTAGAAACTAAATTCTTTCATTCCGTTTTCCCTTCTCGCATTCATTCAGCGAGCTCGCTTTCATTCACACTTACCCCCTCTGTCGGCTGCATATGTCCATAGAATTAATTACACACAGTTCTTAAGACTATTATATATGTCTTATTATTTTGTCCAGTCCAGCCCCAGAAAGCTCCGTATAGCCACTGCTAATTTTGCTCGGAGATTTCGCTGAAATGGTGTGTTGATTATCATTTTCCTGGCAAGGATTCTTCGTCAGATTGCAGGGATTGTTAAAGGGACTAAGTTTGTTTCTAGGAATCTGTCGTAATGACTGGGAAATATCTCAACAGTAGAATGTTACTCACAGGCTGTTCTTGGACAAACTAGCCTTAAATGTTCTCTGGAGAAGTTGGTGGTAGGAACACAGTTTACTGTCATATGGGTTTAATTAAATAAATTTCGTGCTGTCAGTTCTGCCTCATCAGGCCAGGGAATTTTATATGATTTAATATAATATATCTGGCATTGTCCCGTTCCAGTTAAATTTTTAACACCAGTGAACACTTGACCGTTCTGGTTTTGCGAAGGACTTTTAAGGGTCTCCAACAATCAGATTTTGGTATAGTCAATGTTATTATGTGTTTTTTTAGGAACATATAAATGGGGATGCCATAAGCCACCTGAACATGACTCTCTATATATCAAAAACCGTTGGATCGCAAGGTCTGATCATCTGTATAAAAAAGAATATATAAAACAGGTAATACTACTGTAATTAATTCTAACACACGCGTTTTTTAGGTAAGACCTGTACAAATCACTCTGGTATTAAATTATTTATATTTAAGAAATTTCACGAGTGACTAGCTAATGTATCGTTTTAATTGACACTAGCTATGAACAGTTAATTACTCAAAATTTACACGCGGTGAAATAGAAATATGGTAAATAAACAATTTCGCTCGCCTAGCGTTTAAGATTATGTTTCACTTCTATTATCTCGGGAAATAACGGATAGTTATATTATTAAATTTACATCTGGAAAACTTTGCTTATGAATTTATTTAATATGTTTAAATTAATCACAAAATCTAATGAAATAAATGAAGAAACTAAACGACTCAATCACTCAAGACTAATACATTTTACCGTAGCACAGAAATGAATTAGACTCCAATATAGAAGACAAATCCAAAAGAAATCTGGTAGATTCTACTATAAGCTAGTACTCCTTCAAATCTCTGGCAAACGAATGATAAACTGCATTTTCGGCGATGCCAATATATAGTTAATAGATTGAAGAGTAACATCTACGTGCTAAAGTTCACGCCTTATTTGATGCAGGGAACTTTTCTCGTTTCGAGCCGCGTCTGCCAGCTCTAGACTTCCCCGTTCGTCTCTTGGTCCGCCAGCGATTTCCCCCGTCTTTGCCGGTTCGCATGAACGTGTGAACCGAAGGTGAGAAATCGTTCTGCTCGTTCCTATGGACTTCAACCGTCTTTTGATACTGATTGCTTACGTCTCCTCTCGGCAACGCCCTTCTAGACGGGATGACAGAAAAAGGTAGGGAAATGCTTGCTTTTCATCGCTTTAGAGATAGGCAGTAGGTGTGGCTAACTAAACGAAACTCCTGGATCCTCGCATGATGACTGTTTACATATTAATTATCCAACGTGGGTAAAATCCACGTGGAAATGATGCATACTAATTGGCACGCGTGGTAGAATTCCACGTTGACGATTTAACTACACACCAATTCAGGGGCCTCGATGCTATTCAAGGGTATTCTTGTTATCATCCGTCAATTCAGAGACAGCTGAATTTCATCCGTCACAATCGTCCCCCCCCCACCCCTTTGAGACATGAAACCATTTTCCATGTTTCATTTATGACAATGAAGCTGCCCTGATCGGTAGCTTTAGGATGATTGGTATGTTCGGTTTAGTCCTCTTCTTCCGTAGTCCAGTTTCTACTCATGAAATCAGCTCCGACATTCTGTCTTCCCGGAATATATTCCACTTTGAAGGAGTACACGCTTAAAAGCAAAGCCCAGCGCATGATTCTTGCGTTGAACTCCTTATTTGCGCCAAGAAAAGCTAAGGGAGCGTGATCTGTTTGCACCGTAAATGATGTACCGTAAAGAAATTCATGGTGACGTCTTATGCCATGAATTAGTGCTAGACATTCTCTTTCAACTGTGGAGTAGTTACGTTCAGCCGGATTCAATTTACGACTGTCATACGCAACTGGGAATAACAGATTCGGATCGGTGTCATCTGCTTGAAGCAGGGTTGACCCGATGCCTTGACCCGACGCGTCGACCCGCAATACAAAAGGTTTCTTGAGGTCAGGTAGCCTCAAAATGGGGTATCCGGACAACTGTCCTTTTAAAGTGCTGTAAGCTTCTTCACACTTCGAATCCCAAATAACCCGGTCAGGTCGTCCTGTTTTTGTAAGGTCAGTCAGGGGTGCCGTTAGCCCGTTGAAATTCCTGATATATTTTTGATAATACACACACAGTGATAGGAACGAACGGGTGTCTTTCTTCGTTCGGGGCCTTTTAGCTGCAACTATTTTCTCAAAATTCTTCCTAACAGGCCACATGCAGCCATGAGAAATAGTATGCCCCAGGAAGTCTAGCTTTTCAAACCCGATGAGACATTTGCTAGGTCTGGCTGTGAGACCGGTTTCCTGTAGTCTCCTGAGGAGCATAGCGACCGTAGCAATATGTTCGTCGTAAGTTTCCGATGCAACTAAGATGTCATCCATGAAATTATGGATATGGGGACTACGCAAAGGTTCTAAAAGCTTCCTCATCATCCTGGTGAACACTCCTGGTGCGTTGTGCAGTCCGAACGGCATCACATTAAATGTGTAATGTCCTTCACTAGTGCTGAAAGCTAACAAAGGTTTAACTTCCTCCTTGACTGGTATTTGGTAATAACCTTTACTCAGGTCAATCTTGGAAAACATTCTTGCCTTGCTAAGCTTGGTGAACAACTCAGAAAAAGTCTACCTTCAGAGAACCGGACTTCTTGTGTAGACATTTCTAAACAACAGCGAACGAGAAGAAGAAGAAGAAGAAAAAGAAACAGTCTGTAGAGGTTCGGGCTGGAATTCCGTTACAGCGTTTAGTAACCGGTAATCTATACACAGCCGAACTTCCTTATTGGGCTTCTGCAACAGTACTACACTCGAACTGTAAGGAGATGTAGACTCACTGATAATTTCTGCTTGACGTAGCTTGTCTATTTCTCCGCGTAGTGCATCAGCTTTAGTGTACGGAATGGGGCAGACTCTGGTTCGAACAGGAGTCTCGTTTGTTAGTTTCATATCAAATTCTATGAGATTTGTTCGACCAGGTACATCCGTTAAGACTGCAGCGTACTGTTTCAGTAGCGCCCTGGTTTCTGTCTGTTGTTCTTCCGAGAGATTGTCGCCGAATTTGACATCTTTTAAGGATTCTGTTTGTTGCAATAAATACTCCATGCAACTATCATCATCTTCCTCGTCTTCCATTGCTATGGCGACCGCCAGGAGATGCTCGGAGGATGGCACTGGTCTTTCCAAGTATTTCTTTAGCAGATTTACGTGAAAGACCTATTCCTTTCCTTTAATGGAGATCTTGTAATTAGTGCGTGAGATCTTTTTAAGGACGGTAAACGGCCCTTGCCATCCGATGCGAAGTTTGTTGTTTCCGGTTGGAAGTAGCAACAAAACTTTCTCCCCTGGTTGGAGTTCTCTCTCTCTTTTGCAGCTTTATTGTATCTTTGAGTGTGTTTTGCGCATGCTTTCTTAAGGTTAGTTGTAGCTAGATCCCATCCTAGCTGTAACCTTTCCTTGAGCTCTGATACATATTTGCTTGCTGAGACGACTGTCTCGTCAGCCTTTTGGTCTGTCGGGGACGAAAGTAATGCTTCTAGTGACCCCTTAATAGGTCTGCCGAATAAAAGCGTAGCTGGCGTAAATCCTGTAGATGCCTGGGGAACTTCTCTGTAGGCGAATAAAGCTGCAGATATATAAAGGTCCCACTCTTCAGGTTTCTCTTGAGCCAGCTTACTTAACATCCTGGTGAGGCTTCCGTTAACACGTTCTACTAACCCACTTCCAGCCGTATTATAAGGGCTTGTGTAGATGTGCTGGTTCCTCAAGATCTTAACGATCTCTTCCATAAACAGGCTACGGTATGGGGATTTGTTGTCCGTCAAAACGTTTTAAGGGAAACCCAACCGTGTAAATATCTGCACGAGGGCTTCTGCGACATGCTTGGAATTCGTGCATGTTAGCGGTATAACTTCGGCCCACAAAGTGCAAGTGTCGACTAAGGTCAGGATAAACCTGTGCCTTCTTTTAGTCCTTTCTAAGGGTCCTAAAATGTCGATTACAGCCTGTTGAAATGGTGTCCCCACTATTGGCGCATCACCCATGGGAATAAATGGTGTCCGTTGCTTGGGTGCCACACGTTGGGACTGGGCGCAAGATTTCACGTACCTGATAATCTCAGAGTTCATTCCTGGCCACCAATAGTGAGTTTTTATTCACTGAATAGTGGCGTTTTGTCCCATATGTCCGCTAAAGAGAAGAGAGTGCCCCATTTCCAAGATCTGGCTTCTGTACTGCGTCGGTACTAGGAGCTGGATATTCCCTGTATCAGGGTCGCCCGTTCTACGATACAATACGCCATCCTTCGAAAAGATGTCTTTGTGTTGTCTGGGGTCCTTAGCCATGGGCAGTTTTCTAAAGCAGGGCTCCAGAGTAGGGTCCTTTTGTTGCGCCTCTTTCAGTTCATTCGGCAACAAATTTGGCGCAGGCTCCCTCTCCTTCTTGGTTTGCCCTCTTGTGGTTACCGCTACCCCAATCGGCTCTTTCGGTCTCCCAACAAACACATATCTACATCCCAGGATAACTGGGTAGATAGGATCATCCATAATGGCCGCTTTAATAACTCCTCTGACAAAATCAGAGTGTATTTCTACCAGTGCGATAGGCAGCGTCCTGGGTGCGTCACTCTTAAAAACTACACATAGTTTGACGGTGTCCTCTGTCTCCTGACCGGGTTTGACTAGGTGCCTGGCGACAATACAGTCAAAAGATAATCCA
Organism: Oreohelix idahoensis; assembly: GCA_024509875.1. Taxonomy (NCBI): domain Eukaryota; kingdom Metazoa; phylum Mollusca; class Gastropoda; order Stylommatophora; family Oreohelicidae; genus Oreohelix; species Oreohelix idahoensis. The sequence goes on along the minus strand of JAMPIV010010440.1, from coordinate 165,511 downwards.
GTGTCAAAAAGACAAGTAGTTGAGGTACCGTTCAAAATTACAGTTCTTCGCGTTGAGGGTCTCTCTCCCTCAGGTTGAGAATCACTGACATTGACTCTTCCTTGCGAGGCTGTATGCAAGCATCCGATGAGATTTGGCCCAGTGTGCTTGCCCTGATCAGACGTCCCTGATGTAGGGGTCTTTCCTTTGCCTTGACCTTGGTGGCCGCGCTGCCACGTAGGCTTTGCAGGTTGATCAGGATTGTTGTTGTTGGTGGGATATCGGGTTTTGTAGAAATTCGATTTTTCTTGGGGAGGTCTCTGGGTATTTGTTTCTCGTTGGTTATAGTGCTGGGAGGAATTAGAAGAATAGGATGACTGTTCTAGATTTTGCTTTCGAGATGGCTCATCTGTTGGTTTGTGTTTTGTGCTGGGAAGTTCGGCCATTACATTTGCATAGCGTTCCGCCTTATTGAGGATGTCCTCAATCTTGACTGCGCCCTGCTCAGCCAGAAATCTACGGGTTTCGTTTGACAAAGTGGATTTTATCTGTTCCACAAGAACAAGTTCAAGAATCCCCTCATATGTAAGAGGTAATTCTGATAATTCCAGGCACTTTATCAAATAGCCCGTCAGACGTTAAGAGAACTGGGGAAATGTCTCCGTGCTCTCCTTTCGGCTGTTTCTGAACATTTGCCGAAATTTGCGAGCGGTCATCTCAAAACGCTCTAGCAAAGCCTTCTTTAACGTGTCGTAGTCATCTTGGCTGCTTCCCAGCTTGACATACACATCATAAGCATTACCTTTTAGTGCCTGAGAAAGTTTTAGGCACCACCGGGAACTCTCTAACCCATACAGATTCGTCATTTTCTCGAATTTCTCTAGGAAGGTGTCAATTTTCTCATTAGGGCTAGGGAAAGACTCAAAGACAAAAGACATCGCTGCTAGTTGGGAAGATTGGCTACTGGAGAGATCAGTTAACTGAGACTAGGGTGAAGACGGCTCTCCATTATTGGAAGTAGAAGTACCCCGACTTTGGACTTCCAAAGTCTTAAGTGCCAATTCATGCTGTCTCTCCCTCTCTCTCTCCTCATGCTGTCTCTCCTTCTCTCTTTCATTTGCCCTGCGGGCTTCCATCTCCGCCTCAATTTTCTTCTGCTCCAATTGACGCTCTTCCGCTTCTTTCGACCTAGCTTCTGATCTCTCTTTCGCTTCCTTTTCTTCCGCGTCATATCTGTCAAGTTCCTTGTTGACAAACGCGGTCGCTTCATCTCCTTGTAGGGAGCCGCGCTAGCGTAGTGGTTACAACACCGCTCTGGCGACCGGGTGATTCAGGATCAAACCCGGGCGACGGCATTTGAGGATTTTTCGTCGACCGGGAATTGGACTGGATTAACTCGAGACCTTTCGAGGACATTTGAAGGAGTGTCGTCGACCAGGGATTGGCGGCTCCAGAGCCGACCCAGCTCTAATGGGTACCTCCGAAATCGGCGAGTATCTGCCTGAATGGCGAGGGACACCTGTCTCTGTACAAGAAAAAGGGATACTCACGTAAAATCAATGTCAGGTTAGACATTAACAATAACCTGAGATTTCGCCTCGAGTATTAGCGGGCGTACGAAAAAAAAAATCTCCTTGTAGTACTGTCTCCGTCGCCTCACTCCTCAGCATCGACCTAAGCTGAACCCGCTCTGCCATGACAAAGAACTGGATGCTACTACGACTAGAGAATAAGAAGAAGAAAAGAAGAAAAACTCTAAACCGCTTCCGAGAAAAACACAAAATATGAATTACCTGAGATACCTCCTTCCTTTTATTAATTTGCTAACCTATCGCTGCTATTATCTGTCACTTAAGACTCTTAATGCAGTCGACTATGCCACATTAAATGGTAGGTCAAACAACTAGAAAAAAAATCTACTATTACTATCGGTAGAGAAAAAAATTATTTAAAAAAAATTTTTTAATATTTATTTTTTTAAAATTTAAGGAGAAAAAAAAATTTTCCTTAAAAAATATATCTCCACCACAAAGCCCCGCTCGCCGAAGTCAGTTAGAGCAGGAACGTTATTAACAAGATTTTTTAAAAATCAGAATAGCCGTCCTTTGCTTAGCTCAACTCTGCTAACTTCAACCTTTAGTGACTGTTTATCCAGTCAAGCGATCCAATGGTTTTGCACAAAATATTTTCATATACCATATATTTGACAGATGTTATTATAAACAAGTTGTAAATAATTTTATAATGCTGTGGGAAAAAAAAACCAACCTAAAATTTTGTTTGGTCAAAACACCCTGTCTAAGATCGTTTGTCTAGGGGAATTAATTTTTTTATTTTATTTCCTTATCTCACAAAACAATCACCCAACACCCTCTATCTAACTGAAAATCAGATAAGATACCGTAATAGACACTGGTCAATTACTAGACCTGGCTCAAAATTCCAGCAAGCAACACTTTATTGTCGCGGCTCAAAATCCCGGCGAGCTACACATTATTGTCGTGAGTTTTATATAGGCTTTATTTTTATGGTCCCAATCGAGCAGGGGTGAGATAATGAAAGCTATGTGAGAGAAAGGTGTGAGAAATAGTCCTGTTTACGAAGAATACAGAGTGTAAGAAAAATACTTTCTTGGGTTGAGTAATTGCTCAACTCACCTATATAGCAGGACACGCTTAATTGAAGCAGTATTATTTCACTAGATACTGATTCTAATACACTATCCTCTCGTACGCACACACAAACAATTTTGTGACATAAAGACGTACGTACGTAGAAACAAACAGGTAACTATGGGCACATATAATGGGGCAGGGGAAGGTTTTGACCAGAACTAATAGCTACTTACTTACTTAGTCGTTCCCCTTCTACCGTGAGGTGTAGAGGTTAACTAATAGCTAAGGTTTATAAAATTTATTATATCTCTTTAGAAAAAAAGAGAAAAATAGGTTACAACAGTTAATACATCGTTATCATGTCATCAGGTGAAATCATAGTTACATAAATCGAAAATAAATAAACAATATATATTCTCATAGACCCTGGAACATGGAAAACTAGGAAAATGATCCCACCCGAGGTGTGTTTACCCAACAGATTAAACAAAGGATTGACAATGGGGAGTGGGGTAGACGGGCCGGGTTTCTAGGATATGTTCTTAATTTAACTTTCCCGTGGGCCTTCAGACTTAGTGAGAGAATAGATAAAAGGAAGGTGTTATATTAGTAGTAAACATTTAGAAACTAAATTCTTTCATTCCGTTTTCACTTCTCGCATTCATTCAGCGAGCTCGCTTTCATTCACACTTACCCCCTCTGTCGGCTGCATATGTCCATAGAATTAATCACACACAGTTCTTAAGACTATTATATATGTCTTATTATTTTGTCCAGTCCAGCCCCAGAAAGCTCCGTATAGCCACTGCCATTTTTGCTTGGAGATTTCGTTGAAATGGTGTGTTGATTATAATTTTCCTGGCAAGGATTCTTCGTCAGATTGCAGGGATTGTTATAGGAACTAAGTTTGTTTCTAGAAGTCTGTCGTAATGACTGGGAAATATCTCAACAGTAGAATGTTACTCACAGGCTGTTCTTGGACAAACTAGCCTTAAATGTTCTCTGGAGAAGTTGGTGGTAGGAACACAGTTTACTGTCATATGGGTTTAATTAAATAAATTTCGTGCTGTCAGTTCTGCCTAATCAGGCCAGGGAACTTTATATGATTTAATATAATATATCAGGTTTTTGTCCTGTTCCAGTTAAATTTTTAACACCAGTGAACACTTGACCGTTCTGGTTTTGCGAAGGACTTATAAGGGTCTCCAACAATCAGATTTTGGTATAGTCAATGTTATTATGTGTTTTTTTAGGAACATATAAATGGGGATGCCATAAGCCATCTGAACATGACTCTCTATATATCAAAAACCGTTGGATCGCAAGGTCTCATCATCTGTATAAAAGAGAATATATAAAACAGGTAATACTACTGTAATTAATTCTAACACCCGCGTTTTTAGGTAAGACCTGTACAAATCACTGGTATTAAATTACTTATATTTAAGAAATTTCACGAGTGACTAGCTAATGTATCGTTTTAATTGACACTAGCTATGAACAGTTAATTACTCAAAATTTACACGCGGTGAAATAGAAATATGGTTAATAAACAATTTCGCTCGCCTAGCGTTTAAGATTATGTTTCACTTCTATTATCTCGGGAAATAACGGATAGTTATATTATTAAATTTACATCTGGAAAACTTTGCTTATGAATTTATTTAATATGTTTAAATTAATCACAAAATCCAATGAAATAAATGAAGAACTAAACGACTCAATCACTCAAGACTAATGTATTTTACCGTAGCACAGAAGTGAATTAGACTCCAATATAGAAGACAAATTCAAAAGAAATCTAGTAGATTCTACTATAAGCTAGTACTCCTTCAAATCTCTGGCAAACGAATGATAAACTGCATTTTCGGCGATGCCAATATATAGTTAATAGATTGAAGAATAACATCTACGTGCTAAAGTTCAAACCTTATTTGATGCAGGGAACTTTTCTCGTTTCGAGCCGCGTCTGCCAGCTCTAGACTTCCCCGTTCGTCTCTTGGTCCGCCAGCAATTTCCCCCGTCTTTGCCGGTTCGCATGAACGTGTGAACCGAAGGTGAGAAATCGTTCTGCTCGTTCCTATGGACTACAACCGTCTTTTGATACTGACCGCATACGTCTCCTCTTGGCAACGCCCCTCTAGACGGGATGACAGAAAAAGGTAGGAAAATGCTTGCTTTTCATTGCTCTAGAGATAGGCAGTAGGTGTGGCTAACTAAACGAAACTCCTGGATCCTCGCATGATGACTGTTTACATATTAATTATCCAACGTGGGTAAAATCCACGTGGAAATGATGCATACTAATTTGCACGCGTAGTAGAATTCCACGTTGACGGTTTAACTACACACCAATTCAGGGGCCTCGATGCTATTCAAGGGTACTCTTGTTATCATCCGTCAATTCAGGGACAGCTGAATTTCATCCGTCACACATACACAACATATTTACTCACTGAAAACACACAACAACACTGGGAGCTATTAAAGAATACTATACGCGAGAGAACACAAATACTGGAAACCAAGATTCATAGAGGCAAAATACGACAGGAAAGGATAAATAGAACAAGCCATCAAACTTGCAACTCTAATTGATAAAACAGCACCTCATATCATTATATTGCAGGAAGAACTAGAACAATATCAACACCATAGATTAAGAGGTGCCCTGTTACGGACAAAATTGAACACAATCACACAAGAGATACCCAGCAAACAACACATGGCAATAGAACAAAACATACAGCGAAGCAAGCAAATAGGCCAAATAGTTGACTCACATGGAGATATACAAACTCAGGCACAACATATAGCAAAAGCCTTTGAGGACTACTATAGAAATCTTTATACAGAAGAAGGAATACAACCACATATACAAGACACTTTTATGCAATACACTAAGAAACTGAGCAACAAAGATAAACAATCTTTTGATGCAGAACTGACCCTAGAAAACATAACATACGCAGTAAATGAAATGCAAAAAGGCAAGTCACCAGGACCAGATGGACTCACAGCTGAATTCTACCAACATTTCTTCCCCATGATAGGCCCTCTTCTACTAAGGGTATATTCAGAATCTTTCGCGAAAAAGGATTTTCTATCTAGTTTCAACCTGTCTTACATCACTTTAATCCCTAAGGACGATCCGGACAAAACAAAGCTTAAAAACTACAGACCAATATCACTCCTCAACACCGACTATAACATTTTAGCCAAAACCCTAACAAACAAACTAAAACCGTTCATGGCTACACTCATACACGAAGACCAACAGTGTAGTGTCCAGCACAGAAACATTCATCAGCACGCACACTTCATAAGAGACATCATCACCTACACGCATCAGAAGGATTGCCAGTCGTCAATAGGTTCATTTACTGGGGCCTTTGGGCTGACAAGATCTGTTAGGCAGGGATGTCCCCTTTCTCCTCTACTCTATGTACTCGCTCTAGAACCACTGCTAGAGAAAATTAGACAAGACAGTACCATCAGAGGCACTTTTATTCAAGGTAAAGGGGAACAAAAGTTGCTTGCCTATGCAGACGATACCACCTTCTTTCCCCCCAATGATGGGTCTATACAAAGTATTCTAAACACTTTCACGCTTTTTTGTAAAGGTAGTGGGTCAAAATTTAACGTCCAAAAGTCTACAATTATGGGTATAGGCAGATGGAAAAACAGAGCGGATTTTCCCTTTGATTTAACGTCAACAATAAACATGAAACTGTACGGTGTATACGTACTTCCCATCTCACCCGAACCGCACACACAAAGTCACATGACAGAACTTAGTCGCATATACCACGGACACACTTCACCGCTACAAATACTAAAATACAACCATTTTTTCCAGAAGTGCAATAGCGAACTGTTTTATTATTCCAAAAATAATTTACATTGCTACAGTCTTTGACCCTCCACAACATACGGTGACAGAGATAAACAAGGAGATTAGGCGTTTTGTTTTTGGGCACACTTTATTTAGCATTAAACATCAAACACTCATGCAAGAGAAAAGATTCGGGGGAGTTGCCCTCCAGGATATAGGGACAAAAATAAAGGCACTTCGGATCAGACATGTAGGAAATATAATAAGAGACCCAGAACGACACACATTAGCCCATTACTACGTAGGGCTTAGAATTGCTAGACTGAGGCCACTAAAGAACAATGTCTCACACCATTACGGCTATTTATTTTGTATTTATTTATTATTATTATTATTATTTTGATTAAGCTGGTTTATTTCTGCACATTTTTTGTCAGAACGTTTTATCAATAGCCCCTGAGATGGTACCTCATTAACTCTTGATTTTTTTAATAAAAACATCTTTATTCACATTCCGTGGAAATTTACAAAGGCATATACATTGAAACATTAACAATAATAGCATGAATATAAGTATAAAAATGAAAATACAGTGAGCAGCTGTATACAACAACAACAAAAAAAAGACCTTTCACTCCTTACACACACTCATTTACACACTCTTTCTTGTACTCTAAATATACATTGCATATTTTTTTGTTATTGTAATCACAGTATTCATTTACTATGTAGATATATTTGTGCCGGAATGTCTGTCCCTGTCCTTTTGTGTGATCTCTCAAACCTCCAGCACTACAGCAGTATCATTTCTTTTTCTTCATTTTTCCATCCAATCGCTTTTATTTGGCATTCCATTTTTCCCTTCATACATTTTACTCTTTATGCTGAACATACATGGGGAAAGTCTCTAACACGCCTCTTCCCTGTGGCAGTATTTGCTAGGGGAGTAATTCTTGTCTTATGGTGTCACATTCACGCTTCACGAAGACGTGTTAAGTTACGCCAGGTAATTAGACGGTCAGCGACAATATTTTATCGCATAATCTTTCTGACCATCTTTTCAAGCGACGGTGCTTGTTTATCCAAGCTTTTTATTTTTTATTTTTATTTTTTATTTTTATTTTTTTAAATTTTAAATCTAAAGACATATGCATGGAAACATTGACAATAATAGTTTGAACATAAGCATAACAATGAAAATACACTGTGCAGCTGTAAAAATATTTAAAAAAAAAAAATTACTTTCACACCTAGCACACACTCATTTACGCACTCTTTCTAGCACTCCAAGGTTACACCTTTTACATTTTTTTGGTAAAGATAGTGTTGATTAAAAGGGGAAGGAGGAGGAAAAGAAAGAAAGAAAGAAAGAAACCTTGGATGTCAGAGACCTAGATTTAGAGTCCCTCGCGAAAGATTTCCGTCTTGATGGAAAATAATCAAAATAAAGAGTAAATTTACTTCAGCTAAAAGCAGGTATCCGATTTCGCTGATTTATATGATGTCAAGACTTCAGGTACAGCTTGGCTAAAATAAATTCGTGCTGGACCGTGAAATGTAATCTGAAAGGATGTCCCCTGGGACAAAGACAGAGCCTTGGTTCATCCAGTGCATATCGCAACAGGGGAAATGAATGGGATCCGAAAAGAGACACTTCTTAGTGGATAGTTTTGGTTATTAAAGGGGTCCCTGTGTGACCGCTTACAACAAGCTTTATTCACATTTCATAGATGGAGAAAAGTAATATTGAACATTTCATTAAATATAAATATACATTTATACACACTCGGGCACGCTTACATACACACAATTGCAAGCACATTTTCCCTTTCCCCCCCTTCCCTTGAATTTAAAGGTATGAGCCGCGCAATACCAACGTCAAAGACTTCCCACGAACATACTTAGATATCAGTTGGCAAGGTCAGACATTGACACTTTAACGACATCTAGAAACTGTGGTCAACATGACCTCCCGCGAATATATGTATACTCTAGAAATGATCCCTAAAAGTATGACACTTTGTTCTTAGCCAAAAGGCCGAGAATGACACATGAATGTCAATGTACTGATCTTTTGTGTTAAGTTAAAGAAGACACAATTAGTTAAGGTGTGTTAAGTTAAATTTTTTTTTTTTTATAAGAACAGATTTTTTTTTTTTTTAAAGAACAGATTTTTTTTTTTTTTTTAATTTCTTTTTATTTCTTCACAGCTGTGAGTAGCATGGTTATATTTCGACATAACAATGGGCAACAATTAGACCTTAAAACATAATTAGAATTTCCAATTTTTTTTTTTTTTTTCATCCACAACTATGAGTAGCATAGTTAATTATTGACATAACAATGGGACAAATGGAACCTACAACATAGTTGGAATTTCCAATCATTTTGCACACAATTGTTCACAATTACAGATAGCATTGTTAAATTATGAAATAATAGAGAAATAAAAACTATAACTAATTAGAATTTCAAACATTTTTCTTCAAAATAATGAGTAGCATGTGTTAAGTTAAAGGTCGAGCTGTAGTATTTGAGAGGATAGGGATAATAAGTATAATGCTGATTAAAGCTGTAAGCTGAAAGACTAGTTCTAATACTAAAACGTAAGACTGGGTGATAAAATGTAACTATCTAAAATTGTTATTTCTTTCTTTATTAAAACAAATATTAATAAATGTTTACCCTTATTTAGTACATAATATTTTGTTCTTATATAAAATTGTTTAATAATTGCGAAAGCAATAAAAATGTTTTTACAACTTTGACAATATAAAATTAGTAAATTTTTTTATTCTTTTTATTTCCCTTGATTAATAAACAAATGTATTATTTACTTCCCTTGACAAACCTAACGTGCTCAAAGTCTTTGTTATCTCCCATAATGACGCGTTTTTTAACACTGTCACAGGGACCACTTGTCTATTATCATCATCATCACCAGCTGCCATCTGCACACGAAGGTCAAAAGCAACGGATCTTCGGCGTCTTGATGTTATCTTCTCATTTATACCGCTGCCTTCGTCTTGCACGTTTGAATTCAGCTCTGCATTCCATTAAGGTCGTTAGCAAGGTGTTATGTCTTTTCATTTGGCCAAAATATGTTAGCTGTCTGATTTTGACCTCTTTCATTATTTCTCTTTGCATTCCTAGGTTTTCCAGGACCTCTTTATTTGATTTCTTCTCATTCCCAATCGTACAGACATCCACATATCAAGGCAAGGGCCTCTATTCTGTCTTCCAATTGTTTGTTAACTGTCCATTCTTTTTTTTTAACACCACACGTTCATGAAGAATATATGGCATTTCAAAAAAAAAAAAAATGTACCGAGGCGTGGTTATTGCTAGTTGAAAACTATTACCAATACCCCGCACAGGCGACTCTCACGGGTTAGCTAGTGCAATTTTTATTGGCTTCTTCGGAAGCTTTTTAATGTTAAAGACCTGATCGAGAAGGTTAAGACAGGAGGTAGGAATCATTACCCCTTTAAAGGGTAAAACGTGGTCCCATGCCGGGCTTATGGAATTCCAAGCTGCATAGTGTCAATCATAAAAAAGCCTCTATGCCAACTTTACGTGTACTGTTGGGCAGAGCAACCTAACCTTTGAGGTGAAGACAGGAGTACGACAGGCATGCCCTTTATCAACCACTCTATTTTTAACAGTCATAGATTGGGTGATGCGCCAGACAACAGTGGGTAGTCCAAGAGGAATAAGATGGACTACATTTTCTACATTGGAAGATCTGGAATATGCTGATGACATTGCACTACTAGCACATTCACATCAACAAATCCAGGAAAAAACGGATAGACTTAATAAGTTTAGCCAGCAGGTGGGCTTGAACATCAATTTAAAGAAGTCAGATGTCATGACGCTCAATGTGAGCAACCCTGAGCCCATATCAGTAAGGAATCAGCAACTGGTACAGACAGACACCTTCACATACCTAGGATGCATAGTAACACCAGACGGCGGGGCAGGCAAAGACATCAACATCAGAATGAATAAGGCAAGAACAGCCTTTTTTAGCCTAAACAACATCTGGAAGTCCTCTCAATACAGCACAAGCACAAAATTAAGATTATGTCAGAGCTGTGTGCTTTCTGGGCTTCTCTATGGTGCGGAATGCTGGAGAGTTACAGAGAAGGAAATGTCGAAATTGTCCTCTTTTCACACAACATGTCTAAGAAAAATTCACCGAATCTTTTGGCCGAATACCATCACCAACCAAGATCTGCTTACTTGGAGCAAGCAAGAGGACATGCACACCATCATAGCTGGCAGACGCTGGAGCTGGGTTGGCCATGTCCTCAGAAGAGATCCCGATGCCATCACAAGAACAGCTATGCTTTGGACCCCTGAAGGAAAACGAAAGAGAGGCCGACCAAAAACAACCTGGCGGAGGACTGCGGAGGCTGAGATGCAAAGAATGAACCAGAGTTGGGGCACTGTACGAAGGATGGCCGCCGACCGAGCAAAGTGGAATCAATTTGTTGTTGCCCTACAAGACGCCACTAGGCGTGATGGCCACTGACTGCTTTGACGGTCGGCGGCTAAGGATCAAAGAAGAAGAAGAATGCCGTTAATAGAGTGAAGTGTTAGAGACTTCACCATACAAGGTCATGCATTGAGAGGTGGGGGTGACCATTTCCATTCCTCGCTGCCTTTTCCTTCCCTAACTCAGAGTAAAGTCAGGTACTCATTTACAGCAGGGTAGACTGGAGCGTGTCGGTCGTACAGGACATAAAAGGCCATAAAACCTGTCCGAGCGGGTACTATTTCGGATGATGAGATAGCCTTCTGTTGTAGCACTCGGTATAGTTTCTTATCCTCAGGCAACTGTAGCCCACAAACCCAATCCATCTAACAGGTATAAGAAGTCCCATAACGGATACAGTCGTAGGGGAGTGAACTGTTAGGAACCTCATCAAATTAGATCCAGCTTTAAAAGGTGGTGTGACAATTTCCCATTCTCGCTGCTTTTGCCTTCCTTAACGCAAGAGCAGAGACAGGCATCAATTTACAACTAAGTTGAGTGGAGCATGTCGAAACCAGGTTTCTAACTGGTTAACTTTGCCGCGAGAGACAACCCCCCCTCCCCCCCTAACTCTTATGCCAGTCGGATGCGCATATAACAATAGATCTTATATACCTTAAATTTTGAGTAAAGTAAGTTTATTATTAGAGTTTTCTTTATTTTGAACATCGCTACAATAATATACCATCATTTTTTTTCTTTGTTCTCCTTAAGGAGCACGAGCCACCACTGTAACTGATCTATTTGCATGAAGCCTGAACCAATCATTTACATGAAGCCTGAACCAATCATTTACATGGCGCCTGAACCAATCATTTACATGCTCTTGGAGTGGAGGTTTCTATAGCAATTTGTTTTACCTGATGAGGTTGCCAGCCCCATGCACAGCCACATACTAATCGCCTTGTACGACACGCTTGAGGGTGCAGTAATTACCTTCTTTCTATGTCTCTTTAGAGCCCCCCCCCCCTACCCCCAGGAGCGTACACTGAGCCATATACTATGTGTGCTACTATAATTATTCTGATTGTTGAGCACAGTGACAAATACTACCAGGAGATTTAAAAGTCATTACGCATTTTTATGTTGTTATTTTTTTCACTTATATCCAATTAATTTGAAATGAAACAAACGTCTAAATAAAGATGATTAACTGTCATTTTATTATATAACATGACATGTTACATTAACATAACAGATGAGCGTGAGATCCAGTCTGTTGAACAAATAATTTGTTAGGGGGCAGTAACTTTTGTTTAATATTTTAACGTCAGTATTATTTTAAGGCTATTTTAGGTTTTATTTGATTTTTCTTTCTGGAAATAAACCAAAAAAAAAAAAAACTTAATCACATGGAAAAAAAAATACAATTCACTTCTTCCATTGCTAGCATTGATTCTGAAGTCTTCGATGGGTACTTTACTTAGTCGTTCCCCTTCTACCGTGAGGTGTAGAGGTTTGGAAGAGAGAGCGCCAGACCATTCTATCAGCTGTCTTCTTCCTGGCCTGGTTCCATTCTAGTCCTCGGTCCTTCAAAGATTGTCTAATGTTGTCCTCCCAGCGGACTCTGGGTCGTCCTGGAGGTCTGGATCCCTGGCTCTTTGTTTCCCATGCTTGTCTTGGTAGCCGATCTTCTCCCATTCTGCAGACATGGCCAAACCATCTTAGTTGGGACTGTTCTATTTGGGTCTGCAGCGGATGGGATTTTAGGCCTTGACGGATCGTCTGGTTGCGGACCATGTCTCTTCTTGTTACTTCAACCACTTTCCTCAGATACCTCATTTCTGAGGTTTGGATCTGGCTTATGTGGGTTGTAGTCATTGCCCACGACTCGCATCCATATGTCAAGACTGGGACATAGGTGGAGCGGTATACAGCCATCTTCGTTTTCTTACCAACCTCTTTCTTGCTGAGGAATCCACGATTTATGGCCTGAAAAGTCTCCCAGATGCTGCTTTTCGAGTGGCCAACTCTTCTTTGATGCCTCCCTTTCGGTCTATAATAGCTCCGAGATATTTAAAGTGGTCGACCTGCTCCAGGACCTGTTCTCCCAACTTAATCTGATGTTTTCTTTCTTCTCGTGATATCACCATGGATTTTGTTTTAGAGCTGCTTATGACCATCCCTCTCTTCTCCAGCTCTTCCTTCCAGACTTGCAGGTTGGATTGGAGATGTGCCTCTGATTTAGCAATCAGGGCAACATCATCAGCAAATGCCAGCTCCGAAATATAGACCTGTCTCATCTTCCAGTACCCCACTGAATACTTTCTTGTTCTCTCCTTACATGCCTTGATGACATCGTCCATAAGGAGTATGAAGAGGTAAGGCGACAGGACATCACCTTGTCCCACACCAGTGGTGGTCCTGAACTCCTCTGACCCACGGCCTGCCGTCCTCACACAATTTCTGCAAGACTTGTATCACCTTACCTCTTCATACCTCCTCCTCTTCGATGGGTAAATAATTAAAGTATTGTCACCAGGGCTACCAAAGTCTCACCCTGTCCATTGTGGAGTGCAGGGAGATGGAAGTCCAACCAAGAAGCAGAGGCTGTAGCCCCGTCAGGCTATTCACCTCTACACAGAGTGAATGATGGGTATTTGTAAAGAAAAATTAAAGTGACTGAAAATTGTGTAGATTTATCCATTGTTGAAGACTACGTGGTTACAAATTCCACAATCCCTGGATGATTAAGCAGTAAAGACCCACAGTTTCATTTGATGATGCAGCTTAATGATAGATAATAAAATAACGGGTATCTTATAATGAAGTGAAGTTTGTTCAGACGTGTTTAATACTACTGTAGAGTACGGTATACACAAAGCAAAAAGTTTAAATAAACATATTTTATATGCTTGTTTCCAAGTGTTTTTATGTCATAGGTTAATTTTTTTAAAGCCCAATGCTTACATACTTACGGTTTTATGCACTTGTTTCGAAGCTGCTATGCGTTATACATCTCTTATACTTTTATTTGAGCGTCCGATTGGCAGAGTGGTTAGAGTGCTGGTCTCTCGCGGCAAAGGTGCCGCGTTCAAATCACGGTGCCATCACGCTCCAGTCTACCCAGCTGTAAATGGGTGCCTGACTTTGAGTTAGGGAAGGAAAAGGCAGCGAGGAAGAGAACTGGTCACCCCACCTCTCGATGCTGGACCAAGTATGGTGAAGTCTCTAACACTTCACTACCCTAGGCAGTATCTGCTATGGAACTACCTTTACCTTATACGGTACTTTTATTTACAGCAGCTCACCTGAACTGTTCATTTGATTTTAAAGCATCACTTCAACTTTTTATTACAAAAAAATAAGGTGGTGTTCCCAAGGCGAGGCCCTTCCTTTGCACTCCGGTGAGGTTGACCTTTGCGGTTGTGACATATAATAGGGAAATAGTGGACAAGACAACATGACTGCATGCTCTGTAAGCAGCATGGTGCCAGATAATATAGTTTAATAAAATAAAATAGAATGCTAACATAGCGCACAAACAAACACATGCAGAAGTTATTTCACACAATTTAATTGTTACGAAACTGAAACCAGTTGACACTGGGGTCGTGAGCTGTCAATCAAGAGAACGCTTAAAACAAAACAAAAAGCATTACGTGCAGGTCACTGAGTGCTGCACTAGAAACTTTGAGTGACAGCTGTTTTTGGTCTTAGACAATGATTCTCACACTGGTAGAGAGCACTCTAAAGTTAACACTAAAAACAAAGACAAACATATATTTTTGACTGACATCTTATTATATTTATAAGAGAAAGGTATGTAATGTTGATTGATATAAGTTACATTTAGGAAAATGAATTTGATTTTAACCATAAATACTGAACACATGTGCGTGTGAATGGGACACTGTATATGAATGATTGTTAGTTTGGTATTTGTTCTTAATGAGAGTATTTGTAGAAATGCAATGGTATTGCACAATTAGGACGTGAGAAAGAGTTATTAGATTTTAAAAATACGTACTGAAATCAGCAGTTTACACGGTTGTCAGGTTTACAAAAATCATGAAATCGTGACACTTTCCCATACAATAGCCTAGAAAACAGGTGCTAGGTACAAAATGAAAGGAAATAAATACTAGTGTTAGTACAGTCAAATTGAGAGAGCTCGGAAACAACCATGTAGAAGTAGGCTGCAGAGAGAAGACTCATAGTGCCGACTTATATTTAGAAATAGCTATTAGATGTAATAAAGAGCTCACCAAGCGTTTTCCATTAGTAGATTTTACTAAAGTCAATCATCATAGTCTGAAGTAGAAACGTCCAGCACTACCTACAACATCCTTGGTGAGCGTCGTCTGCACTGTAGCATGATAACCATTGCCTAGTAAATGAATGAAAGAAAGGGAAATATGGCATGTGTTGCAGGCACTGTGTTTGTTTATTCTTTGAAGACAATATGGGTCAACCAATCAAAAAATAGGTGCTCGCTAAAAACCCGATCGATAATGCTACGACAGTTTACTATAGAGAATAAAACCGTACGAAGTGAATGTTAGTGACTGTATAAGTGTATGCAATTCCAGAAATGGATGAAAATGGTCTTTTTTACCAAGGATAACTCCAATTATATGTTTGTCAAGGGGAAAATGGATGAAATAAGTACTTTTGGAGAAATGTGCTAGTAAAGGTGTTAGTATAACGAACGATACAGAGTTTTTCCTGATTAAAATTTGATATAAAATCAATATCAGAATGTTGACTCCGTTTTATGGTTGAGTACAGTTTATACTGGTGAAGAGGTAGCTTAAAACGCGAATGGTTAAAATGAACGAATGTCAACAATATTCTTCAAACGAACTTCAACAAGTAGTGTTGAACTGGGTGAACTGGGCAAGTACTGGCAGTACATAAGTCGGTGATGACTGTACATAGATTTTATTCAACATGACACATACGGAGTGGACAAGACTAACATCGTCACAGGCGCAAAGATCATACATCAGCATAATGGTAATTACTTTTAAAGTTCCTGAAGATTCTCTACCAATAAAGTCCTCTGACTCAAGTGACTAAGGATCACAAAACTGTTACCGTATAATATTCTTCTCATTCAAGTCCATTGACCTTCCTTCAAGGACGTCTATCATGGTAACGTATTCATACTCCAGGATAAAATCTTCCATATCATACTTCACAATCCCATACGTTCTCCAAAAACATAACGTTAGATAGCATATAGTTTCAAACAAAGTCATACACGATAATACGAACAGGTTAGAGATTCCAGTTGACTAACCTCTCCCATTCTATGCCACGCTTCTGGCATTGTTGAATGTACGGCATATAAAATATGAAGCATACGAATAAATAAACTGGTTTACACGTAGGTATTATTCCTCTACGGTAATCTAATATGACCACCGACTCCGTCTGTCCATTCTAGGAAATTACATGCTAAGATGACTTCCCGCTAGACTACAACTGGGAGCGGCCTGATACTTTAGTTTACGGCAATAAATATACAAATATAACCGGGGCGACACTTACATGATCCTTCCATCATTGGCTTCGTCAAGAATACCAATTGAATCAATATAACATACTGGCTTATACAAAACTGCCAGAAAATTCCAATAATCTATATCTCGGACATAACAAAGTCCGCACTGCCCCGTTCAAAACATGACGTCACAATCCCCAAACTAGGTTACCCGTGCGTCCAAAGCAACTCACACTGCATTGTGCACGTCAGTGCGTGAATCAATCGAACGCACAAATAATATAACTATATAAAACTGGTGCGTACATTTGGCAGGACCGAAGACTACCCCCTTAGGTAATAAATGTACGTAACAGCTCCCTTATCACCTCCCCTTAAAAAAAATTAATTCTATTAATTTTTTTGAACTTAATACCCGAGAGAGGTGAGTCAAAACTTCAACAAGATATGAAATGCATAAAGTTATACCATATTAAGAAAAGAATATTAAACGAAATGAATATAACTAAATGATAGTATGCATTAAAGCACACATCCACAAACGACCTACTTTGGAACGATGTGGTAAAACAAGTTTGAAAATGAAAATGAAAAAAAAACCATAAAAAAAAGATGATAATAAAATTCAACTAAGTTTTCAACAAAATTTGAAACATATGATTTCAAAAATGAAAATGAACAGCAACACTGATGATGATCAATGACAAGAGAATCAATGAAACAGAAAAATTGAAAATACAATGTGCAAAAATGAAGCAATGCAAAATTAAACACTTTAAGAATCAACACACTTAATGTTTTCTAACACTAGTACGGTTGACTAGTGATCTAACAGTGAGATATCATAACTAAGACCCGTGAATGCAGGTGTTACGTGACAACTAAGAAAGTTAGTATGTGTGTGATCCATAATCAATTAAATAGATTAAATTGAATTAATCTAATTTATATATTCCTTAATTACTAACAAATAACCAGTTACTAATATATTCTAAATAATTACAATATCACTATCAATATGTCAATGTTCAGTTTCGACTAGTTAGTAATCGACGAGACAATGTTCTCAATGTTCCATACACGATAAAATATTTGCTCAAACACGATATGTAGTGTAATATGTTCCATAGGAATAACAAATGTATATTTGTCGCTCTTAACAATGTTGCCATATTAATAAAAAGTTACTGTAGTACCAATGTTCTCGTTCTAATAAAACGTTAATATAGTATCAATAACAATGTACAAAGTTATTCATGTTATCGGTGAGGATATTTCAACATCTGGAAGTGGTTTAGTTTCGACACGTTCACTTGGGCATCTTGATAGACAGTCTGCGAACACATTCTGCACTCCAGGAATAGCTCGTATCTCAAAATGGAACGGTTGAAGTGCTATAGCGTAACGCGCTGACTTTGATGACTTAACGTTCCCTGTGTTCAGTGCGGTAAGAGCTTTCTGATCAGACTCCACCACAAAGTGAGATCCGAGGAGATAACGATCCAGTTTAGTGATTGCCCAGACAAGAGCAAGGAGCTCTTTATCCAGAACGGAATATTTTGTCTCGCTCGGCGTGAGCTTTCTGGATACGTACATAACCGGAAATAAGGTGCCGTTATATTCCTGCATCAAAACTGCAGCAATAGCGTAAGAACTTGCATCACTGCGGAGAATGAAGGTGAGATTTTTGTCAGGCAACCTCAAAAAAGGTGCATTTGAAAAAAATTGTTTTATATAGTCTAACGCCGTTTGGTGATCCTGCGACCACTTTATTACATTAGATGTGCCTTTCTTCAGTAGAGACGAAAAAGGTGCAGTTATAGTAGACAAATGAGGGATGAATTTTGAATAGAACTGTATTAGTCCTAAAAGCGACCTAACTTGTTTTTTTGTCTTAGGTGCTGAGATGTTTAAAATTTTAGAGACGTTACTGTCTTCTGTATACATGAAACCATGACCTATGCGGTGACCCAGAAATGAGATGTCATGAAAACCGACAAAAGCCTTTGAAGGTTTCGCTGTTAAGTTATAATCCCGTAAGGTAGAAAGTAAAGATTTTAAACCCTGAATATGTTCATCCCAAGAGTCACTGAAAAGACAGATGTCATCTATATAAGTAATGACATCGTGACGATGAGACAATATGCGGCGCATCATGCGTACAAAGGTAGCTGGCGCATTCATTAACCCGAATGGCATAAAATTCCATTGAAAAAGACCCCGTGGTGTCGAGAAAGCGGTGAATGGCTTTGCTTTAGGAGTGAGTGGCACTTGCCAATATCCCTTTGAAAGGTCAAATTTCGAAAAGCATGTAGCATGAGATAATCTCTCCAATAAGTCATCTAAAAGAGGTAATGGTTCCGCATCGAATTTTGTAACTTTGTTTAATTTCCTGTAATCTACGCAAAGACGTATATTGTTGTCTTTCTTCCTAATGATTACCATGGAAGAAGAATATGGTGATGAAGATGGTTCAATTATATTTAATTGGAGCATCTCATCCAATTCCTTATCAACCTTATCACGAAAGTGTAAAGGAATAGGATATGGGCGAACTCGAATAGGCGTATCGTCAGTCAGAATAATGTCATGTTGGATGACTGACGTATGACCTGGGATGTCAGTGAGGACATCCTCATACGAGTGTAGAATATTAGAGACTTGCTGACATTGATCAGCCGAAAGAGTAGATGAGATTGTAACATCATTCCATTTCTCAGTGGAATGGAGTGGTACAACTGGTATTGGTAGTTGTACATCATCGAAAGAAGATTCTTCTTCTTGGATGACTGACAAACTAGAATAGTGTTGAATAGGAGGTGTAGGATCGTCAGTTGCCTGAAACACTGACTGTAGATAATCAGGACGTGAGTAATACTCCTTCAACATGTTAATGTGGAAGGTTTTATGTTTACCATTAACATCAACGATGTAGTCGACATCGGATATTCTTGAGATGATCCTGAAAGGACCTCTCCAGGTAATTAAAAGACGATTGTTATGCGCAGGTAGTAAGACAAAAGCTTCATCACCAGGTATGAGCTGGCGAAGACGTCTATACTTGTTTGCAAATAGACGAGCTTTTTTTTTTGGCTTGTTCAGATGATGCAGTAGCTAGTCTACAAGCATCTATGATTCTCTTTCTCAGAGAGATCACATACTCATAAGAGGATTGAGTTTCCTCTTCAATATTCTCGTCAACCAATAAGTCGTGGATTAACGACATCGGACCGCGTGGTTGCATGCCAAAAACAAGCTGGAATGGAGAAAACCCCGTTGCTTGATTTTGTACTTCGCGATACGCAAAGAGACAAGCGGGTAGGACCCGATCCCAGTCTTGGGGATGGTCTTGAGTCATCTTACCCAACAACTGCTTGAGTGTCCTATTGAGACGCTCAATTAACCCATTTGACATCGGATGATAAATAGAACTAAGAGATCTTTCTATACCTAATGTCTTCATAACTTGAGACATGGATTCAGAAATGAACTGAACCCCATGATCCGACAAGATTTTCCGTGGAAAACCAATGCGTGAAAAGATTAACATCAATGCCTCTGCTACACTGGCAGATGAAGTGTTCTTGAGAGGGATGGCCTCAGGCCAACGAGTGCACATATCAATGCACGTAAGGATATGCGTATGCCCTCTAGCAGATGGAAGTATCGGACCAATAATGTCAATGGCCATTTTATCAAATGGTCTAATCGGGATGTCCGCAGCTTGAATAGGAGCCGCATGAAATGGACCCCGTACCTTAACTTCCTGACATATCAAACAGGACCGACAATAGAGAGTGATGTCCCTATGAACGCCTGGCCAGTAGAATGCCGAAAGCACTCTGGATTTGGTACGCGAAAAACCCATATGGCCCGCACATTGCGAGTCATGCGCATGTCGTAATATACGAGATCTCATAGAGGATGGGACTAAGATCTGATAACATAAGGATGAATCCTTTTCCCGTATTACTCTCACCAAAATCCCATTTTTAAGTATAAAGTCATGTCTAGATGTTGCAAGTTTGTTGCTTGTATTCTTTTTGTTCACATACTGAAAATTTTTTTTTAATGAATCATCATTCTTTTGCAATGTTGCAAACAACTCCCGTGAGATAGGAGCATCATCATCACAAGTGGTATGAACTATAGGTTCAATAGGTGTATCATGCGACATATTTGTAGCTTGCGCTCTAGTCACTACTGCATTTGCAGTTTGAATATGTCGCTCTTCCCATTCAGCTATTTGCTGCGGTGTACACTCTTTAATACCATGTATGCGACCAAGTATTACATCACATATTGGATTTGGAAGAAGACATGCTTGGATCTTTCCTGAAAAGAAAGGTGTATTAAGATCAATAATAGCAGTGGGAAATGTTTCGACGGTGCCGCCGAAAGTCACACACTTGACAACCCGGCCCGTGGCACAACTTGGGTTGATCAGCGAGGTCCGGACGCCCACAGTGCTACAACCTGAGTCAAATAGGAGAGAGCATGAAATGTTGTTGACAAATCCCTTGTTAAACTTAAGAGAGCCCTGTCCCTGGTGTACTGACGTAGCAGTGGCTGTGCAGACTATAGGTAGGCTAGGCAAGGTATGTCCGCAACGCAGTGTCGTGATCGCCTTAGGCTGGAAAAGAGTCGAGCATTCTGGACAGTCTTTCACCTGGGTGCAATCAAGAGAACAAGACATAGCATTGTGAGTTTCAGCTACTCTACCCTGTTCAATGTTAGCCTGTGTATCAATTAAAGAGACATTAGAATGTCTA
The DNA here is from genome assembly GCA_024509875.1 of Oreohelix idahoensis. Classification (NCBI taxonomy): domain Eukaryota; kingdom Metazoa; phylum Mollusca; class Gastropoda; order Stylommatophora; family Oreohelicidae; genus Oreohelix; species Oreohelix idahoensis. The sequence continues at coordinate 144,321 of JAMPIV010010440.1, read as the reverse complement.
CCCGTATTACTCGACGATCTTTCTCTGCGACGCGATCGATTTTGATTATTTGCATTAAAATTGCCATAATTGTCTTTTCTACTAGAGTTAAAATTTGGATGAGTCCGATAATTTGTATAATTAAAGTTATGCTGTTCTTTAAAATTTTTATTCCAAAAACCTTGTTTGTTTTGTGGACCCTGAGATCTTGATCTCCAGTTTTGTTTATTATAATGTCCTTGATTATTTTTAAAATTATTGTTACCAAAATCTTGTGATCTGTGAGTTTGGTTCCAAGAAACATTAAATAGAGCAGATTGTTGAAATTGCTTCCCTTTGTAAAAGTTATCATTGTTAAAATTGTAATTATTTCCCTTATTGACATACCTGTCAGCACTAAAGGAACGATTTCGTGAAAAATTGTTTTGTTGTGCTGCAAAAGCAACAGGCAATTCATTCTTAATCTGTGCGTTACTTAGATCCATGTTTGGGTGAGCAGTACAAAAATTTTTTGCATGTTCTTCTAAATTTTTCATTGATAAAGGTTTCCGTTCGTGTAAAAATGCGAGAAATGTAGGATTTACAGACGATAGTACCTTATCGCGCATCAGTAAATCAAAGAGACCTTCATAAGACTTTTCAATTTTGGATAATTCGATCCATCTTTCTAGTGTTAGTCGTATTTGTGACAGAAAATCATTGAAATTTCTGCTTGATTGAGGTAGTAATGTACGAAATCTTAAACGATATTCGTCTTCTGTCATTTGGAATTTTTGCAGAAGTGCTGCTCTAAGAGCATTATAGTCATTTTTTCTCACCAATGCTGGTGGTATGATAAACTGCTAATGCATCCCCTGTAAGTAATCTGGATAAATATGTACAGTATAGCGCTTTATCCACGTTATAAGATCCACAAGTGGCCTCAAACCTATCTAGGAAGAATATTACGTCATCAGACGGGGATTAAATTTTGGTAATTTAAGGTGAATTTCCTTAAAATAATCATGTCTGGATGGAGTTTGGCTTTCAAAAGTTCTCTGAGAATTAGCTTCCTGAGTAAACCTAATTCTCTCATATTCTGACTCTGCTAATTTCAGTTCATGCTGTCGTTTTTTTTCATTCTCTTCCATCTCAAGCTGAAGTCGTTTTACATTTTGTTCAGCTATTAATCTCCTATCTTCCATTTCTTTTTGTTTCTGTTCCATTTCCTTTTGAACTCGTTTATCTTCTAATTCAGCGGCTAATCTCATTTTTTTCTCCTCTTCCTCAGCTATAAATTTCCTCTTCTTTTCATGTTCCTCAGCATCAATCCGTTTTTGATCTGCCTCAAATTTCATCTTCTTCTCTTGTTCCTCAGCCTCAATCCGTTTTTGATCTGCCTCAAATTGAAGTTTTTCTAGTCTTAAAGTTTCTAACTTTCTCTGTTCGGCTTCTATTTCTTGAGCTTTCCTATATTCTGCAAGTGCAAATGTTTTTGCTTCATCAGGAGCCATCTGAAGAGCTTTTGCTTGCTTAATGAAATAATCTAGTGAATACATTATGCTTTATAAGTAGTCACAATACTCTTGATTTATAAAAATGATAATTAATCAATATAAATTAGTTAACCTTGTTATTATATTAAGTGTTATTCGTTCCTGTCCTTAGAACGGTATAATGTTATCATATAATTATTAAATATGTTATTAATCAATAAATTTATGTAATCAAATGTCATGAAATGAACAACGAGAAAGACAATAGAAACATAACCGACAAGACATGATAAACTGGACGGGTGAACACAATCGTAGAAATCAAAAAAAAAAAAAAAATGTATAACTAAAATAGAATATCGTAAAAATATACGACGATAACTACGATCAGATAATTAACAGTACAATTGACAACACAGTGTAAAAACATAGGTTTTGTAAAAAAACTGAACGACAGGAAAGGTGAGATGGACGCAAAATACAAACAAAATTCATCATAAAACTAAATTACGAATAAAAATAACTGCGAAAACAACAATTAAAACTTGACGCAACAGCTAAACAGATACTATTATAAGAAGCAACTAGCGATCGGAACTTCGGCAAGGTTTCTAGCCTTGTACCGGAACTATCGCTCAATTGAAACTTACAAGACGAGCCCTACAGAACGTCTGACGAAGAGCCCGAATTGGCTTCGAGATGGATCTCGTTCGTCAGATCAACCTCCCTACCTCCCACGACAAATGAACAACATATAACATATAACAAGGAAAATATAAATATGGACATAATTATTTAAGGCACAGCTAAACGTAATAAAGGGTACAACGACAACACGTTATACTCATCTCGCGTGCAGGAAAAAAAAACCAATGTGCCTCGTCTCCGTGTATGTACGTGTGAGGATAAAATACTTCGTTCTGAGTTATTAGACCACAGCTTGCACGTAATAGTGACAAAGAGATGATCCCAAGATGTTGTCGCCTTGAAAGTTCAGATCTTCAGATGATCCCAAGATGTTGTCGCCTTGAAAGTTCAGATCTTCCATTAATGATAATTGTATCGGGTACGTTTCCTGTGAAATTCTTGATTTCAAAACCAGACTGGCACACCAATTACTGTTGACTCCGTTTTATGGTTGAGTACAGTTTATACTGGTGAAGAGGTAGCTTAAAACGCGAATGGTTAAAATGAACGAATGTCAACAATATTCTTCAAACGAACTTCAACAAGTAGTGTTGAACTGGGTGAACTGGGCAAGTACTGGCAGTACATAAGTCGGTGATGACTGTACATAGATTTTATTCAACATGACACATACGGAGTGGACAAGACTAACATCGTCACAGGCGCAAAGATCATACATCAGCATAATGGTAATTACTTTTAAAGTTCCTGAAGATTCTCTACCAATAAAGTCCTCTGACTCAAGTGACTAAGGATCACAAAACTGTTACCGTATAATATTCTTCTCATTCAAGTCCATTGACCTTCCTTCAATGACGTCTATCATGGTAACGTATTCATACTCCAGGATAAAATCTTCCATATCATACTTCACAATCCCATACGTTCTCCAAAACATAACGTTAGATAGCATATAGTTTCAAACAAAGTCATACACGATAATACGAACAGGTTAGAGATTCCAGTTGACTAACCTCTCCCATTCTATGCCACGCTTCTGGCATTGTTGAATGTACGGCATATAAAATATGAAGCATACGAATAAATAAACTGGTTTACACGTAGGTATTATTCCTCTACGGTAATCTAATATGACCACCGACTCCGTCTGTCCATTCTAGGAAATTACATGCTAAGATGACTTCCCGCTAGACTACAACTGGGAGCGGCCTGATACTTTAGTTTACGGCAATAAATATACAAATATAACCGGGGCGACACTTACATGATCCTTCCATCATTGGCTTCGTCAAGAATACCAATTGAATCAATATAACATACTGGCTTATACAAAACTGCCAGAAAATTCCAATAATCTATATCTCGGACATAACAAAGTCCGCACTGCCCCGTTCAAAACATGACGTCACAATCCCCAAACTAGGTTACCCGTGCGTCCAAAGCAACTCACACTGCATTGTGCACGTCAGTGCGTGAATCAATCGAACGCACAAATAATATAACTATATAAAACTGGTGCGTACATTTGGCAGGACCGAAGACTACCCCCTTAGGTAATAAATGTACGTAACACAGAACCAATTACGGAAAATGACACATGGAAAGAGAGCAGAACTTACGGAGAATGGAAGAACATAACTCAAAAGGTCCTGGATAGAAAAGGTGAGCTACACGAATCAGATGTTTGGAAGACCAAAACTTTCTTTACATTTAAATTGAATTTACATTTACATTTCCACTGATTGAAAAGTGTTCACAATATAAATTGAATATGTTTTCATTTATGTTTACACTGATTTGAATAGTTTGAAACTTCCATTAGTTTTAAAAGCGAGTATGTTTTAATTTACATCTACACTTGTTGGAATGCTTGAAAACTTACATTAATTTTAAAGTGAATATGTTTACATCGACACTTACACTGGTATGAAACTGTAAGTATTATACTTAAAATGTACATCATTTCTTTGATCTTTCCTTCGCTGCTCCATATGGAACCTGGGACTCTTTATGCGTTTAGTTCTCTTTAAGAAACTGGCAATAAAGCAGTCACCAGCATATGGTAGTGGTGTTTCATGAAATCATCATTCTATACGCTGAGGTTGCCAGCCTCAAATGACTTGGAAAGCCACTAGCGATTTTCACATATTAATATTCACATAGTTATATATATATATATGAGTCTTATCAATTCTGGTCCGTGTTTCTTGATGTTTTCAATTAACTAAATTATGTTTCATCAATCTTCTTTGATATCATCCGATTGTAGCCGGTGCCACTGCATTTCACGGCACCACTTAGAGATATGTCACCGGTGGTGTGTTGTAGTTTCACGGCACCACTTAGCGATATGTCACCGTTCACAGTACTTGGAAGTATGTGATTATTATTCTGGCAGTATTCTACTAGGTGGCTGATGGCGGCCTAGTAGAATTTTATATTTCTTCGTTTTTCGTTCAAGTTATGAGGTACTGGACCAATCTTCCAGAGGTGTTATTTCTTGATCAAAGATTCTTTTACTTACAGGTTCGTTCGTATCCTTCTTTGATATTAAATAGTGTGAGTATTAGTGGTACGTGATTCTGCCAACAATCATAACTCTGTAACTGTAGTGATCAAAACAACCGCATGGAGTTCCAATTAAAACATTTATTGAACATAATTCAACATCCAAGATCAAAAGTCGTCATTTACAGTTGTTGGATTTCATCTAAAAATGTGGAATCCGCATATATAATCCATCTTCCATCTCGTATCTCAAGTACATTTGGTACATAAATTGCTTGATAATATTCTGACTTTTTCTTATTGTTTATATCTTTCTTAGGCGTAACAGTTAGGGAGGTTTCTACCTTCTGTGTTATCTCTTGTAATTGTCGCTCAGTAGCAGTTACTTCTTGTGACATTTATTATACAAGTTTTGAGCTAAATATTTCCTGCAAAAATGACCATGTCAAAACGAGAGGTACTTACAATGGAATAATATCTTGGAGAATGCACAAACCGCAATTCTCTGGGAATGTAAAAACTTCTGTAAGTTTCTTTTTCTGATGTATGTAGTGGTTTTTGATGTTATTGTATGGTTGTTATGTTACCTAGTGTACTGGATGAGGTCAGCTGTAAAGGCTCCTGAGATAAAAGTTTATGTGAATTACAGAAGGCCTTTCTGCTACCACTTACGACCTCAAACAGACCTATTCTACTATAATGAATGTTAGCTACGTTAAAAGTCTAGGGTACTGAAATGTAATGTGTAGGTAATAAATACACAGACACACACATGTAATTAATAAGTCTAATAATAATAATAATCTCTATGATACACTGAACTAACACTGGCTGTTAAAGTAAAAGTTTAAAAATTTTTTTAATTTATTAGTCCTGAACCAATTGTTTCTTTTGGTCAGAACATATGAAATGATAGGTATTTATCAATGAAATGCATATATATATTGCATAATCAAATATAACTTGTGTACATAGGTATATTATTACAATGGTTAATATTAATGGTATCTACAATGTCTTGGGAAAAACTAGCACTGGATGTTTAGTTGGGGTGGCGTCATCATGCCCAATCTATGGTTACAAAGTTCAGTTTCCTGGACATATGGACTGGTGGTAATCTTTAATCACAAGATTTATTTCTTTATTTGATGGTGGAAATAATTTATGAATCTCCAGCAGGCCAGGTTTGCACTTTACTGGCCTGTAATGATGTAGTCCAGAATTCTTGTGGCCCACTCCTCTCAGTAGCTGGAGTAAAATGTTAGGCTGCACAGACACCCGCTTTTGAACTTCTACAAAAGCAATCTGGCACAATCGTAGTGCCAGATCAGAAACTCTGAAACAAAATTTGTGCCATGTGTCAGTACTCTATTTACTGCGCCACTCTTACACACAACACCACAGAACAATATTACACAGACTGGGTCAGATCTCTCTGACCAACGTAACACATCTCACCCAGTTGTTATCAATTAGTACCAGTTTCCCAAGACTGCACTGCATCCGAAATATGTTCAATAGTTTCCTCTTCTATTCAATAAGGTGGGTAATATGTTCCCACTGATGTCAATAATAGATCCGCGTTCCATAGTCTTAGATAGGTTTTCATATATTATTAGTTTGTCTCTAGGCCCTGGACTGCTGCTGGGGACCTAGAGCAGGCAGTTACTTGTCGTAATCATTTTTCATGATATGGCAGTATCAATCACTCAAAATATTAAAATAAACAAGATAAATGCTTTTTTCCTTACCACAATTCAGAATTGAGAACACAGTTACTTAGGACTAGCAAAACTCAGCTGAGCTGCTGGCTAGATTAGGGCGTCCCACTGATTTTTATTTAATAATTCCGGGAAATCACCTCTAGCAGTCAAGAACTGTGTTACTGGACAGTCTTCTATCAAATGGCACAAGTGTGCGTCTCTTTCTCAATAATATAAATACTTCTGTCCAATCAACGAACTTCCCCTCTAACTTTTTTCAAATATTCAAACCAAAAGTCAAATTTCAGTCAAATCTCAGTCAAGTGTGTATTATTTTCTGTTGGTCCGTCTGTCTCTACTTGGCTTTTCACAAAAATACACTTGTTTTTTTTTTGGACTAACTACATGCAAAAACTGCACAAACCTGCCCAACTAAGTTATTTTTAGCTTCATCCTCCGACTTTGCCCCTCTAGTTCATTACAGTTTGATTTTTGCATTTTTAGTCTCAAGGACGTCAAAATGTAACTTTAGTGAAAGTATGCACAAAAAACTGTTCGCTAGTCTGATTGGAACAATACGGTCTTTCGTCAATATCTTCCGTGTTATCTGTCCGTCTGTATAATTAAAAGTATATTATTTGTCAGCTTAAGATGGGCTATCAAACTAGCTAGGTTTTATTTTCATAACTTTATTATTAAAGAAAAACCTACTTTTCTCAAGGTTATTTTTTTGAAATTTGTTTTGAACCTTCGGGTATGGCATTTGCCGCTATATTCAAACAAAACAACTAATTACGGTAAAACGTCCAAGATACGACTGTTTCTAATAAGAGCTAAGGTCTTTTTTCTACCAATTCCTTACATTGTGTCAACTAGTGGCGTGATTTTTTTCTTTAAACTACAAATTGCGTCTTTTTGCTTTTTTAGATTCAAACACGTGTTCAGTCATATTTTTTCCCTTTTATCTCCGTTTCCCCCCCGTCTAAAAGGGTAAACCGTTTCGTCTGCATGTCTAACTAGTTAGTTTCAATGGCGGTAGAAAGCGCTGGCGTAGGCGAGAATGTATCCTCGTATCTTACGTATAATTTTATCCCTACATGTTATCTTACCCGTTATCTTTATAATTGGAGATATTTTAACGTTGTATCACTGTATTTTTCACCACACATCTCCCCACCTGAGAACATGCACTAATGCAAGTTCCAAAACCAGTGATACACATAGATAAAATTAACCTCACGCCTGCCAACTACTCTAATTTTGATCACAGGGGTGCCTACTGAGGAAATCTGCACCGACATTCTGTGACCCCGGGATATATTCAATAATAAACTGATAAGGTTGCAACAATAAAGACCATCTTAACAATCTTGCATTTTCATGCTTGGCCTGAGATAAGAACACTAGGGGCTGGTGATCCGTCTGGACCACAAAAGTCCTACCATACAGATAGATTTGGAACTTTTTTATTGCCCAGATTAACGCTAAACATTCTTTTTCGCTTGTGGAATATCCTTGCTCCGCTTTATTCAACTTGCGGCTTGCATAAGCGACTGGGTTCAGTTCCCCATTGGGTGACGAGGACCTTTGCAACAGAGCCGCCCCCAGGCCTACATTACTTGCATCTGTTCTCACCACAAAGTCCTGAGTCAAATCAGGCAATTTGAGAATAGGCTTGCTAGTGAGTTTTTCCTTTAACTCTTGAAATGCCAATTCACATTGCGCAGACCAAACAATTTTATCTGGATTTCCTTTGCGAGTCAGATCAGTCAGAGGAGCACATATAGTGTTAAAATTTTTGATATATTTTTGGTAAAACCCACATAACGACACGAATGATCGCACGTCTTTTTTTGTTTGTGGTCTAGGTGCTCTCTGCAGTTTTTCCAAGTTCTTGGGGTCAGGGGTCATGTTACCCTGATATACAGTATGTCCCAAGAATTCCAACTCTTTGCATCCAATACAACATTTTGTTGGTCTAGCAGTTAAGTTCGCTTCCCTAAGCCTATCAAATAACATATTCAGAGAGTTAATGTGTTCTTCAAATGTTTCTGTGGCGACAAGAATATCATCCATGAAATTCGTGATACATGGATTATTCAAGGGATCCAACAATTTGCGCATCATCCTAGAAAATACACTCGGAGCATTTTTCAATCCGAATGGTAGCATGTTGAATTCATAATGTCCTTCCGAGGTGCTAAAGCTAAATAAGGTCTAACTTCAGGCTTCACTGGAATCTGGTAATAGCCTTTGCTAAGATCCACCTTCGAAAAGTATTTTGCCTTGTTCAATCTGGCAAATAACTGTTTTGTGTCTGGTAATGGATCCACTTGTCCTTCTGTGACAGCATTCAGTTTCCTGTAATCTATGCACAGTCTATGTTCCCCAGACGGTTTCCTCAACAAAACTACACTGGAGCTAAAAGAAGATTCACTGTGTGAAAAAATCCCTTCTTTCAACAAATAATCTATTTCCTCTTTCAATGCCTTCTCCTTCGCGAACGGAACAGAATAGGCTCTCATACAGATTGGGTTTGAGTCTACCAGCTTCATGTCATACTGTAGCAAATTTGTATGTCCTGGTTTATCTGTTAATACATCTGTATGTTCCTCCAGAACCTGTTGAACTCTCTCCCTCTGATTTTTAGTCAGGTGCTTACTGACTTTTACCTGTGCGGCTGTCTCACAGGGATGTAATGGGTATTCATGTGAGGTGAGTGGTTCCTTTTTCATTTTAGTTGCGATAGCCAAGGTCAGTAAGGGGTGCTTTCCTGGAGTGGTCTGTCCAGATACTTCTTGAAAAGGTTTACATGATATACCTTCTCCTTCCCCTTTTTGTCAATTTTATAGTTGGTTCTAGACACCTTCTCTAGAACCGGTATGGACCTTGCCATCCAATTTGCAACTTATTCTGGCTGCCGGGTAGTAGAAGAAGCACCTTCTCTCCCACAGCTAATTCTCTGTCTTTTGCTTTCCTATTAAAATACGCTACATGTTTCTTCCTGGCTTGTCTCAAATTATCATTTGCCAGTTTCCATCCAGCTTTCAGACGAGTGGTCAGCTCGTTCACATATTGATATGATGAGGTAATAGTCTCTTCTGCCTTCTCATCTGTCCTGGTCCTTAATAAACTACATCTGGACTTTTAATTTTTCATACTTATTTTCCATGGCACCCGTCGGGCCCTTTCCATCAGAAGCCTTATAGTGAGGACTTTTCTTCCTAGAATCATCACTCACAAATCGACCACTACCAATTTTTCTCTTGGGTTTGTCTCCCCACTTTAGATTACTTATGAGAGATCTTCGCTCTCTTTTAGGTTCCTCCAGTTTATATAAGGCTGACCGAGGGATTGTCAGCTTATTCTGGGGTAAAATTACTCTTTGTACTCGTCGCATAGTGGCCATGTTAATCCATTCAAGTGAAGACTGGGTGTGAAAAGGGGGCTCCCATTCCACTTTGTCTACTTTATGATAATTATTTTTCCTTCCAGGCCTAAGTTTGCCCCGTGGCGTTTCTAGGTCCTGCACATTTTTTCCTTTTGTGGGTGTTCCCTCATGAAATACGCCACATGCTTCTACAAAGTTCTCAATGTCGACCTTTACGTCGGGCCAATAGTATTTTCGAGCAACATTTTGGCAGATGGTACCTACTTTCTCATGGTCACCATCTTTTCCAACATATAAGCTCCTTATTAAATTTGCCCTGTATACCTTGGGAAGAACCAACTGTCCGTGACCAGTGGATCTAGTTCCTGTCTTCCTGTACAGCAATTTGTCCTTCATAAAGTACTCTCCCTTGCTTGGAGTCTTGTGACATTTGGGCAATTTTTTAAAACATGGCTTGAGTGTCCTATCCTCAGCCTGCGCCTTCCTCATCTCTTCTGGATGAGCATTTATAGGTTCACCTTCTTCCTCCTTTTTTGTGACCTGGTCTGCACTGTCGCCATGATCACAGGTCTCTCGGGATTCCCCAAGAAGACGTACCTACACCCCAATATCAGAGGGTAGATTGGTTCATCTATCACTGCTGCTCTGATTTCTCCTTCCACATAGCGAGTTTTCACCGTTATCCTTGCGATGGGAAGTGTCATGAGTGGTATGTCCTTAGTCGCCCCCTTGTATTTCCACTGTTTCTGTAGTATACTGACTTGGGTCCACTAGGCTAGACTTCACAACTGAATCATAATCCAAACCTGTATCATATAGGCACCTTATGGTGACCCCATTACAAATAACATCCTCACAAACTGGGGGGTGATAAGGTTCCTGCTGTCCATTAGGATTAACCTTTAATCTTTGTTTCCCCGATTTCATTGCAGCAATGTTTGAAGGTTTCCTTTTACAAAATTCGGTGTTATGGTTGTCTTTCTTACACCATTTGCACCATCTCTTTCCTTGGTTAAACGGTTTTCTTTCATTATATTTTTGGTCATTGAACTGTGATTTTCTATCACGATAATCATTTCGTGGCCTATCAAAGTTTGTCCTGCCTTTATTACCTTGTTCTCTAGTATCAAATTTACTAAATTGCTGTGGAGCTTTAAAATTTTCTATGTGCTTCTTTTTAGTGCCACTTACCTCTGCCTGGGCTGCCTGATACCTCTCAGCGACATTTAAAACCTCCCCCAACCTCTCTGCACCTTGTTCCATGAGAAATTTTCTCATGTCTGGAGCCATGGACTCTCTTAATTGCTCTATCATGATCATCTCTTTGAGATCTTGGGTCTTCCCCAGAGCAGTCCATTTCTCCAAATAGGTTTCCAGTCTGGCAGAGAATTGGTGGTATGTCTCCCCAGACAACAGTTTGGCATTTCTAAACTTCTTACGATAAAATTCACCATTCTTTTCATATCTCAATAACAAAGCCTGCTTTAGCATGTCATAATTGTCTTGGTCGTCTCTATGCATCTTAGCAAAAACTTCATAAGAAGTACCTCTAAGCCCCTGGGATAACTTAAGACTCCACCTCTCTCTCTCTAACCCATATGTAGTAGCTAATAGTTCGAATCTACTGAGGTACCCCTCGATGTCATCGTCTTTCTCAACAAAATGGTCTAAATGAAACCCCATAGCTGAGGTTGAGGCTCCCTGACTAGGCGTGGCATCTGAGGGAAAGGGGCTGGCACCATTTTCAGGAGCATGGCCTTGTAATTCCAGCTCCCTTAGTCGTAATTCGTGCTCCCTTTGCAATCTTCTATCTTCTGCTTCCCTTTTGGCAGTCAATCTCTTTTCTTCTGCCTCCCTTTCGGCAGTCAATCTCTTATCTTCTGCCTCCCTTTGATGTCATTTTTCTTCTGCCTCCAATGCCTTAGCCTCCTTGTCAGCCTCAATCTGCAGCCTCTTAAGTTCTTTATCAGCCTCAATTTGTAACCTCTTCTCTTCAGCTAACCTTCTATCTTCCCTTTCAATATACTTGTCACATTCTGAAGTTACATACTGAATTAAAACTTGACCCTCCATATTCATCTCCTTCGCCGTCAGCACATCAGCCGATCTAAATTTTGCTAGATCTGCCATACTCTAACACACAAATTAACAATGACTAAGGTAAATTTCAAGTATATAATGACTAAGGTAATATATTAATTAATTAACTAATTACCACTGGCTGTGAAGATTCATCAACTTTTATTTTCCACTTTTTATTTTAAGGGATACTTTTAAATTTATTCCCTTATGCCCCCACTAGTTTAATTCCCAGACCAGGAGACCCTAATATCTTTGACAAACTTAATCCCCGGACAAGACACCAATATTTGTAGTGGTTTTTGATGTTATTGTATGGTTGTTATGTTACCTAGTGTACTGGATGAGGTCAGCTGTGAAGGCTCCTGAGATAAAAGTTTATGTGAATTACAGAAGGCCTTTCTGCTACCACTTACGACCTCAAACAGACCTATTCTACTATAATGAATGTTAGCTACGTTAAAAGTCTAGGATACTGAAATGTAATGTGTAGGTAATAAATACACAGACACACACATGTAATTAATAAGTCTAATAATAATAATAATCTCTATGATACACTGAACTAACACTGGATGTTAAAGTTTAAGTTTAAAAATTTTTTAAATTTATTAGTCCTGAACCAATTGTTTCTTTTGGTCAGAACATATGAAATGATATGTATTTATCAATGAAATGCATATATATTGCATAATCAAATATAACTTTTGTACATAGGTATATTATTACAATGGTTAATATTAATGGTATCTACAATGTCTTGGGAAAAACTAGCACTGGATGTTTAGTTGGGGTGGCGTCATCATGCCCAATCTATGGTTACAAAGTTCAGTTTCCTGGACATATGGACTGGTGGTAATCTTTAATCACAAGATTTATTTCTTTATTTGATGGTGGAAATAATTTATGAATCTCCAGCAGGCCAGGTTTGCACTTTACTGGCCTGTAATGATGTAGTCCAGAATTCTTGTGGCCCACTCCTCTCAGTAGCTGGAGTAAAATGTTAGGCTACACAGACACCCGCTTTTGAACTTCTACAAAAGCAATCTGGCACAATCGTAGTGCCAGATCAGAAACTCTGAAACAAAATTTGTGCCATGTGTCAGTACTCTATTTACTGCGCCACTCTTACACACAACACCACAGAACAATATTACACAGACTGGGTCAGATCTCTCTGACCAACGTAACACATCTCACCCAGTTGTTATCAATTAGTACCAGTTTCCCAAGACTGCACTGCATCCGAAATATGTTCAATAGTTTCCTCTTCTATTCAATAAGGTGGGTAATATGTTCCCACTGATGTCAATAATAGATCCGCGTTCCATAGTCTTAGATAGGTTTTCATATATTATTAGTTTGTCTCTAGGCCCTGGACTGCTGCTGTGGACCTAGAGCAGGCACTTACTTGTTGTAATCATTTTTCATGATATGGCAGTATCAATCACTCAAAATATTAAAATAAACAAGATAAATGCTTTTTTCCTTACCACAATTCAGAATTGAGAACACAGTTACTTAGGACTAGCAAAACTCAGCTGAGCTGCTGGCTAGATTAGGGCGTCCCACTGATTTTTATTTAATAATTCCGGGAAATCACCTCTAGCAGTCAAGAACTGTGTTACTGGACAGTCTTCTATCAAATGGCACAAGTGTGCGTCTCTTTCTCAATAATATAAATACTTCTGTCCAATCAACGAACTTCCCCTCTAACTTTTTTCAAATATTCAAACCAAAAGTCAAATTTCAGTCAAATCTCAGTAAAGTGTGTATTATTTTCTGTTGGTCCGTCTGTCTCTACTTGGCTTTTCACAAAAATACACTTGTTTTTTTTTTTTTTTTTTTGGACTAACTACATGCAAAAACTGCACAAACCTGCCCAACTAAGTTATTTTTAGCTTCATCCTCCGACTTTGCCCCTCTAGTTCATTACAGTTTGATTTTTGCATTTTTAGTCTCAAGGACGTCAAAATGTAACTTTAGTGAAAGTATGCACAAAAAACTGTTCGCTAGTCTGATTGGAACAATACGGTCTTTCGTCAATATCTTCCGTGTTATCTGTCCGTCTGTATAATTAAAAGTATATTATTAGTCAGCTTAAGATGGGCTATCAAACTAGCTAGGTTTTATTTTCATAACTTTATTATTAAAGAAAAACCTACTTTTCTCAAGGTTATTTTTTTGAAATTTGTTTTGAACCTTCGGGTATGGCATTTGCCGCTATATTCAAACAAAACAACTAATTACGGTAAAACGTCTAAGATACGTCTGTTTCGAATAAGAGCTAAGGTCTTTTTTCTACCAATACTTTACATTGTGTCAACTAGTGGCGTGATTTTTTTTTCTTTAAACTACAAATTGCGTCTTTTTGCTTTTTTTAGATTCAAACACGTGTTCAGTCATATTTTTTTCCTTTTATCTCCGTTTCCCCTCCCGTCTAAAAGGGTAAACCGTTTAGTCTGCATGTCTAACTAGTTAGTTTCAATGGCGGTAGAAAGCGCTGGCGTAGGCGAGAATGTATCCTCGTATCTTACGTATAATTTTATCCCTACATGTTATCTTACCCGTTATCTTTATAATTGGAGGTATTTTAACGTTGTATCACTGTATTTTTCACCACAATGTCTTCAGAATATACATGAGAAAGCCGGTATCAATGAAGTACCGAGAGTAATCTCGAACAAGCCCCCCCCCTCCCCATCAGAATGTACTAGCGACTGCCACCAACGGCTTTCTATCTGGAACTCTAATGAAAACATTCGAGCAACGCCGTTTGCCTGGAAAAGCTTCCCGCCAAAGGTAGCGTTGGGCGGCCCCCCTACGTCATTGACACTTCATGATTAAGGGAACACTGCTGCTTTTACGTCTAGTTTATGAAGATTAGTCTGTTCTAAACTAGACGTTTTAGTAAGGTGATCAAAGTTAGACAGCTCAAATATTTTGGCCTTATAAAAAGACACAACACCTTACTGAACACTATAATGGAAGGCAGAGTTGAAGGCAAACGTGCAACAGGAAGACAGCGCGAAGCGTGGAAAGATAACATCAAGCGATGGACAATAAAGAGTCTATCAGAACATACCATCAAGACAAGAAACAGAAAATGTTGGAGATCCATTGCAGCCGATCGTCGATTGGAGATGACAGCTGTAGCAGTGATGATGATTATGATGATGACGATGTTGAGAGTTAGTATGCTGGATATGTTCGGAAAGCTCGCAGCTTTACGTGTCAAGGGAACTAATTCAAATTATTGTTTTAAAAAATAATTATAATTACCTCTCCATTACTAGCTTTCATGTTTCAGGTTACCTCCCTAGATAAACTCTCACGCATCAATTTAATGCCTGCCTTTGTTAATTTAGTTTTTACAAATTAAATGTGTACAAACATTTCAGATTTAGTTACAGTCTTAAAACAAATCTTGATATTCTTAATTTCTTTTATCTTACCTTAAGTATTTATTATTTAGCTGTATTCATAATGTTCCCACCTTAATTCGACTACATATTTCATTGCAAGGCATGATCTTGGCCTAACTTGATGAGTTAGTATTATATCGTTGATATACCGGTTTGAAGACTCACATCGGTGGTATGCCGGCATTTCGAGAAAGGTACAAGGGGTAGTTAATAATCATGTTCCCTAAAGTATATATAATTTGAAATTCCAAAACAAGCTCAATTTACCACATACAACAAAATACATTCATAAACTGTAAATACAAGGTGAGGAAAGTAAAATACTAAAGTTGGGCATTTCTGTACATTCATGTAAATTTGACAATAATAATTCCAAGGTGAAATAGGGGTGGAACTTAGGTTGAAAACATTTATATTCGTGCAACAATTTTTTTTTAATCGTTCCAAAACAATATAGTTTAGACTTTAAAACCACAAATGGGAACCACGCACACACGCACACCAAGAGCGTAGGTGAAACCTGGAAACCCTGCATCCACTCCTACACACACGTACTTGTACTAAAAATTTTGTTACACATTGATGCGTTCCCAGAAACAAAGAACGGCATTACAAAGTTGCCAATCATACTTTTCAGAGATACCGTTTTCTCATATTTTTCCAATTGGTGGTTCTGTAAACAAATTTTATGATTTGTGTTTTGTTTCCAAAAAATAAAAACTTGTACATTTTCCAAACAATTTATAAAAGTTCACTAGTAAATTTTATACACATGCATACACAAATTAAATTTACTTTAACAATACAATAAGCGGTGTGGGAGGAATAGATACCTATGATAGACCCCAGTGGTCTGTCTGCGTTGGAAAAAAGCATCAAGAAGACAAGGTAGAATGGGGCGGGAGAGACACTACTGAATGCCCCGGGTAGGAAGAAAGTGGGTATGTGTTACGGATTGCTTTGTTCTCAGTCGTGCAGGCTTCAACTTAGTAACAGTTGAACACGCTTCTGAGTCGCCTTTCAAGAGGCTAGCCCGTACTTACCGGTACACGAAAGGAAGGGAAATGTTGTGGCGTTTAGGCTAATTCCTTAAGATGGAGAGAGTGGAGGAGTGTTGCTCCGCTATACATTGAAATCATATGAAATTGACAGTGCTTTCTGTAGGAAGACATTTAGCAGTATTTGCGAATTTAAAAGGCGGTATTTGAACACTGCTAAATTCCTAAAACTCCAAATCAAATCTCTATATTGAGACAATAAGATGAGAAGTTTTGTTTGTATGTGTGGTGTCGTTCTTGGGATTGTGTTTAAAAATATAGCTCTCTAAAAGTCTACGGGTCTGTCTGTGAGTGAGGCAATGATACTTTGCAATGCTTTTCTCATGGGTATGACTGTATTGCACGTGTAGTAAATATGATCTTCGGTTTCTTGAATGCGTGTTTTGCACAGCTGGCACTGTGATGTTTGCTCGGATCTGTGAGCTTGTCTTTCTGTTGTGGGTGTCATGTTGAATAGGAGTCTAAAGGTAACTTCTCTTACCTTGGCAGTGATGTGAGGGTTATGTAAGTTGGTGAAAGTGTCAGTATAATTTGTCTTGAAGTATTTCTGTCCCCTTTTAATCCTGAGATGTAGCGGGGGTGCTTGTAGTTTGGCTAAGTTTTTGTAGATTGCGTTTGTTTTCTGGTGAAATAAGTTGTCGTGTCCGTGAATGGCTTGTATGCATGACTTGTAAAATAATGGTAGTGGGCCGAAATGGAGCGGCATTGAGTTGTTTAGTGGTCTCAGTCTGGTAAGCCTGAGCCCTATGTAGTAGTGTGCTAGCACGTGTTGATCTGGATGTTTGATGATATTCCCTACGTGTTTGATTCTAAATGCTTGGATCTTTGTCCGTATGTCCTGGAGTGCAATCCCTCCCTGTTTCTTTTCTTGTATGAGTGTCTTATGTTTTATGCTGTAGATTGTGTGACTAAAAATAAATCTTCTGATCTGTTTGTTTATGTCTGTAATAGTCTTTTTCGGGGGGGGGGGGGGGGGGTCGTAAAATTAACAGTGATACAACGTTAAAATACCTCCAAAGATAACATGTAAGGATAAAAACATAATGCGTAAGCTGCTGATAGTACATGATCGCCCTGACCGCGGGTCACTACCCTCCATAAAAATTGACTTGCTAGACGGGAAGTCAAAACGGTTACCATTTGAACGGGATGAGAACGGCGGATCAAAAAGGAAAAAAATATGACTGAAAAATTGCGTGAGACTAGAAAGGCTAAGGAGACGCAATTGGGGGGGGGGGGGAGGGGGGGGGGGGAAGGGGGGAAAAGTCACGTCCCCAAGTTGACACAAGGCAACGAAAGCAACAAAAGGGACCTTAGTTAAAATAGGCGACAGTCATTTTTGGGACGCTTTTGTGATATTTTGTCCTTTATTTGAATGCAGCGGCAAACGTTTCACAGAATATTCTAGAAAATATTTCGAAAAAGACAACTAACCTTGAAAAGTAACTTTTTCTTAATAATGATGTTAGGAATATAAAACCTAGCTGGCCGGATGGCCCATTTTGAGCAGTGAAATAATATGCTTTTGTTTATACAGACGGATAGATGGTAATGAAGACATTGACAAAAGACTGTGTTGTTCACATCAGCGAAAGACTGCATTGAATCAAACATGTTACTAATTTGCACAAAAACCGCGACCTTGAGACTCAAGTGTCCAAATCTAGTTAGAATGAAAGAGAGGGACATTGGTGGGAGCTGTGGCTAAAAATAACTTTAAAGACAAAATTTGTAGAGGGGACGGATAGGTTGGTTCAAAAACCAAGTACGTTTTTGTGAAAACGCAAGTAGAGACGGACGGACTAACAGATAAAAATCCATACTTGACTGAAGCATGACTGAAATGACTTTAGTGTAGGAAATTTGAATTTGAAAAACCACAAGGCATTGATTGGCCACAGACAATCATATTATCAGCGCTCAGACGCGCTTTTTTGCCATTCCTCAATAGTTGTCCAGTGATAGACACAGTAAATTTTAAGTGTGGTGATTTCCAATGAAGTAAATTGAAATAAGTTCAGGGACGCCATACTATAGCCAGCAGCTCAACTGAGTTTTGCTAGCATTTCTGTGTTCTTTATTCATAATCTGGTAAGATTGAAATTATTTCTTTGTATATTTTAAATATTGTTTAATGTCTCGAGTGATTTGATACTGCCATATCGAAATCTAGCCTTACAACAAGTAAGGATTTGCTCTAGACCCCCCGCCCTAGTTCAGGGTCTAGGGACAAACAATATATATAAACTCCAGCAAGGATTAGGAAGGACAGATCAAGTGTTGAGATCAGTGGAACATATCACCTATCCTATTTTATGGCAGGAAGCTAATAAAGTGGTGTTATTGTAAATTGTTACGTGTAGAAGTGGCTCCTTAGGTAAGGTTCTGAACCTAAACCAATACTTTATTTCAGAGCTGTGAGTTTTTTATGTTGACACCAAAAGGTGGTGTCAAATGCTGGGTAGATAATTGACAGTGAGGACCCGTGCAGTGTCGCATCTCGGCAGAACAGCCTTGTATTGCCCCCAAGCACGGAGAGGTGGGGCCACCCGATATATTGCCCCCAAGCACGGAGAGGTGGGGCCACCAGATTCCAGCACCAGAACTACTCTTTCAAAGTTACGTAAGCAGGCTGGTCTGCTGGATTTACACCAACTTCATAGACATAGCACCCAAAGTGAATTACTACTAAAACATCCCATTTCCTTCCATCATTAATGGACAATGTTTGGTAGGCATAGACAGGGAGGGATGAAGCCACCCCAACAGCACATCTATTCATCGTTCTCCCAGGGAAAATAAAATTATGAACTGTAGAAATATTAACTAATCGTGAAAATTGTATACGTACACACCTTTTATTTATCATGCCATTTATTCATGCCATTCACTCATAAATTTCAAAATCTTTCATATGTTCTGGCCAAAATAAAACCTTGGTTCAGAACAAATAAATTTAAAAAAGATTTACTTTCTAAAATTTCACCAGCTGAATTTAGTTCATTGTGTTCTAAATTTTATTGATAATATTATATTATTTAATATCTGTGTGTGTGTGTTTGTATATGTCAATACAACACATTACATTCAGTACCCTAGATTTTAACGTAGCCACATTCATTAGAAAAAAAGATAGGTGTGAGGTCGTAGTGGTAGCAAGAAAGGCCTTCTGAAAATACACAGCTACATTTTATCTCAGGAGCCTTCACAGCTGACCTCATACATCACACTTAGTAATATCACCATCATACAATACCATCAAATCCACTACAGGGGGGGCAAAAACTGTAGCTACGTATAATAGTTTGGGAATGACATAAGTGTTTACAATCGTGCTTCGTCCAAAAATTGTTGTGGTTTTGAATTTGTATCTATGTAGCATGTCTGTCATTTGTGTTGCTAGGTTCTGCCATGTGTCTTTGTGTGTGCGGTTTGGGTGTGAAGGAAAAGTGATGCCGTACATTTTGATGTTGTTTGTTGGTACAAGCGCAAATGGAAAGTCTGTTTTGTTTTTCCATTTGCCTATGCCCATTATTGTTGATTTCTGTACGTTGACTTTAGCTCCGCTACCTTTACTAAAGTCTGTGAATGTGTTTAGAATGTTTGCAATAGACCTGTCGTTTGGTGGGAAAAAGGTGGTGTCGTCTGCATAAGCAATCAACTTCTGCTCGCCTTTCCCTGGTATAAAGGTGCCCTTAATAGAGCTGTCCTTTCTATTTTTTTCCAGCATGGGTTCTAGTGCTAGAACGTAGAGTAGGGGGGAGAGACTACATTTCAAGAATGGCGGCAGAAATTAGAATAATTAGTGTAAATATTCGTGGCCTTCGCACAAAATTACAACATTTGATAACACTCATACACAAATACCATCCAGATTTTATACTGGTTCAAGAAACCAATATACACACAGACGAACACGCAGCCCATATCACGACAAAATTAGGACTTAGACATTCATGTTTTAGCATTAGCGTTCAGAATATAGGTTTAGGGGTAGCTATCGTACAGACATCGGATAGGAGGGAAATTATCAGGAAAAACAGACATAGTAAGGGTAGAATAGCCATAGCTCAGGTAAGGAACAACACACACACATACACCATAGTAAACATACCTTCACCACCAGATTACAGACACCAACCCTTATTTTATGAAAGCCTAGAAAGCCTACTCACGCATTCATACAGGGGGCAGAACATTATATTAGGGGGAGATTTTAATTGTATACTGCATAAAATGGATGTTATAGGCGGGGATGTCAAAACACAAATTCGGTTGGCAAACAGGGAGGGCACTCACCAGCTAGATATGCTACAAACCATAGTAGACATGTACAGCTTAAAGGACACCTACAGAGAGACACATCCCAAGGGCACTGACACCACACACACAAATAACGCACATGGCAGAACAGTACGATTAGATAGAATTTATTCACCATCAACGCACTGTACAATCGAGTCCAAACACTTACCAGAAACACTCAAATTCACAGACCACAAAGCGGTTTTGGCAACTGTCAACACCACACACACAAATATCACATCCAAACGCTCACCTCACTGGAAGTTCAACAACACACTGCTGCAAAATAAAACATACGTTGAGCAAATGACGCAACTCATTCTTACATACACAACAGATTTCCCCACTGAAAACACACAACAACACTGGGAGCTATTAAAGAATACTATACGCGAGAGAACACAAATACTGGCAACCAAGATTCATAGACACAAAATACGACAGGAAAAGATAATAGAACAAGCCATCAAACTTGCAACTCTAATTGATAAAACAGCACCTCATATCATTACATTGCAGAAAGAACTAGAACAATATCAACACCATAGATTAAGAGGTGCCCTGTTACGGACAAAATTGAACACAAGCACACAAGAGATACCCAGCATACAACACATGGCAATAGAACAAAACATATAGCGAAGCAAGCAAATAGGCCAAATAGTTGACTCACATGGAGACATACAAACTCAGGCACAACATATAGCAAAAGCCTTTGAGGACTACTATAGAAATCTTTACACAGAAGAAGGAATACAACCACATATACAAGACACTTGTATGCAATACATAGGAAACTGAGCAACAAAAAAGGAATTTCTATCTGGTTTCAACTTGTCATACATCACTCTAATCCCTAAGGACGATCCGGACAAAACAAAGCTTAAAAACTACAGACCAATATCACTCCTCAACACCGACTATAAAATTTTAGCCAAAACCCTAACAAACAAACTAAAACCGTTCATGGCTACACTCATACACGAAGACCAACAGTGTAGTGTCCAGCACAGAAACATTCATCAGCACGCACACTTCATAAGAGACATCATAACCTACACACATCAGAAGGATTGCCAGTCGTCAATCCTATCGCTAGACCAGGAAAAAGCTTTTGACAGAATATCCCACTCATACCTCCATAAAACTTTACTACACTGCAACATTGGTGAATACTTTAGAAAGTGGATTGAAATTATATACACAAAACCTGAAAGCAAGGTGTTGGTAAATCATTCATTTACTGGGGCCTTTGGGCTGACAAGATCTGATAGGCAGAGATGTCCCCTTTCCCTCTACTCTATGTACACGCTCTAGAACCACTGCTAGAGAAAATTAGACAAGACAGTACCATCAGAGGCACTTTTATTCAAGGTAAATGGGAACAAAAGTTGCTTGCCTTCGCAGACGATACCACCTTCTTTCCCCCCAATGATGAGTCTATACAAAATATTCTAGACACTTTCACGCTTTTTGGTAAAGGTAGTGGGTCAAAATTTAACGTCCAAAAGTCTACAATTATGGGTATAGGCAGATGGAAAAACAAAGCGGATTTTCCCTTTAATTTAACGTCAACAACAAACATGAAACTGTGCGGTATGTACTTCCCATCTCACCCGAACCGCACACACAAAGTCACATGGCAGAACTTAGTCGCATATACCACGGACACACTTCACCGCTACAAATACAAAAATACAACCATTTTTTCCAGAAGTGCAATAGTAAACTGTTTTATTATTCCAAAAATAATTTACATTGCTGCAGTCTTTGACCCTCCACAACATACGGTGACAGAGATAAACAATGAAATTAGGCGTTTTGTTTTTGGGCACACTTTATTTAGCATTAAACATCAAACACTCATGCAAGAGAAAAGATTCGGGGGAGTTGCTCTCCAGGATATAGGGACAAAAATAAAGGCACTTTGAATCAGACATGTAGGAAATATAATAAGAGACCCAGAACGACACACATTAGCCCATTACTACGTAGGGCTTAAAAATGCTAGACTGAGGCCCCTAAAGAACAATTGTGGCTGTATGATCACCACCACCAGCATTCATTATGCTAGGGCAGAAGTATAACAAAGCAAACTACCATTGTGTTTGAAACAGACAATAAAATTGGTAACTAAAATAAAAGAAGAAAACAAAGTTAACCCTGGAAAATTAACATTAAGTGGAGGGAAATATACGGCAAGGCGTTAGTACCATCAGTTACCATAGTAAGCTGCTAGAATGCAGGCCAAGCTTAGCGGGGTCACATGATGTTTGTTACCCAATGAATAGGTTTTCTGAGCTCGACCGAAGCCAAGCGGCCAGCAGATTCCCCAGCGGGATAAGCAGTTAGAAAAATAGTCTGGAGTTAAACAGACGCGTCTAGTGATAGAGTCCTGAAGAATGATGCACACGTAGTTAGACTTGAGGAATCCGGCTGGGTTTCCAATTTGATTAACCTCAATAAGTTTTGTGTAAATATTTCTTGGACGTGATTGAAATCACGAGGAAATGTGTAGTTCATTTCTTTCTACCAGTAAGTAGACTCTCGCCAAGCTTTGTTTTATGTACTTTTCAGAAATGTTTTTCATGTGACAAATGTTAGATAAAGAAATGGATGTTATGAAAAGAAACCCTGAGCTTGCCCCAAGAAATCAGACTAAAATAAAATAACATGAGAAAGTACAGTAAACAGGAAGGATATATGAAAATCTGGAAAATTCAGTTCAGGACCATGAATATTAGCACACACAGTTGATTAACCTTCGTTTATTTGGTGAAGCCATTTGTCATGGCATTTCGAGAAAGATACAAGGGGTAGTTTGTAAACATGTTCCCCAGAACATATTCAATTTGAAATTCCAAAACATGTTCAATTTACAACATTTGACGTACGTCTAGTTTGACAAGTGAATTTTCCCTGATTTGATGGATGATTAAAGGGACTTTAGCTTTTCATAACATTAAAACCCCTGAACATCAGTATTGTTGTAACTTTTCATCAACGAAGAGTAGCGGCTATGATCAAAGCAGTCAAAGACGATCCCCAGAACAGAGAAGCAGAAATTTAGCATCTCCGTGCGATCACTGAACCTTTCGCAAGATGGACACGAGCGGTCAGAAGAAAGCTTCTTGCAGACTTCGCACCTCTGTGGCAACCGGCAGGCTTGCCCGAAAGACTATGGAACGGGAGAGACGGAGCGCTCAGCGTAGCGGATACGATCTGAGAAATCAGGAAACTCACCGCGAACGAGGTTAGTCTCGCAGAAATTTCACATCCTCGCGCGAGCAGCCTGAGTCGAACCAAGATCGCAAACCAGTCGGGCCATCGCGGTTAGCATGGCGGCTAAATAACTTCGACTTTCCCTGGGATCTGAAGAGGCGCGAAATTTTCACACGACCCATTTAACTTACATTCCCGTTAGATATATACAGAATCTGAAAAGGGCAACTTTATCATTCGTTCTGAGAGCATTCTAAGATTCACTAGCATATAGTTAAATTTCTGTTAGATTTCATCTAAATTGTTGGCTATTGGAGTGAATTCTTTTCTGTGCAGACGGTAATTTATACTTTAGCTTCGAGTGATCAGTGGTCTAGTTATTTCATTTTTATTTCACTGGATTGTGGTGTAAATTTAAACTTATTAAATAAACCCATTTTTACAGTTCCAGTGCAAACTAAATGTTACATCTATAGGTTAATTTCCTAATACAATAGCCGCGTAAATTAATTTTGCAACTGTTAAGGGAATTGTGACTTTAATACAGTTTAGTTCGGTATAGATAGATGTGCTTTAAAATTATTAACCTCACGGAGAGTTTTTTTCTTGATTTATTAATTAAAGACGCAAGCGCAGAAAATAGTCTAACTGTAAATGTATCGCGCGTTAGATTTTAATATGATTTCATTGCATTTCATGTTTTTTTTCTATTTGTATCCAGAGTGATCTTTCGAACCTCGCATCCCAGCAATTAGGCAGCATTTAAGCAGCCATTACGCAGCAATAGAATATGTATAGAGCCTTGCCGACCCAGTTCGATTACTCCAGTGACATATGAACTTTTTTAAAAGCTAAACTTGTGGCGACCTGTTGCGGGTCTCGCTCCTCTGAATTTAACTGAGAACAAAGCCACCCAAGAAACACTTTTAAAATACTAATTCATAAAGTCGTTAAAACTGGAAGCAGAACAGTCGCCAGTAGCAATATTCTACTCATGCATTCTTTTTGTGAAGAAGAACATAGATTTACCTGAACACTGTCTGTCAAGTATATTCAGTGGATTTTAACCCCCCCCCCCCCCCCCCCCCCCCCCCCCCCTCCCCCCTCCCCCCCGCCCCCCCCCCCCCCCCCCCCCCCTCCCCCCCCCCCCACACCACCCCCCCCCCCCCCCGCCCACCCCCCCAAGAAGAACCTATCTCAGTGTTTTGTAGTTGTGACATTACGGCAAAAGAAAAATATCTCCACCAGCTGTGCCCATCTTAGAAACCACACCATACCTCACACTTAGCCAATTGCCTGTGCCATTCATTAGGAACTTTTAATAAAAAAAACAACAACAGTAGCCTTTACGCTTCACCGTCTGGCGATTTTTTGAGACTATTATCTACCAGCCCACCTCGATAAATCTGGGGCCTGACACAGAAGAAGTAAAAAGACAATTTCCATTGTTCTACGGTATTATCTGCTGTTGTAAAATTCCTAGGAAGTGCCAGAATTCACCATTTGGTAAGTCTGTGTGTGTGCCTGTGTGCTGGCCAGCCAAGCGTGTTTTTGAATGAAAGGAGATTTAATCTTTTTTACCCTTATAATTAGTTCGACCTAGTCTTAAGGTGTACTGTATTCATTGTACGGGATTTCTCCTAGCGGGATTGTTTAACTGTGTTCATTTCCCCCTCCCGTAAAATTTGTTGAATAAAGGAAAACATTTGAGAACCCTAGCTTTTCCTCTACCCCCTTATCACTGTAACCCCTTGCCTCAGAGTAATAAATTTACCATTGGGTTAAATTGCCTATCTCTGATCATCATTATCTACCCCCCCCCCTCCTTGTCTTTGGGACGGGGTATTTTCTGTTAGTAAATACAAGCGGGAAAAGGTGTATGGGATACTTCTCCTCAAAACCCCCCCTCCCCCTTGTCATATTTGTATTCTGTAACCTTTGATTTCTGACTGTAAATTGATAATTATTTGTGACTTGATTTTTATGATAATAAAAGTATTAAAACTTTATTAGCATTGGTGTCGGCTGGCCCAAATCAAACATTTCCCATATTTGTTATTGTAGTCCGTATTCATGTACGCTGAGCGTCAAAATCACCAAATCGGTGAGTGCGCCTGAGTGACTGGAACTGACAAACAATTGTTTGCTCAGAAGAGTGGTAGGAGTAGTTTTGAGAGTCAATTATTGTCGTAAACCGAGACTGTCCTTACTCTTCCCAGCACTTGTGAATCTACTACCTGACTTTCCTAAATCCTTATTCCCACAGAGCCTTCACTATCATTCTACACTCTAAAGGGACCAATATCCATCAGAACTCCCTCAGAAAAAAATTACGACAAACATACAATAAAATAAATTCATAAAATGTAAATACAAGTTGAGTAAAGCAAATACCAAAGTTGGGCATTTCTGTACATTCATGTAAATTTGACGGTGTCCATTAAAGATTCCAAAGTTGAAAACATATTTATATTCATGTAAAAATTGATGTACATTTTTCAAACAATTTATAATAAATGTACATGGTTGCGCGCATTCACTCGTAATTTTTTACACATGCATTCACAAATTAAAATCACGTCAACAATACAATAAGCGGTGCGGGGAGAATAGAGAGCTATGAAAGACCATAGTGGTCGGTCTGCGTTGGAAAACGCATGCAGAAGACGGGCGGAATGGGGCGGGAGAGACACTACTGAAGGTCCCGGGTAAGAGGAAGGTCGATATGTGTTACGGATTGCTTTGTTCTCAGTCGTGCAGGCTTCAACTTAGTAACAGTTGAAACCTTCTGAGTCGCCTTTCAAGAGGCTAGCCCGTACTTACCGGTACATTAAGATGGAGAGAGCAGAGGAGTGTTGCTCCGCTGTACATTAAAATTGGGTGAAATAGACAGTGCTTTTTGCAGAAAAACATTTAAAAGCATCTGCGAATTAAAACGGCGGTATTTGAACATTGCTAAGTTGCGAAAAGTCCAAATGAGATGTCTATATTGAGACAATAAAATGAGAGTTTTGTTTGTATGAGTGGTGTTGTTTTTGAGAGCGTATTCAAAAAAATTGCTCTGTAAGTGTCTACAAGTCGTCCTGTGTGTGAGGAAATTATATCTTGCAATGCTTTCCTCATGGGTATGACTGTCTTGCATGTGTAGTAAATATGATCTTCAGTTTCCTGTATGCGTGTTTTGCACAGCTGACACTGTGATATTTGCTTGGATCTGTGAGCTTGTCGTTCTGTTGTGGGTGTCATGTCGTATATGAGCCTAAAGGTCACCTCTCTTGCTCTGGCAGTGATGTGAGGGTTGTGTAAGTTGGTGAAGGTGTCAGTATAATTTGTCTTGAAGTATTTCTGTCCTCTTTTAATTCTGAGATGTAGTGGGGGTGCTTGTAGTTTGGCTAAGTGTTTGTAGATTGCATTTGTTTTCTGGTAAATTAAGTTGTCATGTCCGTGAATGGCTTGTATGCATGACTTGTAAAATGATGGTGTGGCATTGAGTTGTTTAGTGGTCTCAGTCTGGTGAGTCTGAGTTCCATGTAATAGTGTGCTAGCGCGTGTTGCTCTGCGTGTTTGATAATGCTCCCTACGTGTTTGATTCTAAATGCTTGGATCTTTATCTGTATGTCCTGGAGTGCAATCCTTCCCTGCTTCTTTTTTTGTATGAGTGTCTTATGTTTTATGCTGTAGATTGTGTGACTAAAAATAAATCTTCTGATCTGTTTGTTTATGTCTGTAATGGTCTGTTTCGGGGGGTCAAAAACTGTGGCTACGTATAATAATTTGGGAATGACATAAGTGTTTACAATCGTGCTTCGTCCAAAAATTGTTGTGGTTTTTAATTTGTATCTATGTAGCATGTCTGTTATTCGTGATGTTAGGTTCTGCCATGTGTCTTTGTGTGTGCGGTTTGGGTGTGAAGGAAACTGACGCCGTAGATTTTGATGTTGTTTGTTGGTACAAGTCCAAATGGAAGAGAAAGCCGAGCAAAAGTTGATTGCTTACGCAGACGACACCACCTTTTTCCCACCAAACGACAAGTCTATTGCAAACATTCTAAACACATTCACAGACTTTAGTAAAGGTAGCGGAGCTAAAGTCAACGTACAGAAATCTACAATAATGGGCTTAAATTTTTTTTTTTTTAAATGCCCCTTCTGGGGTTCAAAATGAGGTCTAATGACTTTATTAGGTTTGGTGTGTTAAGGTGTGTGATCCCGGCCCTGGCTAAGACCCGTAGAAATAATGGGCTTAAAGGTCGAGCTTTTTTTTTGTTTGTGTGTGTGCTTCAGTATTGTTTATTCTGCTCATCCTATGGTCAAACTCTGTCACTGTAACAAATAACATATAATTCAAACAATCAATCAATACCCTTTAGCTCCCCAAGGAGTATAGGCCTTCCACGAACACATGCTTTGTCCTCCTGTTGCGTACCATCAGTTCAAGGTCTTTCCTTGTCATCCTCACCATTTTCATTTCCTTGAACACCTGATCACTAGCGCAGTGTGGTAAACATTACACCAGCGCTGCTCCCTATGCTCCACTTAAAACTGGTACCACTCTCTTCAGAATGCACTTTAGAAACACACCTCAACGCACTAGTACAATTAAAACCAAAGAATAGTTAAACCTTCCTTAAACGATTCACACTAAAGACGACATGCAATACTGTATTATTTTATTTCGTGACAGATACGTTCTTATTTATATAAACATTTATGTAAGGCAGTTACGCCGTCAAAAAAGTTTCGTGTTCCACTATGGTGTGGAACACTTGTCAAGAGTATAATTGCTGTATCATGAAAAGAAGATTGCAAAACGTCCTACACTGATGTAAGATACCAGAAAAGCTTTTAAATATTATAATAATTAAATTAATTTAGATAAATGTATAAAGAAAAACGTGACAACTAGTTATGTTTTTTAAAATTTACTAACCGTTATAAAGTTTACGTTCTTACAATAAGATATATTGCAGATTTGGTTTATTTCACTATAGTTTAGTAAATTTATTTAATTAAACTTTTGAAAAAGGGGTGTAATCCCGTCATTCAAAGTGGGATAATCAATTATATTTATTAAAGGGATATAATTCAAATTGTGTTTTCGTTCTATATCCCTTTGATTGTTATTTAAAAGGATACATTATGGGTAAGTGGTCTGACCTGGAGTCATTCAGTACTTCCCATTTAGCAGAGGCTAGGTTTGGTGTTATAATACTTATGTCTATTGCTGTATCTCCTCCATTGTTGCATGGGTTAACACCTGTCACTGAACCATCATTTAGTATGATTAGCTCAGCACTTTCAATATAGTCCAACCGTCTTTTTCCTGCTGGATCATTACTGTTGTTACCCCATGCCTCATGGTGTGCATTAAAGTCACCTACCAATAATGTTCTTTGGTCTATTTGTGTGTTAATAGTGGCAATAGCCCTATCGGTTATATTACCCTTGGGGCTATAAATGTTTATTATTTTTAAGTTATCCGGCTCACTGTCTACTGTTATACTTATTCCTTCAATATTTTCTGTGTTGAATTGTTCCCAATTTAATTTTTTTTAGTCTTCAAGTAATAAAAAGCCACGCCCCCTCCTCTTCCCTCCGGTCTATCATTTCTAAGTGTTATATACCCTTGGTAGTTCAGTTTCTGTTTGGGGTTTCAATTCACTTTGTATGGGAATCCAAGTGGTTTTTAGATTTTTCGTGTTCATTAAGATACACATACATTTGACTACAATCATTATAGCCACCAGTGGTAAGTGACATTTTATTACAGGAAAACAACTTGCAGCAGAAACAAAATACAGAATCTTTTTTCTTTTGAATACACTAACCATGATCGATTAATATGTTCTCCGTTGCTTAGCTCCCTAGTGTAAAAATTCAGTGAAAATTTCCGACCATTAGAGCTGCGCGGAAAAACGAAATCATTTTTTGGTCTCTCTGGCAGGCCTTTTTTTTAACGATTTCCAGTCTTTCGGTATCGCCTTAAAGAAGGATTCCATCTTGCCGGATCAGTGTACCTCTCAAGTTCATCTCTGGAATTGGAAACGGTCAAATCAGTATCATTTTCGACATGGTTAGTAATATCTACGTTACTGCGGTCCGAGTTAGAATTTTTTGCCATGAGCTCAGAATCATTTGTTTCGGTACATTTGCTTATTTTCTTCTATCCTACATTAGCTGTTTCAGTTTTTAGATATTTATGTAAATCCCTGCTATGTTTTTGATTATCGCGTTCTTTTTCCTGTGTGACAGCCCGTGGTTGTATTATGAATCATATATGACAATGTCTGTCCAGGTTCGCTTGCCTCTGTGGTTAGCTATACTATGCTGTATACCACACAGTCACACACACACAGCACGTGATGCGATAACGCCATGGTAATTTGAATAGTGTTTATTTACATATGAAAGGATCATTGCTGTCTGCTCTGACCTCCACATTTGGTCCATCATAGAATATATAATGTAAGTTCATTCTTTCACCACTCTCTCTCTCTCTCGCCCAGTATCGAATCTACACCTTCTGACCCTTTAACCATCAGTGATCATTCAGGTGCTATAGTCTCTATCTCCGCTCTTTCTTCCTTATAGTTTCTTTGTCTATTGTTATCTATGTTCTCAGTGTTCAGGTTATCTATTGGTAGACCGGACCTCTCCGGGGATGTTGATTTCCCTTGCCTCACTGAAGAATATGACTACTGTGTATATGTATTGTAAAACACTCTACGTACCTTTTCCTTTCTGAATAATAACTAACTCACACCGTTTCTCCTTCTAGACAAGAATTTCTCACTGCTCAATATTTTGGGTTAATCATTAACCAACCTATTTCTTGTCCATGAAATAATTATCATCTAAACTATCTGAGTACGCCATTAACATGGCTATCCGCGTATATGCGGCTTCCCTCTCTGCCTCACGCTTCTGGACCGCCCGCTAAGAAAAGCGTGATTCACTTCATTACCCTTCACCTCTGTCATGCGCAACATTGTTCGCGCATCTCCTTTTTGTACTCTATCTGAACCTTCCCATTCATAATTCTCTTTATTCCTTCCCTTTGACTGTAAATCGTTTCCTAACTGCCACATTATCTCCCTTTCTCCCCTAAAAATAAATTATTTATCCGAAGGAGAAAAAATTTATTTTAATGACTGTACCTGCCATTATTGTACTTAACTATGTATCAAAACAAAAACAATATCCTTAGCAATGGGCTGTTACAACCCTAGCTCAGCACATTACCAATTACTATCTGTGCCAAAGGACAATTTCCTTTTACACAACTCAATTAAATTGTACTGGGAACGTACATTCATCAACATCTCGTTCCCATTTACGACCATTCATCTTTGATTTTTCTCCTATCTGCTCATATTACATGATTTCAAAAACATACATTTGACATGTTATACATTCCACTTCCTTAGTGGTCTTAATTTTTTTCATATCACTTAACATGTCATTATTTTCTTACATTACAACATATTATCATAACAAAACTGAGGAATAACTCTTTTCCCGTCACTTTTCTTAAGTGACCTTTCCTCTTTAAATTTATGACTGTTCTTAACCCTTGTCTTTCTCACTCACATTCTGCCCACTCTGCACTTATCCATACAAAGTTTATTTCCTTTTACTCATCCAGTCACTCCTGTTGTCATACACGTAAACTCCTCATATAGTATTATCTTCTGTCACCACACACCTGGAGTGAACTGTCTGGCCTTCCTCTTCTCTCGTATAAAGCCAAACATGTCTTCTGTCATGTCTCCCTATATACATAGTTCATGATGGCGTGAGCCATTTACTATCATGGCAACACTGAATTGCCATCCTCCTATCCACCCTTTGCTAACTAGACTCCTGTCCTTGGTCTACTACGCAGAAATATTTTCAACTTCTTTGGTCTACCTATCTTAAACCGCGTTGTCGCTTTGACCTACTTGCGTATTTTTCTGCTGCTGACCTGTCACTTGACTTCCTTTTCCACAACACTGTCTCCCAGTGTCTGAATTTCTGTTTTATATGTTCGGTGAGGATTATCCTCAATAGACTCACATTTGTAGTCTGATAAACACCGCACTTAACGTTTTTATGTGTTTTTCGTTCCCTCCCTGGAACTTCTCTTTGTGCTATCTCCTTTTTCCTTCTCCACAACACTGTCTCCCCATGTCTAAATTTCTACTGTATGTGTTCGGTGAGGGTTACCCTTCATAGACTCACATTTGTAGTCTGGCAAACGCCGCACGTAACGTTTTTATGTTTTTCGTTCCCTCCCTGGAACGTTCTCAACACATTTGTTTTCTCTTCATGTATTACGGAGAAAAAAAATATGATTTCTCCCCAAAATCTTCATAAGACTCGGCCACTGCCGCAAAAATCTCTCTTTTCCATTTTCTCCATGGCTTCTCACTTCTACATAAGTTCCTTCTAGAACTATATCTTCTATATGTCCGTGCCATCCTTCCTGTGGCTTCTCAATATTCCCGTCACTTCTCCGTGACTCTCAATTTTCCCATACTTATTTATCCAAGCGATTCTCTTGTTTTCGCCATCTCCCATGGCCCTTAATACCTCACCTTCCAATATCTCAATTACTCACTCTTAATTTCGCCATCTCTTATGGCTCTTCTTCTTCTCACATAATATCCTCGTCATTTTTCATGATCTTTTATCCCTCATCTCCCCCTCTACTTCACTTAATATCTTCATTTTCTTTTTCCTTTATTTCTCTTCTGACGTCGATGATGATTTGCCTGTTCTGCCTTTTCTATCCACCTTTTCCTGTTTGCGTCATCTATCATTTTCGTCAGAACCATATCTGTTTCAATTCTTGTTTGTGGAAAGTTTGTATGTTACTTTCCCTCTAGCACTCTCGCTTTATGGTGGCGTGTATTACCTTCTTCAACTCCTGTATGCTTGGTTCAACTATTTTGGTAATTTCCTTAGTATTTATCTGATTTATACGTTCAAGATCACTAATCTTATTTTTCGGCCAATAAATTCTACGGCCTTTGTCGTCCGTTATATGCTCGAGCTCGTCCGACCTGTATCCATATTCGTCGAAGTGCATAACTCTATCCTCCTCCCCACTTGACAAATCGAATTCTGATTCTATGTCAAGCTGGTACTTTTCGTGTACTGTACTTACACCCATCTGTTTCGTATTTCTCTTCTCTGAGTCTTCAATTTGTCGTTTATCCGCCTCCCTCCATTCAGACTGCCTGATTGTCTCTGCATGTCGTATCCACATTTTTGCATTGTCTGCTATTATTTTCTCAAGATTGTATACTGTCGACTCTGTGGTGAATTAGTTGTTATTATTGGTTTAAATATTATATTAATGGTATCTGGTGTGAGGTCAGCTATGCAAGTCCCTGAGGTTTATTAAATACAAATAAGTTTACAGGGTACCTGTCTGCTTCCACCACGACCTCACCCGATTATATATCTTCCCCTACTGAAGTGTATTGGTGTGTGTATGTTGTCTAGCAAGTGTCTAGGGTATATGCAATGTGATGAAGTCTATGAATAGGACAACAACTACACCTATTACTAATAAACAGTGATTAAACAAGTCACTGGGTAAAGTTTGGAATGTAACTTTTTTTTTTTCAATTTATTTTCCTGTATCTAGTTATTCTTCTGACACAGGAATAATCAACTCAACATGATAATGAAATTATTTACAACCAATTATTTTACAACTGTCATTGAGTCGGTGTTATCCCACAATTATTTATATGTCTCAAACTGGGAAAATGTCAAGTATTTCTTGCTCCTAGAAAAGGGTACAAGTTTATTGAACGTTTTTGTTCCTCACTGTCTGATACACTATCTTTTGTGAAAACTGAGAGAGTGGATTGTTTGTGATATCAATTTCACAGACAAGTCTTATCTGAGGTCTCTGGAACCAAGCTGGTTGAAGTATGTATAAAACGCCAGCATCCACTGCCAAGACACGATTCTGCTTCTATAGGTAAATCACTGTGTAGGCAATCAGTAGTTAGGCCTCACTGCAGAACTTAGGGACAGGTGTTAGATCACCTGGGCTCACTTTCACTCGTATATGACTCACGCATCAGAGAAATAAAATCACTAAATAGTTGAATATTGCGATATATGGTAACAAATCCAGATCGCTGCTTGTGCAGAATTAGCAAACAAGACAGTACTCTTGCCTTGTCTATAACAACAACGTCTTTAGTGTAAGAAATTTTTCATCTAGTGGCCCCCTATACTCAATACTAATTGGTTTTATACAACCGGTTGTCTATTATACTACAGCCAATCAGAGACTGTTTAGTGAATAGCGTTCCTTTCCAAATAAAACTGACCTCAAATATTCAAAATAAGGACTCCTTCCGATACTCCGACTCATCACCCTCCTTTTATTTTCAAACTACCTTATGTAGAACGAACACTACGCTACGTCACAAGTGTGTGTGTGTATCGTCTGCCAAGTCCAACCGTGTGTCGAGAAAAAGGGGGTCTTGCAAGGTATAGGTAGTATGTGTTAATTCTTGTTGCAGTTTCATTCTACAAGAAAATTTTTAGTCTCAAAGCCAACGCTAGCAAAGCGTATAATGTTAGACAGCGGAAAATCGTTTTGGCATTACTTGGGTATACAATTTTAGCGTGCTGCTGGCGTATGGGAAGAAGCCAGTCAGACACACACGGTCTGGTTCTATATATTAGCATTGGGAGTACAAGCCAGTCAGACATACACGGGCTGGTTCTAAATATTAGAATTGGGAGTACAATTTCCTGGAATTTAGCGTTTGTTCTCACAGATTTTACTACACACCTCCTTTCCTAAAACTTGCAATCATTGCAGGTTATTCTCTGTGAGACAATTAGCGTAAATAAAGTACTATTCCCTAGGCTTTTCCTGCCCTTGTGTTTTCATGGATTTCTGCAGTGGGGTCATTCAAAGTAAGTGCAACTCAAGATAGCTGCATCAGACCTCTGAAATCCAGGAATCTATTTCAGTTATGTTACTGAACAGCTGTGAGTGTTACTGCTTGTCTTAATGCTGTTTAGCAATCAGTATTCACCATTTCTCTTCTCTGAGTCTGCTCAACGACATGTCTCGAGAATATTAGATGTTCCTCAAATTGTACGTTATGAGGAGTTGATCTATATGGTGATATCTGAGTTGTGTAGGGGATCCAATAGTTTCCTGATCAGCCTTAATAAACACTCGGACTATCCTCAATTCAAAAAGGCAACAATGGAGGCACTCTGCTCCTCCGAAATGTTCAACAATTGGTCTAATCTCAGGCTTGATTGAATGTGGAAACACCCTTCTAATAATATTCTATAATGTGCCACTCAAATGGAGGCCATATTCACCAACTATATTCTTCGCCTACCGACAATTTGGTGAAATAAGATAATATGTGGGGAAATGAGTTTCTGCATCAGAAATCAATTCTCACTTATCTTTGCTATAATATGTGTGGGTGATCTCCATCCAGGGTCCGACCAATACTTCCCCTTAGACGGTGTAGGGTCGGGTGACTACCAATGTCACCAGTGCCCTTTTCATGCTAAATTAATAGCCATATTGTGAAGCGCTGTGAGCCTTTTCCGAATTGCTCACTTGTCCAGTCCCCACTTTTCTTCTAACATTTTGTTTCGGGTTCAAATCTGGCGGATTATCTTCAATATTAATTTCAGCCAGTTCCCTAACTGCGGCTTCAAACTGAGCCTGGGTTGACTGGTCTGAGTATATATTTTCTCTGGATGCCCTTCTCAGAGTTGCTAATCTAAATATTTTTGGTGCAAACTGTTGGTGGGAAGGTGGATACCTATCCTCTATGTCAACCTTATTATTTTCCTTGTTATTTTTAAACCCATATGTTTCAGAATGCTTGGCTGGCATCTGATTATGATTTTCCCAACTTGGGGAATGTACCTTGCTACATTTTTCACAGGCCCCCACAAATTGTGAAATATCAGCAGCTACTTGGGGCCAGTAATATTTTTCCGATGTCCTTTGACGTGTGATTCCATTCCTCTGGTGTCCACCGTCGGGTACAACATGAGCTTGTGCCATCACTTTTTCCCTGTAGGGAGTTGGCAATACCAACTGTCCCTGTTCTTTGGATCCTGCTCTAGCTTTTCTGAAGAGCAGTCCCTCCTTCAAATAAAATTGTCCTTTCTTAGGGTGTGCATGGCTGGTTGGCAATTTGTTAAAGCAAGGTTTTAATGTTTTATCCTTTGCCTGGGCCTTTCTCATTTGCTTATGAGAATAAACTAGTGGTGGTTCCTCCTCCGTTCTACTAGGGGTCGACCTAACCTGAAGCGTTGCCATTACCACAGGTTTTACCGGGCTTCCTAGAAAAACATATTTACTTCCTAACACCAGCGGGTAATTAGGGTCATCACACACGGCTGCTCTGATCACTCCTTCCACGTACCTTGTCTCTACATTGATCTCGGCTACTGGAAGTGTCATGGTGTCTATTCCCTTTACGGCCCCTTGTATCTCCACTTTCTCTGTGGTATACTGTTCAGGGTGCACTAGGGTTGCACTCACAACTGAGTCATATTCTAAACCTGAATCGTAAAGGCACCTAACCTTGGCACCATTACATGTCACTTCTTCACAGATGGGGGGATGTTGAAGATTAATATGATTCTCTGTCAGTTTCTTCTTCCCCTTGTCCACTGTTATCATGCATGCCGCGTGATATGGAGGAACTTTCCTACCACAGTCAATAGTATTATGATTATTCATCCTACAAACTTTACAATATTTCCCTTCTGGTTTATAGGGTCTCCTTTCTCTGAAATGCGAGTTTCTATCTCGTTGGTCAAAACTTGGCTTATCATAATAGGCTTTACCCTTATTAAACTTATCTCTGTTAGCATCCTCTAACATAATTCTCTTCTCCTCAGCTAATCTCTTATCTTCCCTTTCCATATACTTATCGCACTCTGATGTCACATACTGAATCAGAGCTTGCCCATCTAAATTCATTTCCTTTGCAGTCTGCACAGCAGCAGATCTGTATTTAGCCATATCCGCCATTTTATAGTTAACAATATGAAATACTATCCACTACCTTAACTAATTAACCAACTCTAAACACAAGACAAAGGGCAATGATATCTCAAACCACTCTCAAATTATTTTTACTAGTAGATTTTACAAATACTGGGACTAGTGACTCACTTAATGTAGGGTACTAAGAACCTTTAAATCCCGGAAGAGCGTCCCAATTAATGTGGTGAATTAGTTGTTATTATTGGTTTAAATATTATATTAACCCTTTGAACCCTGGCCACCCAGCCCGTAAAACCCCATTCCCGTGGGCTCCTGAGCAAAAAATGAACAAAAATGACACATAAGCAAACCTATTTACTGCGACACAACCATATGGTTTGTTTTAACTATTCTATCTCAAATTGACTGACCTGATCATCTCCAATATTCCTGCTTATTGTGCCAGTCCTCCCAGCATGTAGAACCTTCCTTTAGGTACAGATAGCTTTCACAATATTTGCACCAGAATTTAGTCTTCACTTTTTTTAATGGTCTGTTAGAACTAGCTTGCTCATAATCTGATTCACACATTCCGTCACTCGATTCAATTTCGATGTCACTTTCAGAATAATCACCTTCTAAATCTAATTCATCATCCTCCGAATCATTTAGCACAAGTTCAACAGCTTGTTCCGTTCTTAGCCTTTTAGAACGGCTTTTTCCTGGATTTTCAACACGCCTTTTCATTGTGAAAACAATTTAAAAATTGCAAAATATTATCGCTTTGTGGGCGCCGCCATTTTAGATGAACATTCCACAAGAAATGTGTACTTCCTGACGTCATTATTTTTCACACAATTTCCATTCCCACCCCATTTTGCCAACCTTGGTGTGTCAGACCGAGATTACGGTCGCTCGGGAAAATGATTATTTACGCACGGACTGACATTTCGGGACCTCGGGTTCAAAGGGTTAATGGTATCTGGTGTGAGGTCAGCTATGCAAGTCCCTGAGGTTTATTAAATACAAATAAGTTTACAGGGTACCTGTCTGCTTCCACCACGACCTCACCCGATTATATATCTTCCCCTACTGAAGTGTATTGGTGTGTGTATGTTGTCTAGCAAGTGTCTAGGGTATATGCAATGTGATGAAGTGTATGAACAGGACAACAACTACACCTATTACTAATAAACAATGATTAAACAAGTCACTGGGTAAAGTTTGGAATGTAACTTTTTTTTCTTAAATTTATTTTCCTGTATCTAGTTATTCTTCTGACACAGGAATAATCAACTCAACATGATAATGAAATTATTTACAACCAATTATTTTACAACTGTCATTGAGTCGGTGTTATCCCACAATTATTTATATGTCTCAAACTGGGAAAATGTCAAGTATTTCTTGCACCTAGAAAAGGGTACAAGTTTATTGAACGTTTTTGTTCCTCACTGTCTGATACACTATCTTTTGTGAAAACTGAG
Source organism: Oreohelix idahoensis (assembly GCA_024509875.1). Lineage (NCBI taxonomy): Eukaryota > Metazoa > Mollusca > Gastropoda > Stylommatophora > Oreohelicidae > Oreohelix > Oreohelix idahoensis. The sequence continues at coordinate 106,048 of JAMPIV010010440.1, read as the reverse complement.
AGAGTGGATTGTTTGTGATATCAATTTCCCAGACAAGTCTTATCTGAGGTCTCTGGAACCAGGCTGGTTGAAGTATGTATAAAACGCCAGCATCCACTGCCAAGACACGATTCTGCTTCTATAGGTAAATCACTGTGTAGGCAATCAGTAGTTAGGTCTCACTGCAGAACTTAGGGACAGGTGTTAGATCACCTGGGCTCACTTTCACTCGTATATGAAACTCGCATCAGAGAATTAAAATCACTAAATAGTTGAATATTGCGATATATGGTAACAAATCCAGATCGCTGCTTGTGCAGAATTAGCAAACAAGACAGTACTCTTGCCTTGTCTATAACAACAACGTCTTTAGTGTAAGAAATTATTCATCTAGTGGCCCCCTATACTCAATACTAATTGGTTTTATACAACCGGTTGTCTATTATACTACAGCCAATCAGAGACTGTTTAGTGAATAGCGTTCCTTTTCAAATAAAACTGACCTCAAATATTCAAAATAAGGACTCCTTCCGATACTCCGACTCATCCCCCTCCTTTTATTTTCAAACTACCTTATGTAGAACGAACACTACGCTACATCACAAGTGTGTGTGTGTGTATCGTCTGCCAAGTCCAACCGTGTGTCGAGAAAAAGGGGGTCTTGCAAGGTATAGGTAGTATGTGTTAATTCTTGTTGCAGTTTCATTCTACAAGAAAATTTTTAGTCTCAAAGCCAACGCTTGCAAAGCGTATAATGTTAGACTGCGGAAAATTGTTTTGGCATTACTTCGGTATACAATTTTAGCGTGCTGCTGGCGTATGGGAAGAAGCCAGTCAGACACATACGGGCTGGTTCTATATATTATTATTGGGAGTACAAGCCAGTCAGACACACACGGGCTGGTTCTATATATTAGCATTGGGAGTACAATTTCCTGGAATTTAGCGTTTGTTCTCACAGATTTTACTACAAACTCCCTTTCTCTACTACTATCTCCACATTTGCTGCCTTCTTCCTTACTTCTTCTACTATTCTCTCCTCTTCTCTAAGTATGTTTTGTGTCTGTGACTACCGTCACTCTCGTCAGATACTACACTGTCTGAATCAGTCGACACCGATTCTGACTACCATCTCCGTCTACTGCTTTATTCTGCTTCATTAACTGTCTGTCGACATTTTTTTCTGGTCGACTGCATCGGTTCATCCTTCTTGTTCTTTACTTCGATGCTATCCCTATGCTGTGGTACCACTACTTCTTTAGCAGTTTGTAGGTTCATCCTTTTTACACTGAGTGGAATCTTAGACTTTCTCGTATTGTCTAACCCATGTGACCATGTCTCATTTTCTCTCATGACGTCTTTCTCATTGTGTGCTGGCCCCAAGTGTGACGCTACAGTATCAATCTCAGTTTGTGTTCCGGCACTAATCATCTTTGTTCCATTTGTTTCTGGTTCTTGTGTACCAACGCTGACCCTGTCTCTCTGTATGTTTTCCTGTTTCTGGACTGTTGTCCTAACCTGACTTGTCCATGGTCTATTATCATTCAATGTTCTGGCAGACTATTGCCATATCCCCTAACTGACGGAACGCATCAGTGGGTGTGGGTGTGTAAACATATAAAGAGTTCACTGGACGAACTTTTTCCTTGGCTAAGTTCTCCAGCGGCATATATCAAATGTTTATGTAACAAAGTTAAACCACGATAGGGGTTTTCATATTAATAAGATCACCATATCACTGTCCGATAATAAGTTTGATATACTGTTCTCTTGACAGTGATCCATAACGATGACAAGAATACAAGATGGCTACCTTCCTGAGTTTTTCTCACTCACCCAGCAGAAGGATAATGATAAGCCAAAGTTAATTCACAATTTGAATATCAATAATTTCATAGAGTTTCCCTACAGTTCCACATTAATAAGGTTGCTTCATGTAGACGTAAGCTCTGTTGGGAAACCTGTCATCTTCAACTGTATATATAAACGACCAACGATGCTCGAAACACGATGTCCATCTAGGTCTAACCAAAATAGAGATCATCAAAAAGAAGGGTTTGGTATTACCTGGAGTCCGAATTAATAATAAAGTGCATGAGGAGAATCTCTGACAATAGAATCTCGCAGAGGCACTATCTCCTTCTGAAAAATCATTCACAAATCACTTTTCAACCTTTAAAACGACAAGCCCAAAAAATACACACGGCCATTCTCAGCCGGCTTTGTCGAGACTCCGTACGCCTCCGTAGGACAACGAATACCTGCCCCAGAGTTCGGCACAAAGAATATAGTCCGACCTAAACATACAAAGATATACAATATAAGACTGAATCTTCTTGCACTAGACAAGTAATACATATGAATTCAGGCCATAAACATTCTAAGCAAAATCAATCTATTTTCTGGCCCTAACAAATGAGAAATGACATAAATTGAGTATTCATACGCTAAATCAATATTAAAGGGAGATCATCCACATAATCAAAAGTATAAACCAATCATGGATTATCTAGCTTTACAAAGGAAAGCATTTTCGTACACTCAATAATATATATTTTTCCATATGAAATAAACATACAGGACGAATGTATGCCTCACTGAAGTAATCCGTGCGTCACACAATTCCATACAACAAAATATGTGTGCAACAGACTACCCCCCCCCCCCCCCCCCCGGGAAAAAAATGGTACATTTTTTTTTGAAATACATCTAGGAGCAACATACAATAGGCTCACAACGCACGAATGATAATGCGCAGATGATAAGCATTCCAAACAAATGTAACGCCTAATGTAAGGCTAAGTCGTCCTATGGTACGACAAATTAGAATATATCTTAGAATCCAGAGAACGTCTTTCTCTGAGTATAAATATTTCCAGAGAGGTGTCACCCACGCATACTACAATATTGGCTCTGCCACAATTTCTACAACAGATTATCCAAAATATTTCATCTTAGGTATCTTAAGTTCATGATTACCAAAGAAGAAAACATTAAAAAACCAGCGGTGAATATGCATCAATGAACCGCTAAGTAGTGATACAATCAATATATGCTATATTACATATGTGTACCCATTTTAACATAGGGAAAAAAACTGTAGTAAAGTTATACTTGTTAGAAATCTCAGAATCTAACAGTTAGGTGGAATCATGTGGGCATCTAGACAAGATGTCAGCCATCACATTTTCTGACCCACGGATAGCTCGCACCGAAAAATGAAAAGGCTGAAGAGCAATCGCGTATCGCGTTGATCTCGCGCTCTTCTGATTTTTACTCTGAATAGCTGTAAAAGCTTTCTGGTCAGTTTCCACAATGAAATGCGCGCCAAGAAGAAATCTTTGAAGTTTAAGGATTGACCAAACCATAGCCAATAATTCACGGTCTAGGACCGAGTAATTCTTCTCTGCGGCATTTAGCTTTCGAGAAATATACATCACAGGGTGCAGAGTTTCAGAGTACTCTTGCATTAGTGCTGCTCCAATCCCTGTGGATGAAGCGTCACTACGAAGAATAAATGTCTTATCTTTAGTAGGTAACACTAAAATAGGTGAAGTAGAAAACATAGTTTTAATTTTATCCAAAGAGGATTGACATTCTTGAGTCTAATGGACTATATTAGGAGACCCTTTCTTTAGCAATGAAGAAAGAGGTGACATGATCGAGGACAAATTCGGGATGAATCGTCCATAAAATTGTATTAGACCCAAGAGACTTCGCACTTGCTTTTTAGTCTTAGGCATAGAAATGTTAAGTATCTTACTTGTATTATGGTCCTCTGTTTTTAGGAACCCATGACCAACACGGTGACCTAAGAAAGATATTTCGCTAAAACCAATACAGGCTTTAGATGGTTTCGCTGTCAGGTTATGCTCGCGTAAGATAGACAATAGTTCATTTAACCCGTTATAGTGATCTTCCCAAGTATCACTGAAAAGACAGATGTCATCAAGATATGCAATGACATCTGAGCGATGAGATAGGATTCGACGCATCATGCGTACGAATGTTGCAGGGGCGTTCATAAGGCCAAAAGGCATGAAATTCCATTGGAATAGACCCCTAGGTGTCGAAAAAGCAGTAAACGGTTTGGCGTGTTCGGATAGTGGAACTTGCCAATATCCCTTAGACAAATCAAGTTTAGTGAAGAAATGAGATTTCGATAGTCTAGTAAGTAGCTCTTCTAGTAAAGGCATAGGTTCAGCATCAAATTTCGTCACTTGGTTCAATTTGCGATAATCAACGCAAAGACGTATGTTATTGTCTTTTTTTCGTATAATAACCATCGGCGAAGAATATGCTGATGTGGATGGTTCAATTACTTTTAAATCTATCATCTCATCCAACTCTTTCTCCACACTCCTAGCGGTTCTACCTTCATTTCCCAACCGTTCTGTGTTCTTATCTGGCACTTCTGTTGGTTTGCTCTGTTGATGTTATTTATTTCTATGGACTTCCCTTTTCTAACTTCTGCCACAAAATTTCTGACCGCCATTCTTATTCTTCTTTTATTAAGTGTGTTCCAGTGTGGTCGTACAGCAACTGTTTCTGGGATTTTATTTGTGTCCTTGTTTTCTCTATCACAAGTGTGACAATGTCCTTTCCCTTTCGTATCGTACGATTTAGACTCTGCTTGAAGGTCTCTTTCATTAAGTTATGTGTCTAATTGCCTTCTGATAGAGTCTGTGATCAGATCAACAGATGAAAAAATCGCAATTTTAACTTTCTCCAATTCATCTGCTATTATTGACATTGCATATTTATCAATGTCTGTGAGCCACTTACGACTTGCGTGTGGGTCACCTGAAAATAAGTCTACATTACCTTTTATATTTGCGTATTTAGCACTGTTGTCTACTTTGGCTAATGTGTCGGTAATCGTCTTTATGAGGGCCAAAGTTTGACTGTCTTGCATGTTATACTGTGTCTGTTCAGCCTGTGCCATCATCACAATCTGAAAAATAGTTACTTATTTCTACCGTTAACTTAAACTAACTTGCACCTGAAAATGAACAGAAATTTTTTCTATTAGTCTTGGATTTCCTGAAAAAAAAAATAATGTTACAGTTACAAAAAAAATTTATGCATTCACTGTTATAAATCAATATTATTGGAACTACAAATAGTCATAATAATACTAAGAATAATAATAAGATAACAATAATAACATTAATAACAATAATATTACTATAATGTCTAATTAAACTAATTAATTAAGACGTCTGCGTTGGAGTACTCGTTTTGTCGCGATATTGCGCGCGTGACAGACTTTTCTTTTTCTTCACAAACACCACTGTTATATTTTTATACCATCCGGACTACATACTGTTTTGCTACACACAAAGGCTTCTATCCGTGAATCGGTTACTGTACTGCACTCTATGACCTGTCTTAAGACTACTTGCGCGAAACACGTCGACCTGTCGTCTGCTGTGATGAGTGTCCCCGTGCTAGAAGATTTGAATGAAAACAATTTGTTTCCGAATTGACGTTACATGACTTGTGAATATTGTACCCGCTTTGTCTTTGCGACCCCTCTCGTGCAGGAGGCGTGAAGAAAAAAAAATCTTGACCTGATTTCTGAGCTGGCGTCTTCGGTTGACCAGTTCGGAACCTGTCAGCTTCTGTTTACACTTTGACTGTTCTGCCCTCTATCTGCGTTGTTCTGCCGTCTGTGGTTCTTGAAGTCATCAACCAGTGCGTGTGTTGTACTTTGTCTTGGTGAATGACTGATTTCAATGCTGGCTGAGGTTGGTCTCTGCTCTTGAATTGTATAATGTGTGGCGCACTTTGCCTTGTTGTGGCAACTTATTCTCGTGTAGTTCGATTTGAAAGAAGAAAATTTCGACTTGGTTTTCGGACCGACGATTCTGCTTGGCTGGTTCCGATACTGTTCACTTTGTTCTATGTTTACAACTTACACTGTTGTCACTCTGTTTTTTTTTTTCATGTTATCGAAACCAGGGCCGGATTAAGCTAGTGCGGGGCCTGTAGCATATGTTAAGAAAGGGGCCCTATACTTAAAAAAAAACCCAATAAAACAACACAAACATATTTGAACACATACATTTTTAATTTGCATAGTAATTATCATTATCAATTAATTCGTGCTTGTAATCCTATAAACTTGCTACTCATGTTGCAGGCGTTGTCCTAACTTTGACCACGGCAGTCTTTAATATCAATGTCATTTGCCTTTAAAAAATTAAGTAGACTTTTAGTAAGCGATTCAGCACTATGACCTTCCATATTTAAAAATGTCACAAATCTTTCAACTGGTCCAGATGGCAAAACATAGCGCAGAGTCAAAGTCAGCTGGTCCATATTAGATATATCTGGAGTAGAATCCAATGAAACGGAATAATACTTGTATTTCTTCACTTCACAGAGAATGTGATCCAGTATGCTGGATCCAATCAGATTGATGAATTCCTCACACGTTGTTTTAGATAGATATGATGCATGTCCAAATCCTTTGTTTGCATGAGTACTTATATGCTCTGCCAGAAATGGGTCAAACTTGGCCAGTAATTCTACCAACCCTAAGTAATTCCTGTTATAAGGGTACCCAACAATTTCATCACTGCCACGAAATGAAAGGCCTCGTTCTGCTAAAAACTTCACAACTTCAATTATTCGCTCTAGAAGTTTGTGCCAGTACTATTCTTGAATGTCCATTTGTTTCACGAGATGGGAATCGACACGTTCACCTTTGTTTTTACGCATCAACAGTGAAATTAAAGCTTGTCTATGTGAGGAGCTTTCTTCATGTCGACGCAATAAATTGCTTGCATTTTTCCAGTCATTAAACCCTTCCACAGTAAACTTTGATGAACATTCTGAACTCATAAGCTTGCATGGGAAACAGAATAGGCGCCCTTTACTTTCTGAATAGCATAACCATTTTCTTGCATGTTGCTTGTTTGTAAGTTTATGAATATGTGTAAAATAAGACTTCTGACAGTATCGAGTTTTCTTTTCAGTGTCATACAATCGCACGGATGAAGAGAAGGCACTATCAACATGTTGACATTTTTCACTTCCCTTGGATATGCAATATTCACGCTCACAGTTGTAGTGGTGTTGATGGTATTGTATGATGGTGATATTACTAAATGTAATTGTATGAGGCCAGCTGTGAAGGCTCCTGAGATAAAATGTAGTTGTGAATTGTCAGAAGGCCTTTCTTGCTACCACTACGACCTCACACTTAATTTTTTTTAATGAATGTGGCTACGTAAAGTGTCTAGGGTTATGATATGAAGTGTGGTGTAATAGGTTATAGATATACCCACAGATATTTAAGAAGACTAACAATATTAACAAATGTTAAAATACACTGAACTAACTCCCGTGTGTAAAATTTTTTTGATAGAATTATATTACATTTATTTTGTTCTGGATCAATTTTTTAGATTGACCAGAACTTAAAAGGATTTAGAGATTATGAAAGAAATGCATGGAATATTATATCATAAATGCAATAGTGTACATATATATGTACTATACTAGTTAGTTTTATTAAAATGTTCTAGTAGTCATCTACTTGGGAGGATAGTTAATGTTTGTGCTGTTGGGTGGCCTCATCACACCTGTCTATATTGACTACACAGTGTCCAGAAAATGGCGGGAATTTTTATGGGGTATTAGTAACTACAAAGCGTTGGTGAATGTCCAGCAGACCAGAGGCTCACTCATCTTGTAGTTGTAGCTCTGGTGCTGAAATCAGGTGGTCCCACCTCTCCGTGCTGGCGGGCAATAATGGTGGTCTCTGTCACAAGTACTGCACCGATACACTCGAGTAAAGTCACCAACTGAATAGACACTGCTTTGTTGACAACAGAAACTCACAGCTCTGCAATCAAAGTATGGGCCATGTGTCAAAATCTATTCTCTACCCACGTCTGGACACAACACTGACACAACAACCACATCATACAGACAGGTCAGATCTCTCTGACCAAACAGCACATTTACCATGGTGGTTTTACATCAGATAGATCCTCCCAGACTATAGATTCTGAAAAATATTTATTAGTTTTCTGCCCTAAAAGAGGATAGGTAATATGTTTCATTATTCTCAACACTTGATCTGTCTTGCCTAACCCTTGCTGGAGTTTATGTACATTGTTGGTCCCTAGACCCTGACTTGGGCGGGGGGTCTAGAGCAAATCCCTACTTGTTTGTAAGGCTAGATTTCGATATGGCAGTATCAAATCACTCAAACATGAAACAATATTCAAAATATATAAGGAAATAATTTCAATCTTACCAGATTATGAATAAATAACACAGAATTGCTAGCAAAACTCAGCTGAGCTGCTGGCTATAGTATGGCGTCCCTAAACTTCTTACACTTTCTTTCATATGGAAATCACCACACTTTAAAATCTGTGTCTATCACTGAACAACTATTGAAGAATGGCCCCACTTTCGCGTCTGAGCGCTAATGATATGATTGTCTGTGGCCAATCACTGCCTAGGTTTATTTTAAATTCAAATTTCCTACCCTAAAGTCATTTCAGTCATGCTTCAGTCAAGTATGGATGGTTATCTGTTAGTCTGTCCGTCTCTACTTGTGTTTCTACAAAACTGTACTTGATTTTTGAACCAACCTTTCTCTCCCCTCCAAAATTTTGTCGTTAAAAGTTATTTTTAGACACAGCCACCACAAATATCCCTTCTCTTCCATACTACGTAGATTTGAACACCTGCGTCTCGAGGTCGTGTTTTTTTTTTTTTTCAAATAGCGACACTTTTAGATTCAATACAGTCTGTCGATGATGTGAACAACACTGTCTTTTGTCATTATCTTCAATATTATCTATCCGTCTGTAAAATTAAGACCATATTAGTTCACTGCTCAGAATGGACCATCCGGCCAGCTAATTTTTATATTCCTAACATTAATATTAAGAAAAAAGTACTTTTTAAATTTTGTAATATTTCGAACATCTGCGTTTAGCCGCTGAATTCAAATCAAGGGCTTGGTATCGCGCAAAAGCGTCCAATAAATGACTGTGGCGTAACATATCTATGGTCCCTTCTGTCGAGTTGCTTACTTTTTATGTCAACTTGGGAAACGTGACTTTTCTCCGTTTCCCCCCCAATTGCGTCTCCTTAGCCTTTCTAGTCTCACGCAATCTTTCCAGTCATATTTTTTTCCTTTTTGATCCGCCGTTCCCCTCCTGTCTAGCAAGTCAATTATTATGGAGGATGATGACCCGCGGTCTAGGCGATCATGTACATCAGCAGCCTACGCATTATGTTTTTATCCTTAAATGTTATCTTTGTAGGTATTTTACCGTTGTATCTCTGTCAATTTCACTACACATCTCCCCACTTGAAAACATGCCTATGGCAAGTTCCAAAACCAGCGATACACATAGGTAAAATTACTCCTCACGTCTGCCACTACTCTAATTTTGATCACAGGGGTGCCGACTGAGGAAATCTGCACCGACATTTAATTTGCCTGGGATATATTGGATACTAAACTGATAAGGTTGAAGCAACAAAGACCACCTCAGCAATCTTGCGTTTTCATGCTTAGCCTGAGACAAGAACACGAGAGGCTGATGGTCCGTCTCCACCACAAAAGTCCTACCATACAGATAGATTTGAAACTTCTTTATTGCCCAGATTAACGCTAAACATTCTTTTTCGCTTGTGGAGTATCCTTGTTCCGCCTTATTCAATTTGCGGCTTGCATAAGCGACTGGTTTAAGTTCCCCATCAGGTGAAGATGATCTTTGCAACAAAGCCCCTCCGAGTCCTACATTACTTGCATCGGTTCTTAAGACAAAGTCCTGTGTCAAATCAGGCAGTTTGAGAATAGGCTTGCTAGTGAGTTTTTCCTTTAACTCTTGGAACGCTAGTTCACATTGTGCAGTCCAAATAATTTTATCTGGAAGTCCCTTGCGAGTCAGATCAGTCAGAGGAGCACAAATAGCGTTAAAATTCTTGATGTATTTCTGATAAAATCCGCATAACGACACAAATGATCGCACGTCCTTTTTTGTTTTCCTTTTTTTTTTGCGGCCTAGGTGCTCTCTGCAGTTTTTCCAAGTTCTTAGGATCAGGGGTCATATTACCCTGATATACAGTGTGTCCCAAGAATTCCAACTCTTTGCATCCAATACAACATTTTGTTGGCCTAGCAGTTAAGTTCGCTTCCCGAAGTCTATCAAACAACATCTCCAGAGCTTCAATGTGTTCTTCAAATGTCTCTGTGGCGACGAGAATATCATCCATGAAATTCGTGATACATGGGTTATTCAGGGGATCCAACAATTTTCGCATCATCCTTGAAAACACACTCGGAGCATTTTTCAGTCCGAATGGTAGCATATTGAATTCATAATGTCCATCCGAAGTGCTAAAAGCCAAATAAGGTCTCACTTCAGGCTTCACTGGGATCTGGTAATAGCCTTTACTAAGATCCACCTTTGAAAAGTATTTTGCCTTGTTCAGTCTGGCAAATAACTGTTTTGTGTCTGGTAATGGATCCACTTGTCCTTCTGTGACAGCATTCAGTTTCCTGTAATCTATGCACAGTCTGTGTTCCCCAGACGGTTTTCTCAACAAAACGACACTAGAACTAAAAGATGATTCACTGTGCGAAATAATCCCCTCCTTCAACAAATACTCTATTTCTTCCTTCAATGCCTTCTCCTTCGCGAACGGAATAGAATAGGCTCTCATACAGATTGGGTTTGAGTCTACCAGTTTCATGTCATACTGTAGCAAATTTGTATGGCCTGGTTTATCTGTTAATACATCTGTATGTTCCTCCAGAACTTGTTGAACTCTCTCCCTCTGGTTTTTAGTCAGGTGCTTACTGACTTTTACCTGTGCTGCGGTTTCACAAGGATGTAATGGGTATTCATGTGAGGTGAGTGGTTCTTTTTGCATCTGGGTTGCAATAGCCAAGGTCAATAAGGGGGTGCTTTCCTGGAGTGGTCTGTCCAGATACTTTTTTAACAGGTTTACATGATAAACTTTCTCCTTCCCCTTTTTGTCAATTTTATAGTTTGTTCTAGACACCTTCTCTAGAACCGTATATGGACCTTGCCAACCAATTTGTAATTTATTCTGGCTTCCGGGTAGTAGAAGCAGCACCTTCTCTCCGACTGCCAGTTCCCTGTCCTTTGCCTTCCTATTAAAATATGCTGCATGTTTCTTCCTGGCTTGTTTCAAATTATCATTTGCCAGTTTCCATCCAGCTTTCAAACGAGTGGTCAGTTCGTTCACGTATTGATACGATGAGGTAACAGTCTCTTCCGCCTTCTCATCTGTCCAGGTCCTTAATAGGGCTTCTAATGGACCTTTTATTGGCCTCCCAAATAGCAGAGTTGCGGGAGCCATCCCGGTTGAACTATGTGGTACCTCCCGATACGCAAACAATGCGGCGGGCAGGAATTGATCCCACAGATCCGGTTTTTCGTGTGCCAGCTTTCTCAGGATAGAAATGAGAGTCCCATTGAACCTCTCTACTTGGCCGTTCCCTTGTGGATGGTACGGACTACAATGAAAGTGCCTGGCTTGAAATAGCTTAAAAACTTCTTCCGTTAGTTTCCCCTTGAACTGAGACCCATTATCCGTCAAGATTTGATGCGGGAATCCTAATCGGGTAAATATTGTAAGTAGTGCCTCTGCTACATGTTTTGAATCAATTGATGGCAGGGCTACAGCCTCTCCCCACATAGAACAAGTGTCCACCAGAGTAAGGATGTAACTGTTCCTCCTCTTGGTCCGAGTGAGAGGTCCTACAATATCCACTGCAACCCTCTCAAAAGGTGTTCCCACTATGGGCATTTCCCCTAGAGTTGCAGGAGCAGTCCAGTGCTTTGGAGCTACCCTTTGACATTCTGGGCAGGATTTGACATATCTTTTTATATCCTCCGTTATCCCTGGCCAGAAGTAATGACAAGCTATACGCTGTCCTGTGGCGCTGATCCCCATGTGACCACTGAAGGGAATCGCATGCCCGAGTTCCATCACTTTATCTCTATATGAAGTGGGAAGAACCAGCTGGTTGTGACCATTTGTTCCAGTTCCGGCCTTTCTGTATAAGAGTTTGTTCTTCATGAAATATTCCCCCTTGCTCGGAGGTGTGTGGCATTTGGGCAATTTTTTAAAACAGGGCTTGAGTGTCCTATCCTCAGCCTGCGCCTTCCTCATCTCCTCTGGATGAGCATTTATAGGTTCACCTTCTTCCTCCTTCTTCTGTGACCTGGTCTGCACTGTCGCCATTATCACAGGTTTCTCGGGATTCCCCAAGAAGACGTATCTACACCCCAATATCAGAGGGTAGATTGGTTCATCTATCACTGCTGCTCTGATTTCTCCTTCCACATAGCGAGTTTTCACCGTTATCCTTGCGATGGGAAGTGTCATGAGTGGTATGTCCTTAGTCGCCCCTTGTATTTCCACTGTTTCTGTGGTATACTGACTTGGGTCCACTAGGCTAGACTTCACAACTGAATCATAATCCAAACCTGTATCATAAAGGCACCTTATGGTGACCCCATTACAAATAACATCCTCACAAACTGGGGGGTGATAAGGTTCCTGTTGTCCATTAGGATTAACCTTTAATCTTCGCGTCCCCGACTTCATTGCAGCAATGTTTGAAGGTTTCCTTCTACAAAATTCGGTGTTATGGTTATCCTTCTTGCACCATTTACACCATCTTTTTCCTTGGTTCAACGGTTTTCTTTCATTGAACTTTTGGTCATTGAACTGTGAGTTTCTGTCGCGATAGTCATTTCTTGGCCGCTCAAAGTTTGTCCTACCTTTATTTCCCTGCTCTCTATTATCAAATTTATTAAATTGCTGTGGAGCTTTAAAATTGTCTATGTGCTTCTTCTTAGCACCACTTACCTCTGCCTGGGCTGCCTGATACCTCTCAGCAACATTTAAAATTTCCCCCAACTTCTCTGCACCTTGTTCCATGAGAAATTTTCTCATGTCTGGAGCCATGGACTCTCTCAATTGCTCAATCATGATCATTTCCTTAAGATCTTGGGTCTTCCCCAGAGCCGTCCATTTCTCCAAATAGGTTTCTAGTCTAGCAGAGAATTGGTGGTATGTCTCCCCAGACAACAGTTTGGCATTTCTAAATTTCTTACGATAAAATTCACCATTCTTCTCGTACCTTAATAACAAAGCCTGCTTTAACATGTCATAATTGTCTTGGTCTTCCCTGTTCATTTTGGCAAATACTTCATAAGAAGTACCTCTCAATCCCTGTGATAGCTTTAAGCTCCACCTCTCTCTCTCTAACCCATATGTAGTAGCTAATAACTCAAAACGTCCTAGGTACCCCTCTATGTCATCGTCTTTTTCAACAAAATGGTCTAAATGAAACCCCATAGCTGAGTTTGAGGCTCCCAGACTGGGCGTAGCATCTGAGGCAAAAGGGCTGGCACCATTTTCAGGAGCCTGGCCTTGTAATTCCAGCTCCCTTAGTCGTAATTCGTGCTCCCTTTGCAACCTTCTATCTTCTGCTTCCCTTTCGGCCTTTTTTTCTTCTGCCTCCCTTTGCTGTCGTTTTTCTTCTGCCTCCCTTTGCTGTCGTTTTTCTTCTGCCTCAATCTGCAGCCTCTTAATTTCTCTATCAGCCTCAATTTGTAACCTCTTCTCTTCAGCTACCTTTCTATCTTCCCTTTCAATATATTTATCACATTCAGCCGTTACGTATTGAATTAAAATCTGACCATCCATTCCCATCTCCTTCGCGGTGAGCACAGCAGCTGATCTAAATTTTGCCAGCTCCGCCATACTTTTTAGACAATATAATAATATACAAGATAAATCTCTAACCAGTAAATACACTAAGTACTTCTTATGACTATAGTCTAACTAATTCTAACTAACCAGTTAACTAATTAATTATTACTGGCTGTGAAGATTCACCAACTTTTATCTGCAGGGACACTTTTAATTTTAAAGGAAATTTTACAACTTATTTCCCTACTTTTATTTCTCCCACCAGGAGATCCTAATATTACTGTTGGGCTAATTATCCCGGACGAGCCCCCAATATATGTAGTGGTGTTGATGGTATTGTATGATGGTGATATTACTAAATGTAATTGTATGAGGCCAGCTGTGAAGGCTCCTGAGATAAAATGTAGTTGTGAATTGTCAGAAGGCCTTTCTTGCTACCACTACGACCTCACACTTAATTTTTTTTAATGAATGTGGCTACGTAAAGTGTCTAGGGTTATGATATGAAGTGTGGTGTAATAGGTTATAGATATACCCACAGATATTTAAGAAGACTAACAATATTAACAAATGTTAAAATACACTGAACTAACTCCCGTGTGTAAAATTTTTTTGATAGAATTATATTACATTTATTTTGTTCTGGATCAATTTTTTAGATTGACCAGAACTTAAAAGGATTTAGAGATTATGAAAGAAATGCATGGAATATTATATCATAAATGCAATAGTGTACATATATATGTACTATACTAGTTAGTTTTATTAAAATGTTCTAGTAGTCATCTATTTGGGAGGATAGTTAATGTTTGTGCTGTTGGGGTGGCCTCATCACACCTGTCTATATTGACTACACAGTGTCCAGAAAATGGCGGGAATTTTTATGGGGTATTAGTAACTACAAAGCGTTGGTGAATGTCCAGCAGACCAGAGGCTCACTCATCTTGTAGTTGTAGCTCTGGTGCTGAAATCAGGTGGTCCCACCTCTCCGTGCTGGCGGGCAATAATGGTGGTCTCTGTCACAAGTACTGCACCGATACACTCGAGTAAAGTCACCAACTGAATAGACACTGCTTTGTTGACAACAGAAACTCACAGCTCTGCAATCAAAGTATGGGTCATGTGTCAAAATCTATTCTCTACCCACGTCTGGACACAACACTGACACAACAACCACATCATACAGACAGGTCAGATCTCTCTGACCAAACAGCACATTTACCATGGTGGTTTTACATCAGATAGATCCTCCCAGACTATAGATTCTGAAAAATATTTATTAGTTTTCTGCCCTAAAAGAGGATAGGTAATATGTTTCATTATTCTCAACACTTGATCTGTCTTGCCTAACCCTTGCTGGAGTTTATGTACATTGTTGGTCCCTAGACCCTGACTAGGGCGGGGGGTCTAGAGCAAATCCCTACTTGTTTGTAAGGCTAGATTTCGATATGGCAGTATCAAATCACTCAAACATGAAACAATATTCAAAATATATAAGGAAATAATTTCAATCTTACCAGATTATGAATAAATAACACAGAATTGCTAGCAAAACTCAGCTGAGCTGCTGGCTATAGTATGGCGTCCCTAAACTTCTTACACTTTCTTTCATATGGAAATCACCACACTTTAAAATCTGTGTCTATCACTGAACAACTATTGAAGAATGGCCCCACTTTCGCGTCTGAGCGCTAATGATATGATTGTCTGTGGCCAATCACTGCCTAGGTTTATTTTAAATTCAAATTTCCTACCCTAAAGTCATTTCAGTCATGCTTCAGTCAAGTATGGATGGTTATCTGTTAGTCTGTCCGTCTCTACTTGTGTTTCTACAAAAAATGTACTTGATTTTTGAACCAACCTTTCTCTCCCCTCCAAAATTTTGTCGTTAAAAGTTATTTTTAGACACAGCCACCACAAATATCCCTTCTCTTCCATACTACGTAGATTTGAACACCTGCGTCTCGAGGTCGTGTTTTTTTTTTTCAAATAGCGACACTTTTAGATTCAATACAGTCTGTCGATGATGTGAACAACACTGTCTTTTGTCATTATCTTCAATATTATCTATCCGTCTGTAAAATTAAGACCATATTAGTTCACTGCTCAGAATGGGCCATCCGGCCAGCTAATTTTTATATTCCTAACATTAATATTAAGAAAAAAGTACTTTTTAAATTTTGTAATATTTCGAACATCTGCGTTTAGCCGCTGAATTCAAATCAAGGGCTTGGTATCGCGCAAAAGCGTCCAATAAATGACTGTGGCGTAACATATCTATGGTCCCTTCTGTCGAGTTGCTTACTTTTTATGTCAACTTGGGAAACGTGACTTTTCTCCGTTTCCCCCCCAATTGCGTCTCCTTAGCCTTTCTAGTCTCACGCAATCTTTCCAGTCATATTTTTTTCCTTTTTGATCCGCCGTTCCCCTCCTGTCTAGCAAGTCAATTATTATGGAGGATGATGACCCGCGGTCTAGGCGATCATGTACATCAGCAGCCTACGCATTATGTTTTTATCCTTAAATGTTATCTTTGTAGGTATTTTACCGTTGTATCTCTGTCAATTTCACTACAACAGTCATCTATATTGTTCGGCCAGTCACTAATATCATTAGAGTACTTCTTCGTTTCACTTATTCTTTCACATTCAGACTCAGTGTATACTGGGTTTTGCTGTATATTTTCTGCTGCACAGCCTGCACTAGTACTAGTTGTTCCTGTACTTCCAGCTTCAGCGGTTAGAGTACCACCACCAAGAACATCAAAATATTCTGACAGCTTACGTGTTTTTTGATATCACAAGTTGATCTCTTCCTTCTTTTTCTTCCTTCGCTTTACGTTTTTCACTTCCAGAAGCATAATTACGTCCACTATCTCTGTGTCTACTGTTCATTTTTTTAGTTTTCTAACCTTACAAATCAAGAAATTTTAATCAAGATCGAAAGAGAGTGCGAGCACGCCGTATACCTCAATTAAAACAGGAAGTTTCCGTTTCCTAAATTCTAGTTTTTTATTGTTAATGCAAATTCATTTCACAAAGAACGAAACAAAATTAGAGGGGCAGTCGCCTAGAGCCAAAAAAGTGGCTTCCGTCCAAACGTGACCAAATTTTCAACGCCACTTAAATGGCTTTCGTCCGCAAACAGTTAAGATTAAAATAATGAAGAGTCACACTAAGTCACCCTCTTATGCTCTTTCTCTCACAATTTCGTGACACCAAATGAAAAGGCGCTAAAAATGGCATAAATCACAAGATGATTGGTTTAAACGCTCGTATTTTTTTTTCTTCTCTCTAAACCAGCGGCACTCGAGCTTTCCAGCTCTTTTGGCCCAATGACATGTCATTGCGAGGCTGGGGGGTCAGTGGACTTTCCTTCCAACCCGGTCAGGAGCTTCGCTCCTTCCCATCAACGCTCGTATTAGAAGATGACCAAAAAATTAAGTACATATTTATTGGCGCGGGGCCCCTAAAAGCGCGGGGCCCGTAGCATATGCTACTTGTGCTACTACGTTAATCCGGCTCTGATCGAAACTTAAATATGAAATTTTGTCTTCGTTGTACTCTGCCGTCTGTAGTTGGTGAGGTCTGCCACAGATACGAAAATGTATTATGGTGTCTTCTGTCTGTGTTATTCTGTAGGTATTATCATGGCTATCTGTCGTTCGTGGTTGTTGAAATCTGTTACAGCGTCAAACGTCTCTATGTCTTCTGCCTGAAGTGAGGAGAGATGACAGCATAAAGCATAGTTTCTGAACTCCTGTTTATAAACAATGTGTGTGTGCTGCTAGAGGTTGGTTAATGCACCAAAATCATAATAATGTGTGACATGCGTCGACATCAGGTTTCCACAGCACATCACGACATAGTCAAGTTGAAATAGTGTTTATTTACATATGAAAGGATCATTGCTGTCTGCTCTGACCTCCACATTTGGTCCATCATAGAATATATAATGTAAGTTCATTCTTTCACCACTCTCTCTCTCTCTCGCCCAGTATCGAATCTACACCTTCTGACCTTTTAACCATCAGTGATCATTCAGGTGCTATAGTCTCTATCTCCGCTCTTTCTTCCTTATAGTTTCTTTGTCTATTGTTATCTAAGTTCTCAGTGTTCAGGTTATCTATTGGTAGACCGGACCTCTCCGGGGATGTTGATTTCCCTTGCCTCACTGAAGAATATGACTACTGTGTATATGTATTGTAAAACACTCTACGTACCTTTTCCTTTCTGAATAATAACTAACTCACACCGTTTCTCCTTCTAGACAAGAATTTCTCACTGTTCAATATTTCGGGTTAATCATTAACCAACCTACTTCTTGCCCATGAAATAATTATCATCTAAACTATCTGAGTACGCCATTAACATGGCTATCCGCGTATATGCGGCTTCCCTCTCTGCCTCACGCTTCTGGACTGCCCGCTAAGAAAAGCGTGATTCACTTCATTACCCTTCACCTCTGTCATGCGCAACATTGTTCGCGCATCTCCTTTTTGTACTCTATCTGAACCTTCCCATTCATAATTCTCTTTATTCCTTCCCTTTGACTGTAAATCGTTCCCTAACTGCCACACCTGTTTCCGTTTCCGATATTCGGCACCTGATAGTTTTTTTTTCTTTTATCGGACATTATATCTTTTGAATATTAAAACTGTTTTAAATAAACCCTACAATAAAATGTATTATTTAGTAATGAAAGGTCGATGAAGCACTGTACTAATTTCCATAAAACGTTTAAAAAAACTTTTTTATCACTGTAACACATAGCACACTAACACTGAGCAAAATCAACTTCCTTGAATACACACTCGAAAACAAGTGAAACATTCGAGCCGCCAACACAGAACGGTCGATACAAAAATCAACACTTAAGTAGCCTATGATTGGCTAATCTGGGTCACGCGAGATTGTCATTGGTTGAATTGAATAAGCTGCATCATATTAAGAAGTGTGGGAAACTGCTCACTGAACTGACTGGGAATCCCGAGACAGTGTATATCACGTGATCTCTTGCCGCAAGAAAACATTCTCCCAGGGATGTTCAACGGCATCTAAAGGCGGAATATTTGGCGTGACTATAAAAATAAGTAAAAAAAAATTTTTGCCGCCCCCAAAGCTTGCCGCCCCGTGCAAATGCACATGTTGCACCGTCGGTTGAGCCGGCCCTGCATATGTCTCCAGTCTACCTGTACTTCTCTTGTCTGGGTGATTGCAGAAGAAAGACAGTCTTGTAATGCTATTAACATATTTTCTCAGCGTGTGTCCTATCCATCAGCAGCATCGTCTTCTCATATCTTGTTCCTCTGGGACTTGCCTAGTTTTAAGTCATCAGTTTCACATTAGTTATCTTGTCATACCACGTCAATCCTTATATTCAATGTAAGCACTCATTTATGAAAAGTTTGTGACATATTTCAGAGGCGTACCTTAGGACTGACTTGACGTTTGAGCTGTTATAAAAATGCCAAACATAATTAACAAATGCAAAATGAATGTGTATCCTGTAACCTTTGAAGTATGAACTTTTTTTTTTTCCTCGCATGAGGTCGCATATTTTTTCCTCGCATGAGGTCGCATTAGTACCCGCCCAAACACGGCCCTGGTCAAGACCACATGTCCCAACACAAGAAGACCCAATGACAAACTGTGTCACTGTAATGATCCTCTGTGTTCTCACACATTTTTTTTTCCTCGCTTGAGGTCGCATATTTTTTCCTCGCATGAGGTCGCATTGTCACCACCCCAAACCCGGCTCTGGTCCAGACCACATGTCCCAACACAAGAAGACCCAATGACAAACTGTGTCACTGTAGTGATCCTCTGTGTTCTCACACATTTTTTTTCCCTCGCATGAGGTCGCATATTTTTTCCTCGCATGAGGTCGCATTGTCCCCACCCCAAACCCGGCTCTGGTCCAGACCACATGTCCCAACACAAGAAGACCCAATGACAAACTGTGTCACTGTAGTGATCCTCTGTGTTCTCACACATTTTTTTTTCTCGCATGAGGTCGCATATTTTTTCCTCGCATGAGGTCGCATTGGTACCCGCCCAAACCCGGCCCTGGTCAAGACCACATGTCCCAACACAAGAAGACCAAATGACAAACTGTGTCACTGTAGTGATCCTCTGTGTTCTCACACTAGGGACCTTTATTCCAAACCATGTTCATTTTACAGCAAACAATAAATTTCATGTACTGTACAACTTTGTGCTTTTTTTTTTTTTAAGTGAACTTTATTTACAAATGTGAACCACGCACACACCCACACCAAGAGCGCAGGTGAAACCTGGAAACTCTGCATCCACTCCTACACACACGTGCTTGTACTAAAAATTTTACCAATCATACTTTTCACAGATATCATTTTCTCATATTTTTCCAATTGGTGGTTCTGTAAACAAATTTTATGATTTGTGTTTTGTTTCCAATAAAAAAAACCAAAACTTGTACATTTCTAAACAATTTATAAAAGTACATATACATGGTATATAGAAAAGAAAAACTAGCGCGCCTACATTAGCAAATTGTAAACACATGCATACACAAAATTAAATTTACTTTTACAATACAATAAGCGGTGCGGGGAGAATAGAGAGCTATGAAAGACCCCAGTTTCAGGAATAGTGGTCGGTCTGCATTGGAAAAACGCATCAAGAAGACAGGCAGAATGGGGCGGGAGAGACACTATTGAAGGCCCCGTAAGGTCGGTATGTGTTACGGATTGCTTTGTTCTCAGTCGTGCAGGCTTCAACTTGTAACAGTTGAACACACTTCTGAGTCGCCTTTCAAGAGGCTAGCCCGTACTTACCGGTACATGAAGAGAAGAAGGGAATTAAGATGAAGAGAGCGGAGGAGTGTTGCTCCGCTGTACATTAAAATCAGGTGAAATTGTCAGTGCTTTTTGCAAAAATACCTGTAAAAGTATATGTGGATTAAAATGGCGGTATTTGAAAACTGCTAAATTCCTAAAACTCCAAATGAGATATCTATATTGTGACAATAAAATGAGAAGTTTTGTATGTGTTTCGGGAATTGATCTCGGGAGCGTGTTAAGAAAAATAGATTTGTAAAAGTCAACGTTGTTGTGTATATGTGAGGCAATTATATCCTGCAATGCTTTCCTCATAGGTATGACTGTATTGCACGTGTAGTAAATGTGATCTTCGGTTTCTTGAATGCGTGTTTTGCACAGCTGGCACTGTGATGATTGTTTGGATCTGTGAGCTTGTCTTTCTGTTGTGGGTGTCATGTTGTATATGAGTCTAAAGGTAACTTCTCTTGCCTTGGCAGTGATGTGAGGGTTATGTAAGTTGGTGAAAGTGTCAGTATAATTTGTCTTGAAGTATTTCTGTCCCCTTTTAATCCTGAGATGTAGCGGGGGTGCTTGTAGTTTGACTAAGTGTTTGTAGATTGCGTTTGTTTTCTGGTGAATTAAGTTGTCGTGTCCGTGAATGGCTTGTATGCATGACTTGTAAAATGATGGTAGTGGGCCGAAATGGTGTGGCGTTGAGTTGCTTAGTGGTCTCAGTCTGGTGAGTCTAAGCCCCACGTAATAGTGTGCTAGCACGTGTTGTTCTGGATGTTTGATGATATTCCCTACCTGTTTGATTCTAAGTGCTTGGATCTTTGTCTGTATGTCCTGGAGTGCAATCCCTCCCTGTTTCTTTTCTTGTATAAGTGTCTTATGTTTTATGCTGTAGATTGTGTGATTAAAAATAAATCTTCTGATCTGTTTGTTTATGTCTGTAATAGTCTGTTTCGGGGGGTCAAAAACTGTGGCTACGTATAATAGTTTGGGAATGACATAAGTGTTTACAATCGTGCTTCGTCCAAAAATTGTTGTGGTTTTGAATTTGTATCTATGTAGCATGTCTGTCATTTGTGTTGCTAGGTTCTGCCATGTGTCTTTGTGAGTGCGGCTTGGGTGTGAAGGAAAAGTGATGCCGTAGATTTTGATGTTGTTTGTTGGTACAAGCCCAAATGGAAAGTCTGTTTTGTTTTTCCATTTGCCTATGCCCATTATTGTTGATTTCTGTACGTTGACTTTAGCTCCGCTACCTTTACTAAAGTCTGTGAATGTGTTTAGAATGTTTGCAATAGACCTGTCGTTTGGTGGGAAAAAGGTGGTGTCGTCTGCATAAGCAATCAGCTTATGCCCGCCTTTCCCTGGTATAAAGGTGCCCTTAATAGAGCTGTCCTTTCTAATTTTTTCCAGCATGGGTTCTAGTGCTAGAACGTAGAGTAGGGGGGAGAGACTACACCCCTGCCTCACGGATCGCGTTAGCCTGAAAGTGTTGGTAAAAGTGTGATTCACAAAAACCTTGCTTTCGGGCTTTGCATAAAGGATTTCAATCCATTTCCTAAAATTTTCACCTATATTGCAATGCAGTAATGTTTTGTGAAGGTATGAGTGTGATATTCGATCAAAAGCTTTCTCTTGATCGAGAGATAGGATTGACGACTGACAATCCTTCTCGTGTGTGTAGGTGATTATGTCTCTGATGAAATGTGTGTGCTGGTGAATATTTCTGTGCACAACGCTGCACTGCTGGTCTTCATGTATGAGGGTGGTCATGAAAGGTTTTAGTATGTTTGTTAGCGTTTTTGTTAAAAATTTTGTAGTCTATGTTTAGGAGAGAGATATAGGTCTGTAGTTTTTAAGGAGTGTTTTGTCTGAGTCTTTTGGGTATGAGAGTGATGTATGACATGTTTCAAGCTTGGCGGGAGTTCTTTGTTCTCGAAAGCTTCTGTGTATACTTTTAATAGAAGGGGGCCTAAGATGGGAAAAAAGGGTTGATAAAAATCTGCTGTGAGTCCGTCTGGCCCTGGTGATTTGTCTTTTTGCAAATGTTTTTATTGCGAGTGTTATGTCTGTAAGTGTCAGCTCGGCATCTAGACCTTGCTTGTCGTCATCTGATAGTTTCTTTGTAAAGTGCATAAATGTGTCTTGTATGCGTGACTGGACGTTTTCTTCTGTGTACAGGTTTCTGTAGTAATCTTCAAAAGCCTGTACTATGTTTTGTGTTTCTGTCTGTGTGTTTCGGGCTAGATCTACTATTTGCCCTACCTGTCTGCAGCGTTGTATATTTTGTTCTATTGCCATGTATTGTTTTACTGGGTGTTTCTTGTGTGATTGTGTTCAGTTTCGTCCGTAGTAGGGCGCCCTGAAACCTATGGTGCTTGTATTGTTGTAGCTGGTCTTCTAATGTGAGGATGCTGGGTGAATTTCTGTCTGTTTGTTTTGTGAGCAGTATTGCATCCTCTACTAGTTTCTCTTGCTTTATCCTATCCTTGTGTATCCTAGCTGACATTAACTGCGTTCGTTCACGTATTGTATTTTTTAGTATTTCCCAGTGGTGTTGTATGTTTTCTGTTGGCACATCAGTTGCGTATGTAAGGATGAGTTGAGTCATATGTTCCGTGTATGTCTTGTTTTGGAGTAAAGTGTTGTTGAATTTCCAGTGTGGAGAGCGTTTGAAATGCGTGCTTGCCTGAGTGGAACTAATGGCAGTGAGTATTGCTTTGTGGTCTGTAAACTTTAGAGTTTCTGGTAAGTGTCTGGCCTGAATTATGTGGTGTGTTGATGGTATATATATTCTGTCTAATCTTGAGGCTCTGTTGAGTGTTTTGTTTGCGTTTGTGTGTGTGGTGTCCGTGCTTTGGGGATGTGTGTGTCTGTATGCATCTGTTAGGCTGTGGGTGTCTATTATGGTCTGTAATATGTCTAGTTGGTGTGTGTCTTCTCTGTTGGTTCTTCTAATCTGTGCTCTAACCTCACCACCTACCAGATCCATATCTGTTAAAACACAGTTAAAATCACCACCTAATATAATGTTGTGTCCCCTGTATAAGTGTGTGAGTAAGTTATCTAGGCTGTCGTAAAATTGCGGCTGGTGACTGTAGTTGGCTGGGGCGTGTATGTTAACTATTGTGTATGTGTGTTTCTTATTCCCTACGTGAACTATTGCTATTTTACCCTCAGTATCCCTGTTTTTCCTAAGTATTTCCCACCTGTCTGATGTTTGTAGTATAGCTGTTCCTGAACCGGTGTTGTGAATGGCTAAGCTAAAACAAGAATGTCTTAATCCTAACTGGGTTGTGATCTGTGATGCGTGTTCGTCTGTGTGTATGTTGGTTTCTTGTAAAAGTATAAAATCTGGTTTGTGTTTATGTATGAGTGGTATGATGTGTTGTAGTTTGGCGCGGAGGCCACTAATATTCACACTTAACACTACTATTTCGTCTGCCATTATTAATCTAAAATACATTTCAGTTGCGTTATAAGTACAAGTAAATTAATGGTTAAACAAACATACCCGTTATGGAATGATAATTTACATATGAAGAGTGTTCTCTTGTTATTCGTCTTCTTCTGTGTCGTTTGTGAAATCGATAATCAGTTTGGTGGGTGAATCTGTTTTTGTTGAGATTGTCTGTTTTGCATTCTGCCTGGTGTTTCTGTTAAAGTCGTTCGCCTTGTTTGTCCGGGTGGATGGTTGTGCTGTAATCTTGGTCAGAGGAGTAGAGTTGATTGGGTATTGGCTGGGTGCGGTTCTTTTCCCTTTATCCAAAAGGGGTGGCTTTGAGGTGTTCTTGGTTGCTTCTTTTCCATATGTGTCGGGGCTGCTGGGCGCAGAATGCCGCCTTTCTCTTTTCTTGTCTTTGCCTACGAGCTGGAAGTCATCATGTGCCGGTGGTGGGTCTCTTTTCTGCGACAGTTGAGGTCTCTCCTGTTCTGCGCCACTGTTTCCTTTCGTGGCAGCTGTGGCCACGAAGTGTTTTTTGCTGCCGTCTGCCTAACAGACGTTGGTTTCATCGGGCACTTGTTTGCCCAGTGGGTGTCTTCACCGCAGTGTGGGCATACCATTCTCCGGCCTGGAATGGTGACGAGGACCTTGTGCTTTTCATAGCCGGGTGCGGCGATTCTCAGATCGATAAAATGTGGAACTGATGATTCCGACCGACAAAGTACTCCCCATTTATCGGGAGCATTTCGAATGCGGTATACCTCCGCATCAGGGTCCCCAGTTGCTGCTCTTGCAATGCTTTCAACAGCCTGCTGCTTGATGGTAGGAGGAAGCCAGTGCAATGTTGCCTTCGTTCGCTCCTTCTCGAGGTGCTCGATTGTTATGGTTAGTTCTGGGTTTGTTAGCTGAATTTTTTTGCCATGCATTTTTTGATACAGACGTGCATGCACTTCGGGTGTCAAATTTGCATACCATTTCACAGGGTTTTCGAAACGGTAGAGGGCAGAAATCCCGTTTGTAGGTACACCTCCAGGGCCCACCAAGACACTGGTGAGAAATGATGAAGACGCCTTTGCTGCCGACTGAGGGCCTGAAACCGAGAGAACCAAGGTTCCCGCCCGATGAAGATCTCCTCACTCGAAAGCATCGTTTCCGATATCGATAGTTTTAGTGATTTCCATTTCTCCAGCAGTAACAGGTGAAAAAACGCAGAAAATTTTAAAAACAGGTAGAATCCGTGAAAATTTTAAAAACAGGTAAAATCCGTGAAAATTTTTAAAAAAAGGTGAAGTGTGGAACACTATTTCGCCGAAGCCACGTCTCGATCTGCTCTTTTAAAATAAAAGTTTCACTTGTCTGTGAGGCTGTAATACTTGAGTGGATAAATTATAAAAGCTAGTACAGATGAAAGCCGTAAGCTGAAAGACTAGTTCTAATACTAAAACGTAAGACTGTTTGATAAAATGTAACTATCTAAAATTGTTATTTCTCTTTTTTTTTTAAAACAAAATATTAATAAATGTTTACCCTTATTATGTACATAATATTTTATTTTTATTTAAAATTGTTTAATAATTACGAAAACAATGAAAATGTTTTTACAACTTTGACAATATAAAATTAGTAAATTTTTTTATTTTCTTTATTTCCCTTGATTAATAAACAAATGTATTATTTACTTCCCTTGACAATACTAACGTGCACAAAGTCTTTGTTATCTCCCATAATGTCGCGTTTTTAACACTGTCACAGGGACCACTTGTCTATTATCATCATCATCACCAGCTGCCATCTGCACACGAATGTCAAAAGCAATGGATCTTCGGCGTCTTCCGTCTGTAGCCTTAATAACTCTTTCCTCTCAATCTCTTTATGTTGTCTTCTCATTTATACCGCTGCCTTCGTCGTGCACGTTTGCCTTCAGCTCTGCATTCCATTAAGGTCTTTAGCAAGGTGTTATGTCTTTTCATTTGGCCAAAATATGTTAGCTATCTGATTTTGACTTCTTTCATTATTTCTCTTTGCATTCCTAGGTTTTCCAGGACCTCTTTATTTGATTTCTTATCATTCCCAATCGTCCAGACATCCATGTGGCCTCTATTCTGTCTTCCAATTGTTTGTTAACTGTCCATCTTTTTCTTTTTACACCACACGTTCATGAAGAATATATGACATTTGAAGAAAAAAAATGTACCGAGGCGTTGTTATTGCTAGTTGAAAACTATTGCCAATAGCGACTCTCACGGGTTGGCTAGTGCAATTTTTATTGGCTTCTTCGGAAGCTTTTTAATTTAAAGACCTGATCGAGAAGATTAAGACAGGAGGTAGGAATCATTACCCCTTTAAAGGGTAAAACGTCGTCCCATGCCAGGCTTATGGAATTCCAAGCTGCATAGTGTCAATCATAAAAAGCCTCTATGCCAACTTTACGTGTAGTGTTGGGCAGAGCAACCTAACCTTTGAGGTGAAGACAGGAGTACGACAGGGGTGCCCCCTATCAACCACTCTATTTTTAACAGTCATAGATTGGGTGATGCGCCAGACAACAGAGGGCAGTCCCAGAGGAATAAGATGGACTACATTTTCTACACTGGAAGATCTGGAATATGCTGATGACATTGCACTACTAGCACATTCACATCAACACATCCAGGAAAAAACGGATAGACTTAATAAGTTTAGCCAGCAGGTGGGCTTGAACGTCAATTTAAAGAAGTCAGAGGTCATGACGCTCATTGTGAGCAACCCTGAGCCCATATCAGTAAGGAATCAGCAACTGGTACAGACAGACACCTTCACATACCTAGTATGCATAATAACACCAGACGGCGGGGCAGGCAAAGACATCAACATCAGAATGAATAAGACAAGAACAGCCTTTTTTAGCCTAAACAACATCTGGAAGTCCTCTAAATACAGCACAAGCACAAAATTAAGATTATTTCAGAGCTGTGCGCTTTCTGTGCTTCTCAATGGTGTGGAATGCTGGAGAGTTACAGAGAAGGAAATGTCGAAATTGTCCTCTTTTCACACAACATGCCTAAGAAAAATTCACCGAATCTTTTGGCCGAATACCATCACCAACCAAGATCTGCTTACTCGGAGCAAGCAAGAGGACGTGCACACCATCATAGCTGGCAGACGCTGGAGCTGGGTTGGCCATGTCCTCAGAAGAGACCCCGATGCCATCACAAGAACAGCTATGCTTTGGACCCCTGAAGGAAAACGAAAGAGAGGCCGACCAAAAACAACCTGGCGGAGGACTGCGGAGGCTGAGATGCAAAGAATGAACCAGAGTTGGGGCACTGTACGAAGGATGGCCGCCGACCGAGCAAAGTGGAATCAATTTGTTGTTGCCCTACAAGACGCCACCAGGCGTGATGGCCACTGTCTGCTTTGACGGACGGCGGCTAAGGATCACAGAAGAAGAAGAATGCCGTTAATAGAGTGAAGTGTTAGAGACTTCACCATACAAGGTCATGCATTGAGAGTTGGGGGTGACCATTTCCATTCCTCGCTGCCTTTTCCTCCCCTAACTCAGAGTAAAGTCAGGTACCCATTTACAGCAGGGTCGTACATGACATAAAAGGCCATAAAACCTGTCCGAGCGGGTACTATTTCGGATGATGAGATAGCCTTCTGTTGTTGCACTCGGTATAGTTTCTTATCCTCAGGCAACTGTGGCCCACAAACCCAATCCATCTAACAGGTATAAGAAGTCCCACAACGGATACAGCCGTAGGGGAGTGAACTGTTAGGAACCTCACCAAATTAGATCCAGCTTTAAAAGGTGGTGTGACCAGTTCCCATCCTCACTGCTTTTGCCATCCTTAACTCAAGAGCAGAGACAGGCATCCATTTACAATTAAGTTGAGTGGAGCATGAGGAAACCAGGTTTCTAACCGGTTAACTTTGCCGCGAGAGACAACCCCGCTAACCCTTATGCCAGTCGGATGCGCATATAACAATAGATCTTATATACCTTACATTTTGAGTAAAGTAAGTTTATTATTAGAGTTTTTTTTTATTTTTAACATCGCTACAATAATATACCATCATTTTTTTCTTTGTTCTCCTTAAGGAGCACGAGACACCCCTGTAACTGATCCATTTACATGAAGCCTGAACCAATCATTTACATGAAGCCTGAACCAATCATTTACATGAAGCCTGAACCAATCATTTACATGAAGCCTGAACCAATCATTTACATGAAGCCTGAACCAATCATTTACATGAAGCCTGAACCAATCATTTACATGTAGCCTGAACCAATCATTTACATGAAGCCTGAACCAGTCATTTACTTGAAGCATGAACCAATCATTTACATGAAGCCTGAACCAGTCATTTACATGAAGCCTGAACCAATCATTTACATAAAGTCAGAACCAATCATTTACATGAAGCCTGAACCAATCATTTACATGAAGCCTGAACCAATCATTTACATGAAGCCTGAACCAATCATTTACATGAAGCCTGAACCAATCATTTACATGAAGCCTGAACCAATCATTTACATAAAGCCTGAACCAATCATTTACATAAAGCCTGAACCAATCATTTACGTGAAGCCTGAACCAGTCATTTACATGAAGCCTGAACCAATCATTTACATGAAGCCTGAACCAATCATTTACATGAAGCCTGAACCAATCATTTACATGAAGCCTGAACCAATCATTTACATGCTCTTAGAGTGGGGGTTTCTATAGCAATTTGTTTGACAGGATGAGGTTACCAGCCCCATGCACAGCCACATACTAATCGCCTTGTACGACACGCTTGAGGGTGCAGTAGTTACCTTCTTTCTATGTCTCTTCAGAGACCCCCCCAGGAGCGTACACTGGGCCATATACTATGTGTGCTACTATAATTATTCTGATTGTTGAGCACAGTGACAAATACTACCAGGAGATTTAAAAGTCATTACGCATTTTTATATTGTTATTTTTTCACTTATATCCAATTAATTTGAAATGAAACAAACGTCTAAATAAAGATGATTAACTGTCATTTTATTATATAACATGACATGTTACATTAACATAACAGCTGAGCGTGAGATGCGGTCTGTTGAACAAATAATTTGTTAGCGGGCAGTAACTTTTGTTTAATATTTTAACGTCAGTATTATTTTAAGGCTATTTTAGGTTTTATTTGATTTTTCTTTCTGGACATAAACAAATAAAAAATAAAACTTAATCACATGAAAAAAAAAATAACATTTAACTTCTTCCATTGCTAGCATTGATTCTGAAGTCTTCGATGGGTAAATAATTAAAATATTGTCACCAGGGCTATCAAAGTCTCACCCTGTCTATGGTGGAATGCAGGGAGATGGAGGTCCAACCAAGAAACAGAGGCTGTAGCACCGTCAGGCTATTCACCTCTACACAGAGTGAATGATGGGTATTTGTAAAGAAAAATTAAAGTGACTGGAAATTATGTAGATTTGTGCATTGTTGAAGACTACGTGGTTACAAATTCCACAATCTCTGGATGATTAAGCAGTAAAGACCCACAGTTTCATTTGATGATGTAGCTTAATGATAGATAATAAAATAACGGGTATCTTATAATGAAGTGAAGTTTGTTCAGACATGTTTAATACTAGAGTACGGTATTTACAAAGCAAAAAGTTTAAATAGACATATTTTATATGCTTGTTTCCAAGTGTTTTTATGTCATAAGTTAATTTTTTTAAAGCCCAATGCTTACATACTTACGGTTTTATGCACTTGTTTCGAAGCTGCTATGCGTTATGCATCTCTTATACTTTTATTTGAGCGTCTGATTGACAGAGTGGTTAGAGCGCTGGTCTCTCGCGGCAAAGATGCCGCGTTCAAATCACGGTGCCATCACGCTCTAGTCTACCCAGCTGTGAATGGGTACCTGACTTTGAGTTAGGGAAGGAAAAGGCAGCGAGGAAGGGAACTGGTGACCCCACCTCTCGATGCTGGACCTAGTATGGTGAAGTCTCTAACACTTCACTACCCTAGGCAGTATCTGCTATGGGACAACCTTTACCTTATACTTACTTACTTACTTACTTAGTCGTTCCCCTTCTACCGTGAGGTGTAGAGGTTTGGAAGAGAGAGCGCCAGACCATTCTATCAGCTGTCGTCGCCTTTAGAATCAGTCCGGTTTTCTCTCTTGTAGTTCGCGTAATCATGATGTAAAGCAAACAGGTGATTGGCCTGTTGTGCCTTTGCATGGTGGAGGGGCTGCCTCCTTACGGCCTCCATGCAGGCCGCCCTCCTCCTTTTTCATCCGGGCTTGGGACCGGCATTGGCGGAGTTTCCTTTACCTTATACGGTACTTTTATTTACAGCAGCTCACCCGAACTGTTCTTTTGATTTTAAAGCATCACTTCAACTTTTTATTACAAAAAAAAAAAAAAAAAGGTGGTGTTCCGAAAGCGAAGCCCTTCCATTGCACTTCGGTGAGGTTGACCTTTGCGATTGTGACAGCGCAATGCTCAGATGCATAATTGCATCTGAGTTACAATATAAAACATTAACATATAATAGGCAAATAGTGGACAAGACAACATGACTGCATGCTCTGTCAGCAACATGGTGTCAGATAATATAGTTTAATAAAATAAAATAGAATGCTAACATATCGCACAAACAAACACATGCAGAAGTTATTTCACACAATTTAATTGTTACAAAACTGAAACCAGTTGACACTGGGGTCGTGAGCTGTCAATCAAGAGAACGCTTAAAACAAAACAAAAAGCATTACGTGCAGGTCACTGGGTGCTGCACTAGAAACTTTGAGTGACAGCTGTTGTTGGTCCTATACGATGGTTCTCACACTGGTAGAGAGTACTCTAAAGTTAACACTAAAAACAAAGACAAACATATATTTTTGACTGACATCTTATTATATTTATAAGAGAAAGGTATGTAATGTTGATTGATATAAGTTACATTTAGGAAAATGAATTTGATTTTAACCATAAGTACTGAACACATGTGCTTGTGAATGGGACACTGTATATGAATGATTGATAGTTTGGTATTTGTTCTTAATGAGAGTATTTGTAGAAGTGCAATTGAATTGCACAATTAGGACGTGAGAAAGAGTTATTAGATTTAAAAAAGATACGTGCTGAAATCAGCAGTTTACACGGTTGTCAGGTTTACAAAAATCATGAAATCCTGACACTTTCCCATGCAATAGCCTAGAAAACAGGTGCTAGGTGCAAAATGAAAGGAAATAAATACTAGTGTTAGTACAGTCAACTTGAGAAAGCTCGGAAACAACCATGTAGAAGTAGGCTGCAGTGAGAAGACTCATAGTGCCGACCTTTGTTTAGAAAAAGCTATTAGACGTAATAAAGAGCTCACCAAGCGTTTTCATTAGTAGATTTTACTAAAGTCAATCATCATAGTCTGAAGTAGAAACGTCCAGCACTACCTACAATATCCTTGGTGAGCGTCGTCAGCACTGTAGCATGATAACCATTGCCTAGTAAATGAATGAAAGAAAAGGAAATATGGCCTGTGTTGCACGCACGGTGTTTGTCTATTCTTGGAAGACAATATGGGTCAACCAATCAAAAAATAGGAGCTTGCTGGAAAACCGATCGATAATGCTACGACAGTTTACTATAGAGAATAAAACCGTACGAAGTAAAGGTTAGTGACTGTATAAGTGTATGTAATGCCAGAAATGGGTGAAAATGGTCTCTTTTTACCAAGGATAACTCTAATTCTATGTTTGTCAAGGGGAAAATGGATGAAATAAGTACTTTTGGAGAAATGTGCTAGTAAAGGTGGATGAATCGCCATTGCCTTTCTAAAGGACTTATCTTCAGAATGTTGCTGCTTCAGTTCTTTGAATAGTAGTCAGGATCATCAACTCTGTGACTCCTGGCTGAGAAGATGGGGTCTATCTCCAGGCTTTATATGGAGCTCTCAACTCCCACACGCTCTTTTTCTCAAGTAACTGCAACCACTAGGTAAATTCGTGATATAACCCACAAGTAAATAAGTTCACACACACTCAAGCTGACTGGCTGTAAAAGGGTTCTTAGCCTGCTCTACCAGTCAAACCGGCAAAGGCTTGGTCATACAGTTGTTTAGTATACGTCAGATCAGTGTGATTTTTATGATTTCAATGGCGGAAAACTACAAAAGTTTGTTACTATTTATAGCAATACACCCGAACCAATTAGAGGAAAGTCAAAAAGTTAATTTTTTTTTAGACTAGTATTTATGCGATTCTAAGCGTGTCTGTATGATCTGACTAAATTTGAATATTATATATATAGTTTAGTTGGGGACCGATTTTAATTATCAAAAGTGATAATCAAACGGCCAATTTTTCTCTATCGTTCTATATAGTTTTCCCTTAGTTATTCCTTTGCATTCAAATGTGGGTAATTTTTTTGTAATTAAATTGGGCCTTACCCTGATGTGAAAATCTCACTAAATTAAATTTTCTACTACCATAAAAATTTTTTTATGAGGGAATCTTTATGTGTATATGTTAAGCAATATCAGCGCTATAATTTGAGATATCCCTTTCATTTTAATTATCTTTAGTTATTAAGAAATAAATTATTTACGTTCGTTCAAAAACACAAAATAGGCATTATTTCCCCGTCAACCAACATTTTCTTACCACTACAAAATATGGAAACGATTTGATTGGTTATTAAATTTATACTATGCTCTTCGATAATTTTTGGGGTGGGCGGTAACTTTTTACTTGTTTCCTATAAAAATTCCAATACACTAGTTAAATTGTTGGCGGTAAATTAGACTGGCCCCTCAGAAAAATTTCAAATACTGTAGTTATTTATAGATTTAAAAATACGTTAGCTAGTTTGTTTTTGAGCGGGGAATTTGAGTGTGTTGTCATACGGATTCACTTCACTACAGCCCTGTTACGGACAAAATTGAACACAATCACACAAGAGATACCCAGCAAACAACACATGGCAATAGAACAAAACATACAGCGAAGCAAGCAAATAGGCCAAATAGTTGACTCACAAGGAGACATACAAACTCAGGCACAACATATAGCAAAAGCCTTTGAGGACTACTATAGAAATCTTTACACAGAAGAAGGAATACAACCACATATACAAGACACTTTTATGCAATACACTAAGAAACTGGGCAACAAAGATAAACAATCTCTTGATGCAGAACTGACCCTAGAAAACATAACATACGCAGTAAATGAAATGCAAAAAGGCAAGTCACCAGGACCAGACGGACTCACAGCTGAATTCTACCAACATTTCTTCCCCATGTTAGGCCCTCTCCTACTAAGAGTATATTCCGAATCTTTCGCGAAAAAGGAATTTCTATCTCGTTTCAACTTGTCATACATCACTCTAATCCCTAAGGACGATTCGCACAAAACAAAGATTAAAAACTACAGACCAATATCACTCCTCAACACCGACTATAAAATTTTAGCCAAAACCCTAACAAACAAACTAAAACCGTTCATGGCGACACTCATACACGAAGACCAACAGTGTAGTGTCCAGCACATAAACATTCATCAGCACGCACACTTCATAACAGACATCATAACCTACACACATCATAAGGATTGCTAGTCGTCAATCCTATCGCTAGACCAGGAAAAAGCTTTTGACAGAATATCCCACTCATACCTCCATAAAACTTTACTACACTGAAACATTGGTGAATACTTTAGAAAGTGGATTGAAATTATATACACAAAACCTGAAGGCAAGGTTTTGGTAAATCATTCATTTACTAGGCTGACAAGATCTGTTAGGTAGGGATGTCCCCTTTCTCCTCTACTCTATGTACTCGCTCTAGAACCACTGCTAGAGAAAATTAGACAAGACAGTACCATCAGAGGTACTTTTTTTCAAGGTAAAGGGGAACAAAAGTTGCTTGCCTACGCAGATGATACCACCTTCTTTCCCCCCAATGATGAGTCTATACAAAATATTCTAGACACTTTCACGCTTTTTGGTAAAGGTAGTGGGTCAAAATTTAACGTCCAAAAGTCTACAATTATGGGTATAGGCAGATGAAAAAACAAAGCGGATTTTCCCTTTGATTTAACGTCAACAACAAACATGAAACTGTACGGTATTTACTTCCCAACTCATCCGAACCGCACACACAGTCACATGGCAGAACTTAGTCGCATATACCACGGACACACTTCACCGCTACAAATACAAAAATACAACCAATTTTTCCAGAAGTGCAATAGTGAACTGTTTTATTATTCCAAAAATAATTTACATTGCTACAGTCTTTAACCCTCCACATCATACGGTGACAGATAATAAATGAGATTAGGCGTTTTGTTTTTGGGCACACTTTATTTATCATTAAACATCAAACACTCATGCAAGAGAAAAGATTCGTGGGAGTTGCCCTCCAGGATATAGGGACAAAAATAAAGGCACTTCGAATCAGACATGTAGGAAATATAATAAGAGACCAAGAACGACACACATACGCCCATTACTACGTATCGCTTAGAATTGCTAGACTGAGGCCACTAAAGAACAATTGTGGCCGTATGATCACCACCACCAATATTCATTATGCTAGGGCCGAAGTATAACAAAGCAAACTGCCATTGTGTTTGAAACAGACAATAGAATTGGTAACTAAAATAAAAGAAGAAAACAAAGTTAACCCTGGAAAATTAACATTAAGGGGAGGGAAATATACGGCAAGGCGTTAGTATCATCAGTTACCATAGTAAGCTACTAGAATGCAGGTTAAGCTTAGCGGGGTCACGTGATGTTTGTTACCCAATGAATAGGTTTTTTGAGCTCGATTGAAGCCAAGCGACCGGCAAATTTCCCAGTGGGATAAGCAGTTAGAAAAATGGTCTGGAGTTAAACAGACGCGTCTAGTGATAGAGTCCTGAAGAATGATGCACACGTAGTTAGACGTGAGGAATCCGGCTGGGTTTCCAGTTTGATTAACCTCAACAAGTTTTGTGTAAATATTTCTTGGACGTGATTGAAATCACGAGGAAATGTGTAGTTCATTTCTTACTACCAGTAAGTAGACTCTCGCCAAGCTTTGTTTTATGTACTTTTCAGAAATGTTTTTCATGTGACAAATCTTGGATAAAGAAATGGATGTTATGAAGAGCAACCCTGAGCTTGCCCCAAGAAATCAGACTAAAATAAAATAACATTATAAAGTACAGTAAACAGGAAGGATATATGAAAATCTGGAAAAATCAGTTCAGGACCATGAATATTAGCACACACAGTTGATTAACCTTCGTTTATTTGGTGAAGCCATTAGTCATGGAAGAATACTTAAAGAAAAATGAAAGAATAACGTTGAAGTCTTATCATGAATGTACATATGGATTGACTTTTTGCTTGATGATGCATTTGAATACTTTTGGTTTGATGTAAATAAAGTTCATGGCAAAATATCGCTTTCAAGGATTTTATAAACTTGTTGGAAAAGTTTGAAGTCATTGTATTGTTTCACTTGAAGATTAAGTTTTGAATGATCCACAACTCTCACAATTAAAACCAGCAATAGAAGGACTGATGGATGAACCTGGACCTTTAAATAAAGAGTGAGACAATCTAACATCTCTGGCGGGCTACAAACCAGTACTAAGTCAAATCTCACGTCATTCAAATAATACTATATCACTCCATATTGCACCCCGGTTACATAATCCCTAAATGGTACCGTGCCCAGTCTCACAGGAAATAAAAGTAACACTGGGTGAGACGGCTACATATAATACTAAATGATGCCCGTGACCAGTCCTTCTGAGAGCATAAGGATCACTGTGAGCCACTGTACAAAATAAATCAAACTGACAATGCACAACAAACACGCCCCGCGCCACCCGCCAAACTTTAACAAGGAAAGTGAGAATTGTCTGCCAGGAGGATATCCTAAAGTCGACGCATATCCCACCGTCCAATATGAATATTTATATGACTCGACTACAGGTGGGTATTATGCTGTACAGAAACCCAATAAATGTCCCAATGAGAATGAAGAATTTTTTTTACAACTCCGCAACAGGTGGATACTACACTATTAAGGACATGCAAAGAAGAAATGAAAACTCTTCACATGGAAAGAAATGAAAATCTTACATCCAAGGCGAATATGATGACAGCTGTTCGTCAGATCACATAGTAACATACGCGGACAGGCGAGGTTACAATGTTAACAGTAGGAAGAAAATATATCAACGTAAAAGTCGTCCTCAGTTTGACAGGGATAGATGCATTATTGATCACCAGAGACACGAAAAACTACATAAAACAGGGCAGAAACGGAGGTACCCAATCCAGGCCGTTCCCAGTTCAAACCCCAGTACAACCCACTCAGATACCCCAATGAGAAAACCACCATATTATTACCCCAGGGAAACAGAGAGCAGACCACGTAACAAACACTGGGACACACTGAACAAAAGAGGACACAGAATGGCAGTTCGAAATTTTATAGCTGAAATAAAAGCCAGAAAGATTTGGGAGTTCAATAATGTAGCATTAGAGAACGGACGACCAACGGGCTGATCACCCGTTTGCCAGTCACTTCGATTACGGAAACAACAGCAAATGGATTGATTTGCCATTGCCCTAAAGACGCCAATAGGCGTGATGGGAAACAATGGCAAAGAAAACCTATCTGCTGTTGCCCTAAGACGCCACTAGGCGTAATGGCCACTGACTGCTTTGACGGTCGGTGGCTAAGGACGGAAGAAGAAAGAAGAAGAAGAGAACGGACGAGGGTGTCGCATAACGACAGCAGATAGACATTGGACATACAAAAGTCAAACAAAACAAGGGAAGAAAGACCGCATATGCCACAAGATAAATTTAGTTCGTATGGATAACACTCATCACACCCACGGGTATAACAAGCAACCCAAACAGAAAGAAACACCAAGGAATAATCCACGTCACCAGAAACATGTCGATTGTTCCACACAAACAACCCCCATCAATTATATTATTTGGAATGAGGAGAAAAACATCACCACAAAGGCACATGCGAAACAACTGCAAATTGATAATCACCGCCCCATTACGCCCATGACGACCTCTACTAGACCAGTCAGAAAAGCTACTTTACATTACCAACCCTCCAGTACCACTTCATCAGAAACGTCAGACTGATTTCGACCAATATGATCCTCTGCCCATGCCACCCACCGATGCCATACAACGACTAGTACGAGAAAGAGTTTCTTCTGAAAGTGAAGATGACAACCCCCAGCAGAGTTACGCCAACGCCTTCAATACCGAGATTCACGAATACAGAATGAGACAAACAGGCCGCCGACATCACAAGAAGGAAATACCACGTCCGCTTTTATTCACACTCAAACCTACTCACGTAGTGAACATTCGTCACCCGAAATTTACCATACCCCAAGTTCAGGGTGGAATACCAATGACAACAACCTACTGATGCACTGCAAGAAAACAGTCGTCCCTGCTGAACAGATAGATCCTGATTACACCCTGTAAAGTTTCTTTTCTTCTTTCCACTCTGTAAAGTGTCAGTCGGTATGCTCTGTAAGGAAGAGTTGTGTGTTGTTGAGATCAGGCATGCTCCAGTCTACCCAGCTGTAAATGGGTAACTCACCCTAGTCCTGAGTTAGGGAAGGCAAAGGCTCCAGGGGAAGCAGGCCCTAAACTTGGTCACTCCAACCGACGCAGGATGGTGTATGTATGAAGTAGAAGTGTAGAGTGTGATTACCGCGAATGGTGTACTGTTCGTGTGCTGACCAATATAACCACTCATACACATGTGTCTACAAGGCACCAATGCAGACTGCTGGAATCTTTGTTTACTCAATTTATTCAGACGTACACACTGGGACATACGAGTACATCATGGTATGTTGACATATCAATTTGTAGGTATACATAGCAGATCTGAAGTCATGACACATTCAGAAATAATGGGCAGTACATCAAAAGTTCAATGTCATGATACATTATGGCCGCATCCCCCTATCTGACTAAACGCGTCAGTGAAGGCAGATCGGTAAATAACTAAAGTTACTTGACGTCCATAGTTTGTAGTATATATTATGAAACCACGAAAGGGGGGTTTCTAGCAAGATTGAGATCTCCCTGTCACTGTCCGATAATAGGATAAATAATCTGTTCTCTTGGCAGTGATCAAAACATATGATGACCGAAATCTAACATGGCTGCCTCCCTGAGTTGTCGTTCACTCATTCATAGGAAGGAGAATATAAGCCAGAGTTAATTTATAATGGGTATATAAATGATTTCATAAATGTTTCCATACAGCTCTACGGTGATCAGGTTAATTCACGTAGCCATAACCGCTGCAGGAAAGTCTGTCATCTTCGTCGATACAAAACACGACCCTAGCGATACGAAGCACAATGTTCCATCTAGGTCGAATCGACATGAGATCATCAAAATAGGGTCTGGCAATACATGGAGTCCGAATTATACATTGTACCGTACCTTAGGAGAGTCTCTAACATAAAAACTATAGTAGAGATACCATCTCCTTTAGAAGAAAACCACTTCATGAATTATATTTCCTTAAGAATCTACCAGCCCTTTGAAAAGTGCGTACCCGCCATTATCACGGTACATCGGAACTCATCACGACTTGTCAAGACAACTCATACTTCCGCTAGACCGGAATAACAAGAATCTAGTCCCTCCTACCCATCCAAAATATACAATATAGGACTGATTCTACTTGTACTAATAATATGTAATACATATGAATTCAGGCCATAAACACAATAAGCAAATTAATATATTTTCTGGCCCTAAAAAATAAGTACAAACGTAAGCGCAATATCCTTGCGCTGGATCAATATCCAGAACGATTACTCCTATAATCAAAAGTGTGAATCAAACATGGATTCTCTCGCTTTTACCATAGACAGCATTTTCATACACAAATGAATGAATGTCTATATTTTTCCCATATTAAATAGCCATATCGATTTTTGTAATATGTGCGTCAAAATATGCACGCAACACACCCCGAAACAGTTTACAGAAGCACCCACAAGTAATTTTAATCGGGATGAAGGAGAAGTAAAAACAAAAGAGCAGCATTTTAACCCTGAGGCAGCATTACATTACAAAAAACGAACCTGATGACGACAGATGTCATATTTATATCAGCAGGAGACTGATATAGATACACTAGACACAGATAGTAGTACATAATCCGTAGACAGCGCCCCACCCTTAGCAGATCGCACCACTGTCAAACGCCCGCACCTTCCTGAATCTGATGAATCACCTCCTAGAACCAAGTTTGTCAAACTACCACAGGCACATGTGAGAAGACAGATCCGGACGAAACGTAGACACGTTTCCAAAAACAAAGAAGCTTCGCCAGTCACGCCCCCTCCAACTACATTGCAATCGTCACTGATGTCTTCAGCTCCCCAACACACAGTCAAAGCTATGACACTCACTGTGTCCACCACACAGTACGATGCTTGCCTAACCAGCAGAGAGATTGCAATGCTAGAAATGGTAAAGGAACTCAAACAGATGGCGAAACTTTTATAGGCACCCAGTAGTGTCCTATCTGCTTGCCAATCCAAGCAGGTGTTGCTGAGTTATTTGCCGGTTGAAGATCATGCACTGAGTATGGTTACTTTAGTGATCTCTTGTTAATCGTGCTTGTTTAGTATTACGCGAATTAGGGTGAAGGTGTTCATACAACTCAGTAGCATGGTATGAAGAAGTAGTTCATGTAACTTGAACTCAGCAACATTAATGAAGTAATTAATGCCTTCAGATTGAGTCCGTAATATTTAATCACATGTACACACAGGATGATCATTTCAAACAGGAACAGAACATAAGTCCTTATAAGTCATGCATAAATTAATCAATAACGTAGACTGCTGGTTTACGTGTCAATGTCCGTTTAAGGATACAATGCAGTATTGTCGTCAGAACATCACAGCTATATGCACGCGCAGCTAGACATGGCTACCTGCCGACAGTGAGACTGCGAGTCTGAATATTTCATACGAATTTGACGATTATTCTCCTCCTTCTGAGAATTCTAGTTAAATACTAACCTCCATAAATTTTCCTCTCATATAGAGTTCTAGGACTGACCCTGGTCCATCAAAAATGCACATATAAATGGCTATATCATGCCATTGAATTGGAAGGTTAGAAAAACGCAGCTATTCAGCTTGGCGGTCAAGTAACAAAGGGTAGCGTCTCCTAGTTACCGACTGTGTCCTAAACAACGCTAGACACGTCATAATCGATCGTGTATGGAGCGTTCAATAATTGAAACATCTATCGCAATATATTAAATGTCTTAACCTTTACGATTGCACGTCTGCTAACCTTTAGCAGACGGCGTTAAGAGCATATACCTTAACAATTCCCTGTACACCGGGGAAAAAAAAATCGATAGATTTTTTTTTCAAGATCTATCCGACTTAACAATTTTTTCAAAAAAAATTTAACACAATTGTGACATATGGCCGACGATGTTCTGAGTAGAACCGTGTCGCGGTCATGTCAACTAACTATTTGTCATAGTCATCTAACATTAATCATATTATATATCAATATTATACATATTATTATATCAACTAAATAAAATGTCCAATGTTAATAGTGAATGATAGAATTAAATTAAAGTAAGGTCTGTCGTATTAGTATGTCATATAGGAATTAATTTGACTAATTAAAATTAAATTAATTAATTAAACTAAGAGTTAAATTATTAAGATTCTAATGTAACGCGATGTTATGAGAGAAGAAAAGACAAAATAAGTGAGAAGAAATAGAAAGAAATTCGAATATAAGTTTAACTTAATTGTGTGTGTTAAGTGTTAGTGAATAATAACTATCTAATTTAACTAACTAAATAATGTATAGGTACATTAAAAAAAAATATTAATCTAATACTTGTGTGAGATTTATTTTCTCTTTTCATAATTTCTTCTTTTTATATTTCGTTCTCTTTTTTTGTTCTTTCATTTCATTTTTTTCTCACATTTCATTTTATTGATAATAATTCAATTAAGAAGTTAAGTTAACTAATTAATTAGTATAGGATATGATGATCCATCCGTAGTCTTGATCCTGATGAATTCTTTTAGGCAAAAATGTTCAAACGTTTACGTTGGAAAGAAATGTCATTTATCCCAGCATCCAAGAATTAAGTGCACATAGGATAATAAGTTCGACTTGTCGTCAGATATTGTTCCATGATTGTTCAACGAATATTCATATATCGTGTATGGACGTTAGACGAAGTTTCAATGTCAATATGTATACCTTGATTGTCTTTAGTTCAATTCTGTGATGCATATAGTGTTCAATGTAGTGATGATTGACGTATTTTTAGGAATGTCAATGTTGATTATTCGTCGTCAATAGGATTACGTGACAACGCATCCGCCACAATGTTTTCAGTGCCAGGAATATGTTCAATGGAGAATTCAAATGGCTGTAGGATGATTGCATATCTGGCGAGTTTTTGGCTCTTATGGTTAGATCGACGCAAAGATGCTACAGCACGTTGGTCCGTCTGTATGGTGAAGGGAGCACCAAGCAAGAACTTTTCAAGTTTAGTTATTGCCCATATCACTGATAAAAGTTCCTTGTCCACTGTGGAATACTTTGTTTCTGCCGGCTTTAGCTTTCTTGAAATATATAAGGTAGGATGTAGAATGCCATCATGGTTCTGGAGCAGGCATGCACCAATGCCGTAGTTACTAGCATCTGTTCGTAAGAAAAATCTTTTGGAAGCATCGGGAAGTCTTAAAATTGGTTCATGCGAGAACAAATTTATAATTTTGTTGAAAGTTTCACCGCATGCACCAGTCCATGTCACCTTCACCGGCATGTCTTTTTTTAACAATGAAGACAATACAGCCGTGATGGATGACAAGTTTGGTATGAATCTACTGTAATATTGAACAAGTCCTAACAAACTCCTGACCTGTTTCTTCGTCTGAGGAACTGCTATGTTTAGAATTTTGGAGACTGTACTAGGTAACGTTCGGATATATCCCGATCCAATGATATGTCCCAAAAAGGTTATCTCATTACACGCGATTTGCACCTTTGCAGGTTTAGCAGTTAGATGATAATTTCTTAGAGTGTCGAAAACATATCTAAGTCCCGAAACATGTTCCTCAAACGACGAACTAAACAAGCATATGTCGTCAATATATGTAATAACGTCTGGTCTACCTGATAAAATTTGTCGCATCAGGCGAATGAAGGTAGCTGGCGCATTAACAAGCCCAAAAGGCATCACATTCCACTGGTATAGACCTTGTGGAGTGGAAAATGCGGTGTAGTACTTAGCCTTTTCGGTCAGTGGTATCTGCCAATAACCTTTAGTTAAGTCTATCTTACTAAATATAGTTGCGTTGGATAGACGTGGCAGTAAGTCGTCGATAAGTGGATGTGGTTCGCTGTCAACTATAGTCTTAGCATTTAATTTTCTATAATCAACACATAGTCTGATGTTATTGTCCTTCTTCCGGACAATCACTAATGGAGAAGAGAATGGCGAATTACTAGTCTCAATGATTCCCAGAGACAACATCTGTTCAAGTTCCTTAGTAGTTTTAGCAAGGAAATGTAAAGGAACCGAATAGGGATGTACACGAATAGGTGTATCATCATTGAGAGTAATGTCATGACTGATAGCCGATGTGCGACCCGGGACGTCGGTCAACACATCTGGATAAGATTGTAATAGATTAGCAATCTGTAGACGCTGTTGCGGTGTAACCGTTGAAGAGATGGTTACATCCCGCCAAGATTCAGTAGGTTGAACTACTGGTACCGGTAACGGTAACTGTACCTCAGGAAAAGAAGATTCTTCTTCCTGGATGACGGATAAGTTAGAATAATAACAAGTAGATACTGTGTTGTCATCTAGTTCATGAAAAATTGACTGTAAGTGTTCAGGACGTGTATGAAATTGCTTGAGCATGTTAATATGAAATATCTTTTTGTGTCCCTTGATATCTAAGACGTATAAGAATAAATGACCAATAAGGAAAAGAAATGATGACTGACTAGAGCTGAGTCATCAAGAAATAAGACAAAAGGGTGAGCGTACACCATTATCTGCGTGGCGCAGAATCAGGTACTAATTGTAACTTTAGATAACGGTGATGAAAATAAACACCATTATCACGCTCGATTACCCAACGAGCGTCTCGATTGTTACGAAATGTAACCATCGCCTGTCTATTCTGCCCATTGCATGATGGCAGAAGACGAACAAACTTAACGTTTGCTGTATAATCAAAAAAAATTCTAAGTGCCTGCCAGGTAGTATCCTGCGGCAGATTTCGCACTAACACTGTGCGAGAATACGCACTTTTCCCAATATATGTAGTATCATTGTCACGAAATAGTGGACAATGATGATATGTATTCTTTGTCAAAGAATTAACCTTCCCTTTCAACACCGACATTGTCTTTCTGTTGGATGTCGTATCATCCTGACTGGACTGAGGATGATACCTATCATCACCAAAGGTATTAAGTTTCCTACATGTCGTAGACATGTCTTTACTTTGCTGGGCAAAGTAAAAACTTTTTCATCATAATTATTTGTGTTAACTTTATGTTTCCTTTTAAGTCCAGCATTATTATTTAACCTATTATTCTTCCTCATAATGTTTTTGTCAATGTTGACAACGTCAACAGTTTTATTAGGATCAGTTATATCCTTAGTATGTTGTCCAATAGATCTATCATCTTCATCAATTTCCAGGATAGTACTGAGAGTGAAGTTGGAAACTGCTGTGCCACATGTATTTATGTTGTTGGCACGAAGTGTAGCCATATCAACAACAGCGTTAGCGTTGCTAAAAGAATGCACATTTTTTTTCTCCCAATCATTAATTTCTTTAGGAGTGCAATCTTTACTGCCGTGTATACGACCAACCATCAGATCAGCTATAGGCTTTTTTAGCATACATACTTTTACGTTCCCTGTGAAAAAGGGTGTTCTAATATGAACAATAGCTGTTGGGTAGAACTCAATAGTTCCACCAAATGTCATGCAGCGTACATATTCTCCTGTCGCACAGCTAGGATGTACCAGCGACTGACGTACACCAATCGTTGTGGATCCTGAATCCCTCAGCACTGAGACGACGGATCCATTAACTAATCCCCTGTTAAAAATTAGTAAGCCTGTTCCATCGTTGACAGCAAGACCTACCTCTGGTGTAATATGTCCGCAGTTAAGCACTGTTTCTTTCGCCTTCTGAAAAATAAGATTGCATTGTTGGCAACTATTTGCCACATTATAATTAATAGCAAAACATGCAGCAGAAGACTGTGTTGTATTATTGTCAAGTGGGACCTGAGCTATAGGGGTAGTATTATTTGTAACTGCCGCCCCTGTATTATGGTTGTAATGAGATGATCCCCGAGAATGAGATCGATTCCGAGTATAATTGTTAGAATTATCTCGTCGTCCTCTATAGTAACTATTATCTCGATGTCTCGAGCCATGATTATTACCATTCCAGTTATTATTATTATTGGGAGTACGTGATCGATTATAATTAGTGTTATGTTGACCATTGTGGTAGTTTGTTTGAGGTGAATAATTTCTATCTCGTGATCTACCTCTGTTTAACTCATTTTTATTGTTGAAATCATTATTATGTCCCTTCTGAAAGTTAACATTGTGATTTCTTTGGAACCTGCTTCTGTCTACACTGTGATGTCTTTGTTTGTTATTATGATTGTAGGCCATATTAGACGCCACAGGTAGAGGTTCTCTTAATGAGGAGTTAGAAATGGTTGCATTCGGATGTGCCGAACAGTAGTTTAAAGAAATTTTTTTCTAACTCGTCAATAGTACCTGGTTTACGCTCCTGCAAATATGCAAAAAATGGCTGGCTAACCGAAGATAATACCTTATCCCGTAGTAGCAAATCAACTAATTTGTCGTATGATTTGTTGACTTCTGCCAGTTCAACCCATCTATTAAATGTATTGC
Organism: Oreohelix idahoensis; assembly: GCA_024509875.1. Classification (NCBI taxonomy): domain Eukaryota; kingdom Metazoa; phylum Mollusca; class Gastropoda; order Stylommatophora; family Oreohelicidae; genus Oreohelix; species Oreohelix idahoensis. The sequence continues at coordinate 61,068 of JAMPIV010010440.1, read as the reverse complement.
GTATGTTCGCAATGAATCCTGCAAAATCTTTTGGAGATTCAGGTAAAATTCCCTTAAATTTCAACCTACAGTGTTCCTCGTCCAGGTGAAACCTTCGTAAAAGCAAGGACTTAATAGCACCGTAGTTATTTGCTATTGATGGGTCAGCATTTTGAGAAGCCGTCAATGGTTCTCCAACCAAGAATTCATTTAACTTGAGTACCCATGACTCTTCAGGCAAATGATTTGTTTTGCAGGTCTGTTCAAAACGTGACAGGAACGATGAAAGGTCGTCCACGTTTAAGTTGAGAGTGGGTAATTTAAAGTTGTAGAAATGTTTAGTTTGGCTGGATGACGATCCATTTTGTGCGTTATTATTCTGGTTTGCATCAGCACTTTGTGCTTGTAATCTTGCTGTCTCCAATTTAATACGCGCCAATTCCATTTCTTGTTGTAAAATAATTTCCTCTCGTTTCAATTTATTCTCTTCTTCCTGTTGAGCAATTTCTCTTAATCTATTTTCCTTGGCAATTTGCTTCATCTCACGTTCTGTTTCCTCTTTCTTTAATGCAGCCTTTTGTTCCTCTTCCTCTTTCTTTAATGCAGCCTTTTTCTCTGCTTCTTTTCTTTCACGTTCCTCCATTTCTGCTTTATGTTTTTTCCAGTTCTGCCTCAGCAAACTGACGAAGTTCTTGAGATTTATAACCATATTCCTTACCAATTTTAACGAAATGGTCTATAGTAAGCATTTTGACTTTTATCTGTAAGTAATTATTGATAATTACTGATTAAAATAGTCAATAGTAGCTTCAGAGTAATTATTATACTTACTCAACTTAGGAATATTCAATATAAATAATCACAATAGTACTGAACTCTTATGTCTAAGTTCAACTAATAGACAATATTTTGTAACAATATTGTATCTAAATACGAACTATATCATAAATAGTTATGATATCTGTTAACTATAATGTAATTACATCACACAATTAATCTCAATATCCAATAATGTTGGGGATGATTCCTAGTAATTATATTGTTCAATGTACTAAGTCACTCTCTTAGTACCAGAAAAGTATATTAAATAATATACAATGGGTCTATTACCTCAAAGGTAGACTATAAGATTATTTTATTTGGTCAATATATATATATTATATTATTATGCCCTAGGCATCTCTTATAAATTGTAGTGCTACTTTCTTGGACTATCACTGCATAATTATGCAATGTCCCATATTAACCTTAAATATCAGAAAAAATTAATTAAATTAAATTACAAGTGTATTATTGCATATAATATCATATTATTAATGTAGTATTTAATATATATCATGAGGACAAACAAAACAATGATGCAACTAAAGGGTACAAACAATGTCAAGACGCAAACAAGACATTTTCACAATTAAAAAATGAATTTATGAACTAAATAAAACAAGCGGAAGTGTCACAAGCCAAATGAAGGGTCAAGGTCTGACCCGAGGTCAACTTAATATTCAAAGTACACAAAAAAAAATGACTGCAAAAAAATGATGACATCACAGGACTCATAACGGACGACCATTTAACAATCATCAAATAAATGATAGTAAGAGGAGACTGGACGAAATAGTTAACGAACATGATACAAAACTGAATAAAATTGTGAACTGAGTACGAATAAAATACACCAGTTATCTACGGAACGGTACAGCTAACACAAATCGTCAAACGACAGCAGATTTGGACAGACAGTCCAATGGCAAACCTCAATGGGGCTTCCAAAAGTGCAATCGTTTAACTGCCCTAAGAAACGACCGAAATCAATTCAGGCATCGTGAGAGCCACAGAATCTAATTTCGGTTCATCCTCCCTACCTCCCACGAATTAACAACACATTAAGACAACAAAAAAAAACATGAAACACATTCAGAAAAAAATGACATGCCTATGCAGGCAAAAGGCATGGACTCAGTATTACTGTTTGCAATGACGACAGTATTAAAACAACTAGACTTATCTTTTCCGTTGCTTAGATCAGTGCTAGAGGTCGTCAACAGCTAGGCTAATGCCCCTGACTGTCTGCTCCTGTAGTCCATATCGTGTGTTTTCTTCAATGGCTCATGTTTCCCCTGGTTAGACTTAGAAAACGACTTTGGTTTCTCCGACAGATCACCTACACGACTTTCAGTGACGTCACGTTGTTAGGCATTAGAATGAGTAAGACGTCATCTTCGACTGGATCATGTGATCGAAACTTGATCATAAATATTATGGTTAACATGTGCGTAAGGAACAGAAGTTTGTTTCTTTTTTCTGTCGTTCCCCGCATTCGGCGGCCGCCACTTTGTTGCTGAGTTATTTGCCGGTTGAAGATCATGCACTGAGTATGGTTACTTTAGTGATCTCTTGTTAATCGTGCTTTGTTTAGTATTACGCGAATTAGGGTGAAGGTGTTCATACAACTCAGTAGCATGGTATGAAGAAGTAGTTCATGTAACTTGAACTCAGCAACATTAATGAAGTAATTAATGCCTTCAGATTGAGTCCGTAATATTTAATCACATGTACACACAGGATGATCATTTCAAATAGGAACAGAACATAAGTCCTTATAAGTCATGCATAAATTAATCAATAACGTAGACTGCTGGTTTACGTGTCAATGTCCGTTTAAGGATACAATGCAGTATTGTCGTCAGAACATCACAGCTATATGCACGCGCAGCTAGACATGGCTACCTGCCGACAGTGAGACTGCGAGTCTGAATATTTCATACGAATTTGACGATTATTCTCCTCCTTCTGAGAATTCTAGTTAAATACTAACCTCCATAAATTTTCCTCTCATATAGAGTTCTAGGACTGACCCTGGTCCATCAAAAATGCACATATAAATGGCTATATCATGCCATTGAATTGGAAGGTTAGAAAAACGCAGCTATTCAGCTTGGCGGTCAAGTAACAAAGGGTAGCGTCTCCTAGTTACCGACTGTGTCCTAAACAACGCTAGACACGTCATAATCGATCGTGTATGGAGCGTTCAATAATTGAAACATCTATCGCAATATATTAAATGTCTTAACCTTTTACGATTGCACGTCTGATAACCTTTAGCAGAAAAAATGGGCAGTGATTCCATACCCATTGTATATATATAATAAAAAAAAAAATATATTCCATACAATATATATATATTTTTTTTGGGGGGGGGGGGGGGTGGGGGGGACACATCTCTGTGACCGTCGATCGGTTACAGCAATTATTTTGTGGCAAACGTCCCCCGGACGTAATATACTTTCAGATGCTGTGAAGTAACTATCCCCCTGATGATCGAGTGCTAGCCTGAGATGTCACAGCCATACCTAGAAGAAATATCCTCCCCGGACATGTAACCGCTGATGATCAGATCACCTCTAGAGGAAAAGAGAAGTTGTAATATTTGTTTTGGAAAATGTTTAGAACTAGCACTTGCTATAAACATGTATTCACTTTTATTCGCCATGTTTTGACTCCACAGCTAAGGCAGATCACAAGAATATATTTCCCATGACTTGTGTCACAGAGTATGAAATATTATCATATTGAGATGCAGAATGAGATTTTATTTAGAATAGTTGACAATATCATGCATTTCCACTAAAATTGGAGTTAAATTGTTGTATAGCCTCTATTTATAAATTAGAGATAGTCACGATGTTGCATTTGAAAATTTCAGAACCCCAGAGTCCAGAGATATGCATACCTGCATACAGAAGTGTTCACACTAATGATTGACACATTGAGAATTCATCCTCCCTTACAGGTTTTCTTTCTTGTTCCAGAGATCGACTTGCTCTTTCACATGCATCTTCGCATATTCCCGTGGTAACCTTTGCATTATGCACTGATTGTTCTTCTGTCCATTATCATTTTGAATAACACATATAGTGAATAATTCTTACAGTGAATAACTATCCCTGTCAGTTCCTGATTTGCATCCTAAGTATAACTACCTGAGATAATGTCATAACAGTTCTTAACTGAGTAAACGCCTTAAGAAGATATGTTTCTGTGTTGATTTTAATATGATCAAAAGATACCCATCTAACAGTGGAGAGAATATTATTAGAATGTCCTTGCCACACATTCATTTGGATATTGTAGAATTTTTTTTGTTATAAACTGCTTAAACATGTCCTTAAGTAGAATTTTAACTGACTGACTCATGAGATATTGACGAGAATAACAGCGATCAAGTATTTAATTATTTCATGACCATGACTGTCATAATGAACATCCTTTGATTATTTTACTAATTTAATTGAATACCGACCTCTGACTGCGTATCCTTTGTAAAAATGGAGATAAATTTGATGTATAGCCCTCTATTTATAAATTTTTCTTCCCCCAGATTACTCACGATTGTCTTGAATTTGACAATTTCAGAGTACCCCAGAGATCCAGAGAAATTTCATTTATCCATCGAGCACCACATAACTATCCTTCACTACTTGCAGACAACAGTTATGACTACACCATGTTCTTTTATATTCATTGTCCTGAGTTAACTATTTTCGGTAAACCCCCACAGTTCCAGAGATTTTACTTGCTCATTCACAGCCCAGATGTCAGCATATTCCCGTGGTAAACCTTTAGACTTAATTGTTTACTGTAATCTTATTGTTATTGTATTTTTTATCATTGACTTTAGCAAATAAATGAAATTGAAAAATACAAGAAAAGAAAAAAAAAAGAAAAAGAGAAAGAAAAAGAAGAAAAATACTAGAATACGAATTGAAATAGAAATATGTTATAGATTACAATATGATGAAGTTGTCCATGAACCACCCTACATCCTTTTTATGAGTTAATCACAGGAGGAAAGAACCATGTTTTTTTTTAATTTATTACCATGATAGTCATTGCATACCATCTTTCTCCACAGAGAGATATTTTTGAATGTAAACCACACATTTTTGGGCTATTGTAGAATTTTTTTGTTACCATCACTAAAATTCATACTGCATATGAAATGGCCATGTTTATTTTTTTCAAAATAGTAGAATTTAACTGCTTTGTAAAATTTTTTGAGAAAACATTATGTATAAGGAAAAGGTCAACCTATTGTTTCCCTCCATTGATTGTACATCCCATTATTTGAATCCACTATTACAAGAATTTCCTTTTCACTCCACCTCTCACATCCCCTTATCTTACTCTTTCCTTTCTTATTACTCTGAGAAAATATTCTAATTTATAAATTTTTCTCCCCCAATTAACTCAATTGTCTTGAATTACAATTTTGTTGTAATCTGGAGATCTTTTGTTCTTTCTATCCATTACGAGACCACAGTATACTATCCTTACAACTTGCAGACAACAGGTGATACTACTGTTCTTATTCATTGTCTGAGTTAACTATTTCTGGTACCCCCACAGTTTAGAATTTACTACAGCCCAGATGTCAGAATTACTGATGGAAAGTTTTTAGAGAAATTGTTATGGTAATCTTATTGTTATTTTAGTTTGTTCATTGACTTTTGCGAAATAAATGAAATTGAAAAATAAAGAAAAGAAAAAAAAAAGAAAAAAGAGAAAGAAAAAGAGAGAAATATACAGAAAACAAATTGATAGAAATATTGTTATAGATTACAAGATGATGAATATCCATGAACCACCCCTACACTTGTTTATGAGACATCACAGAGGACTGTTTGTTTGTTCTTCACACATTAACCCATATGTGTTCCATACTAGCACTTCATCCCCCACTGAACCACCCCTGTTTGTTTCACATATGAGTATTGACTGTTGTATGATTGTAACTGATGCATATGCCATTATTGACTTCATGATATTATTGTATGGACTGTCATTATGATGGCAGCAGACATGGATTTTGACATGAGAAAAAAGGAAGAAAAATGAATACCACAGGATAGCATGAAACCACTGTTTGTACATCATGACTATGCCATTGCCACCCCATGCAAATGTTGTACATTAAATATTGCTGTTTTTACGTGATACGTAACAGACGAGATAATATGATTGAAAAAATATGGTGGTTTAAAAATATAGAAGATATACGTGTCACGGATACACAAGAGGATACACACTAAGGAAATACGTGTTACGGATACACACGAGGATACACATATGCAGTTATGACTTTGTCATAAACCAGATATTCCTGTCTATACGTAGTCACGTGACAGATGATTGAAAATAACTGAAAATTTTTGCATGAAAGTAAGAGTATGAGACTGATGACAAAAGATAGTCTCTGATATAAGAGACGATGTTCATTTTTTGTATTGATAAATGCCTATGTGCATTTCAGACTTTGTTATCACTTAGATATTTATGTCTTAACGTAGTCACGTAACAAGATGGGAAAATATGATTGAAAATCTTGGAGATTTCCATAAGATAAGAGTTTACGAAGAAGATACTCTCTGAATATGATACCTATACTGGAGCCATATGTGTTAAGGATACACAAGACAAGGATATAAAATACGGATACATAACTTAAATATGATATTCATACAGGAACTATATGTGTTAAGGGGACACATAAAGAAGATATATGCTGATGAGATGGTTCAGAAATACTTGAAGAATATTTTGCACCCAAATGAGATTGAGGAAAAGAGATAGTCCCTATACAGGAGATGGTATTCTCCGTGGATATTAATACATGCAAATGCAGTATATGCATTTATGACTTGGTTAGAAATTGTATAATTATGTCTTTGAGTGACAGACATTTTAATATGACTAAATATTTTGAGGTTGAAATACAATTTTGAGATTCCAGGAGAAGAAGACCCCTGATGATTACCCTACTGATAGCAAATGTTGGTGATATACTGAAGAAATGTATAGATAAAATAATGCATTTATGACCCCGTTTTTATTAAAACGCCTCTGTCTTTACGAAATGATGTAACAGATAGGTCCAGTAAGACTGATAACATTTTCATAGACCACTTAATCTAACATTGTCCATTGGACATTGCATTTGACGGTCTTACTATTGGCTTATATTGTTTTTTGCTATTTTCTGCTACTGTGTAAAAACAGGTTGACCAGCTAAAACATTTTCACCCTTGAGATTAATGACATTTCCACTAGCCCACACCCTCTCCCCACATACTATAGAGATATTGATGATAGAATCATAGACCGCCCATCTGTCTGTCATACCAGTTCTGACTGCAGATGCTATAGACACTACATGAATCTGACAAATCTTCGACCTCGAAGACAGTTTCGTGTCGACAATGAAATTTTATTATTGGTCATGTGGTAAGGACATTATTGATATCATATGTTGATTGATGTATTGTTGTTATATAAATTTTTTGAAAATGTGTGTTCTTGAATATGTTTTGTTCACATTAGTAAAGTGTTAATAAATGATTGACTATGAAGATGGAAAACAGGAGTAACTAGACATAACTTGCGTGCTTTATGGATTTGGATCACCATTGCAATAATATAGCTTGGATACTATAAAGAAAAAAAAAATATGGAACATTTTTCTACAGTAATGGATACTTGAAAATAACTTACACGCATATTGATTGGAGTATCAGGAAGGTTTTCCCAACACAGAGAATTTAAACTACATAGAATATGGAAAATGTATGATGTTTTGAGAATTTTTCACCTTGTAAATTTGTGATGACATATTAACATGTTGATTGCTGCATAATAGTTATGTAAATTTTTGAAAATGTATTCTCAGATATGTTTTTGTCACTACTAGCCCATTCACATCAACACATCCAGGAAAAAACGGATAGACTTAACAAGTTTAGCCAGCAGGTGGGCTTGAACATCAATTTAAAGAAGTCTGAGGTCATGACGCTCAATGTGAGCAACCCTGAGCCCATATCAGTAAGGAATCAGCAACTGGTACAGACAGATACCTTCACATACCTAGGAAGCATAGTAACACCAGACGGCGGGGCAGGCAAAGACATCAACATCAGAATGAATAAGGCAAGAACAGCCTTCTTTAGCCTAAACAACATGTGGAAGTCCTCCCAATACAGCACAAGCACCAAATTAAGATTATATCAGAGCTGTGTGCTTTCTGTGCTTCTCTATGGTGCGGAATGCTGGAGAGTTACAGAGAAGGAAATGTCGAAATTGTCCTCCTTTCACACAACATGCCTAAGAAAAATTCACCGAATCTTTTGGCCGATTACCATCACTAACCAAGATCTGCTTACTCATAGCAAGCAAGAGGACATGCACACCATCATAGCTAGCAGACGCTGGAGCTGGGTTGGTCATGTCCTCAGAAGAGACCCCGATGCCATCACAAGAACAGCTATGCTTTGGACCCCTGAAGGAAAACGAAAGAGAGGCCGACCAAAAACAACCTGGCGGAGGACTGTGGAGGCTGAGATGCAGGGAATGAACCAGAGTTGGGGCACTGTACGAAGGATGGCCACCGACCGAGCAAAGTGGAATCAATTTGTTGTTGCCCTACAAGACGCCACTAGGCGTGTTGGCCATTGACTGCTTTGACGGTCGGCGGCTAAGGATCAAAGAAGAAGAAAGAATAATATGTCGATAAATGATTGTCTATGAGGATAGAAAACAGGAGTAACTAGACATAACTTGATTGTTTTATGGATTCGGATCATCATTACAATAATAACTTGGATTATTTTGAAATAAAAATATTGAAAACTTTATACAGTATGAATACTTGGAGATAACTTGGATTATTTTGAAAAAAATATTGAATACTTTATACAGTATGGATACTTGAAAATAACTTGGATGCAAATTGATTGGAGCACCAGGAACGTTTTGCAACATAGAAATTTTGAAATACCTTGAGTACCCTGATATAGGAGACAAAATACTTACTTATTAGTCGTTCCCCTTCTACCGTGAGGTGTAGAGGTTTGGAAGAGAGAGCGCCAGACCATTCTATCAGCTGTCTTCTTCCTGGCCTGGTTCCATTCTAGTCCTCGGTCCTTGAAAGATTGTCTAATGTTGTCCTCCCAGCGGACTCTGGGTCGTCCTGGAGGTCTGGATCCCTGGCTCTTTGTTTCCCATGCTTGTCGTGGTAGCCGATCTTCTCCCATTCTGCAGACATGGCCAAACCATCTTAGTTGGGACTGTTCTATTGGGTCTGCAGCGGATGGGATTTTTAGGCCTTGACGGATCGTCTGGTTGCGGACCATGTCTCTTCTTGTTACTTCAACCACTTTCCTCAGATACCTCATTTCTGAGGTTTGGATCTGGCTTTTGTGGGTTGTAGTCATTGCCCACGACTCGCATCCATATGTCAAGACTGGGACATAGGTGGAGCGGTATACAGCCATCTTCGTTTTCTTACCAACCTCTTTCTTGCTGAGGAATCCACGATTTATGGCCTGAAAAAGTCTCCCAGCCGCTGCTTTTCGAGTGGCCAACTCTTCTTTGATGCCTCCCTTTCGGTCTATAATAGCTCCGAGATATTTAAAGTGGTCGACCTGCTCCAGGACCTGTTCTCCCAACTTAATCTGATGTTTTCTTTCTTCTCGTGATATCACCATGGATTTTGTTTTAGAGCTGCTTATGACCATCCCTCTCTTCTCCAGCTCTTCCTTCCAGACTTGCAGGTTGGATTGGAGATGTGCCTCTGATTTAGCAATCAGGGCAACATCATCAGCAAATGCCAGCTCCGAAATATAGACCTGTCTCATCTTCCAGTACCCCACTGAATACTTTCTTGTTCTCTCCTTACATGCCTTGATGACATCGTCCATAAGGAGTATGAAGAGGTAAGGTGATAGGATATCACCTTGTCTTACACCAGTGGTGGTCCTGAACTCTTCTGACTTATGGTTTGCTGTCCTCACATAATTTCTGCAAGACTTGTAGAAGCTCTGTATAGCATGAATCAGAGGTGCTGGAATATTCTTCCTTGCCAAACAGTCCCAAAGTTTGCTCCAGGGGACCCTGTCAAACGCCTTTTCCAGATCTATGAAACAAAGATGGATCTCACTCTTATACTCCAGGGCCTTTTCACTCAGCTGTCTGGGTGTGAAGATTAGGTCTTGAGTACTTCGGTTTGCTCGGAATCCGCACTGGACCTCATCCAATTGTGGCTCAGCTAGGCGTCGGAGTCTCTGCTCTAGGTTCTAGAGTAGATTTTACCAGGGACACTGAGAAGGGATATGCCTCTATGGTTTCCACATTGTCGATTGTCACCCTTTTTGAAAATTGGTGTTATGATGGCAATCTCCCAATCCTTTGGTATGGTCTTGTTGCACCCTGCTGCCTGTAGGACCTTTAAGAGTAATAGGTCGCCTGATGCTCCCATGTACTTAACCATTTCTGGTGTTATACCATCATGCCCTGCTGCTTTGCCCATCTTGATTTTCTCTAGTGCTGCCCTCAGTTCTTCCATCTTTATGTCATCTTCACCATCATTGGTTTTCTCTTCTGTGCTAGTGGTTATCATTTCTGATGCTTCACCATGCTCACCATCCAGGAGTTCTGAGAAATATTCTTTCCATCTTTCCATTACTTCCTTCGGGGCAGTAAGCAATTTGCCTTGCTTGTCCTTTATAAATTTGAGAGGGCATTGTTTTTCTTTCCTCATGTTCTTTAGGGTCTTATAGAACAATTTCTGGTTTTCTTGTGCATCTTTTTCTAGCTTTTCTCCAAATTCTTCCCAGGACTTCTGTTTTGCTGCTAGCACTTTGTTCTTTGCTTCTGTTCTGAGTGTCACATTCTCTATATTTTTCCATTTGTCCTGTTGTGTTTTTAGCTCCTAAGTATTGTTTCCATGCCATTTTCTTCTCTCTTATTTTCTCTTTGACTTCCTCTGTCCACCAAGGTGTCCTCTTTCTCTGGTTCCCAAGTCGGACTTCACCGCATGCTTCTGCAGCAGCTGTCTTTATGATATCCTTGAATTTATTCCAGAGGGTTTCCAAGTCATCAGGTCGTTCTTCTGTGTTGCTCACTGCTGTAGCAATAAGCCCCTGATATCTGGTCTTAATTTCTGGCTCTCTCAGCTTGTAGGTCCTAATGCTCATTTCTCCTGCTCGTTTACTTGGTTTCTTGCGTGATGTTGGGCAGTTCCTAGGCTGAGCAACTCTTTCAGTTGTTCGTTTGATTGTTAGCAGGTAGTGATCACTTCCAATCTCTGGCCCCCTCCAGACTCTTGCATCTCGGACATATCTGAATGAGCTTCTCCGAACAATGGCATAGTCGATCACTGACTTCTCATTCTTGGTTGGTTCACATCTAGTGTATGCATGTATGCGCTTATGGGGGAACTTTGTGTTTGTAATGATCAGATTCTGCTCACTGCAGAATCTAAGGAGTCGCTTTCCATTGTCATTGAGAGTATCTTCTCCATATCTTCCGATAACTCCACCCCATCTAGCATGGTCATTTCCAACTCTGGCATTAAAATCTCCGAGAATAATAACTTCATCTAGGCAGTCATCCACTGTCCTTTGAAGCAGCTCGAAGAATTCCTCCTTGACCTCTGCTCTCTCATCCTCATTTGGCCCATACACTATGACCAGGTTGACTATGGTTTCTCCTTCTTTTAGTTTTACAACCATAATGCGCTCCGAGACAAAGTTCCATCCCTTGATACTATCTTTTTGATTTTGGGCCACAATGCAACCCACGCCCCCTTTAGCTCTTTCAGATATGGGTACACCACTGTAGAGCAACGTGTTGCCATCGAGATCCATGACTCCTTGTCCTTTTTTCTTCGTTTCCGTTACCACTCGTGTAAATTTTGAGTGACGATAACACTTTTATTATCCAGGGTTGCCAATCGGCAAAATTTTGATAGCGTAGATAAAAGTTAAAGAAATTTTTTTACAATGATGTCCATTAATGGAGTTTGGTTAGGGTATAACAGTCTAATATATATATATATCATATAATATAATATTATTTATATAAGGATATAAAATATATAAATTAATATATATATATATTTTATATCTATAATATATATATATATATAATGGATATATATATTACATATATATAATATATATATATATATATACATATATATATATATATTATATAAATCTATATATATATAAATAATATATATAATATATTTATATATATATATTATATATATATATATATATATATATATATATATAATATAAAGTATATATATATATAATATATATATATATATAAATATATGAAATTTTTTTGGACTTAGCAAATTTTTTGAGATTTATGGGAGGAGATATTGATAGTACTCAAATGTCTCACTGCGGGATAAATTTGCAGGGCCCCGGGATCTATATGTGGCAGTATGACCACCACCACCAGCATTCATTATGCTAGGGCCGAAGTATAACAAAGCAAACTGCCATTGTGTTTAAAACAGACAATTGAATTGGTAACTAAAATAAAAGAAGAAGAAAAGTTAACCCTGGAAAATTAACATTAAGGGGAGGGAAATATACGGCAAGGCGTTAGTACCATCAGTTACCATAGTAAGCTACTAGAATGCAGACCAAGTTTAGCGGGGTCACGTGCTGTTTGTTACCCAATGAATAGGTTTTTTGAGCTCGACCGAAGCCAAGTGGCCGGCAGATTCCCCAGCGGGATAAGCAGTTAGAAAAATGGTCTGGAGTTAGACATGTGTCTAGTGATAGTCCCCTGAAGAATGATGCACACGTAGTTAAACGTGAGGAATCGGCTGGGTTTCCAATTTGATTAACCTCAACATGTTTCGTGTAAATATTTCTTGGACGTGATTGAGATCAAGAGGAACTGTGTAGCTCATTGCTTACTACCAGTAAGTAGACTTTCGCCAAGCTTTGTTCTATGTACTTTTCAGCAAGGTTTTTCATGTGACAAATCTTAGATAAAAGAAATGGATGTTATGAAAAAATGCAACCATGAGCTTGCCCCAAGAAATCAGACTAAAATAAAATAACATGAGAAAGTACAGTAAACAGGAAGGACATATGAAAAATCTGGAAAAATCATCAGTTCAGGACCATGAATTTTAGCACACAACAGTTGATTAACCTTCGTTTATTAGAGAAGCCATTAGTCATGGAAGAATACTTAAAGAAAAATGAAAGAATAACGTTGAAGTCTTATCATGAATGTACATATGGATTGACTTTTTGCTTGAGGATGCATTTGAATACTTTTTGTTTGATGTAAATAAAGTTCATGGCAAAATATCGCTTTCAAGGATTTTATAAACTTGTTGGAAAAGTTTGAAGTCATTGTATTGTTTCACTTGAAGATTAAGTTTTGAATGATTCCACAAACTTTATCACAATTTGAAAATACCAGCAATAGAAGGACTGATGGATGAACCTGGACCTTTAAATAAAGAGTGAGACAATCTAACATCTCTGGCGGGCTACAAGCCAGTACTAAGTCAAAAATTTACGTCATTCAAATAATACTATATCATTCCATATTGCACCCGGTTAACAATGTCCCACATCATTACGGCACATACCACACTTTTACAGGACAAATGCATTACAAGCCATCAGGAGGACACGAAATTGTGGCCGTGGGGAAGTGATTAGTATTAGTGTAGATGTTTTTATATATCAGCCAAAGTCAGGAATACTGGTATACTGCCAGAGATCTTTATTCTTGTTAATATCTGTCACGTAGTCCGTTCCTAACTACTTCTGTGTTGTTATATGTGGCGTGACAACTATTAGCATGTATTTCTTCATATATCTTTACTTAAGACTTCATCAACGAGAGATAATAGAGTAAAACTCTCCAGATTCAAAACAATCATTTTATTTTGGTAATTCTACCAATGCATAGTAAACAAAAAGTCAATGTATACAATTTGGTTACCTTCTCCTTGCTATATCTACTTTTGTGCGTGGCAAACTTAAAAAATGCCTTTTCCATAACAATATTCACAATGACAATCGTCATCTTCATTATTAATATTCAAAAATCTCCAATCACCCTGAACGAATGATTAAGTTATTCAGTTGAACTCCTGGGGTTGTAAATCAGCCACTCTTGATACTATAAATCGCCGGCAGTGAAAAGTAACTGTGACCTTCTCATCCGTGCGGGTACCCTCCTTATCGTGTTCTGCGTGTTGTGAGCGGGCCAAAAAATAATAAACACCGTGTTTTGAGCTCTGAATCTCGTGACCTTTTGTAACTACTGTATTTTTGCACTGTTAAATAAGTCAGACTTGAAGTTCTACTTACAGCTCAAAGAATTTCCCACACATTTTAAGTAATATTATCTTTATCGAGTCGATGTCTTGAAAAACTTCAAGATCTACGGTTGTCCGTCTGTACACACGGCATTTTCAAGATCAACCGCCTTATCACCCGAAGTTTGCCTTCCCAAAAAATAGTGCGGGCTTTTCCAGCCTTTTGGTTGGGCGGCTTAATATTTCCCTATTTATTTTATTGGTCTCCCGATGGAAGTATTTCGGCTATTCACTTAGTTCTAGTTTCAATCTGATACTCACCTATCTTAATACTATTTCCATAAAACCTCGTAACTATTCTTCCTAACAATTAGCACGAATTATGCTATAGTCATAGTAGTAGGTCGCCCGGTGACACAGATCCCGGGGTTATACAAATATATCCTGTAAGGAGACATTTGCGTTCTATCAAAAATATAAATCCAAATCCCTAAACTTCCCTGTTGAGAAAATTTTTTTTATCTTAAATCGGGGGCTCTCATGTGTGAAGATAAAAAAATATTCGTAAATCGAGGGACCATAAGTATACTTGTCTAAGTACATGCTATCATCCAAAAGATTTATGTGTTATCACCGGCCAGTAGAGGCTCCTATACAATGTTTCATAGTGATAAAGTCCCCTTCTTTTTATTCCAGTTAATGATATCCACCAAAAAATAGACATAAGTGGATGGAAGCAGACATCATCATCATCAGTTGATAAGATCTCTATGGTGTTGTTTGCTCCACTGTAGAGTATGGAATGTCAACTTGACCTACGCAGTGGTGTGTAGACATGGATTGAGTGTATAATGTGCGAATGTTAATAAGGGTTCGTGGTGTTGACAAATGTTCTTTTCTCACACTCATGTATGGCTGGAAGTCATCGACACCAACGACTGTGTACCTTTACTAAAGTTTAATTGGACGTACACACTCGACAGCACAGATAGTGACAAATCACAGGTTGGCATAATACATCATGGTACAGTGGATAAATGGTCTTGCAATGTTACATGGGCACTCATGTAGAATAATTGTATAATGGACTGTCAGTAGCCAAGCACTCAGTATCGCCCATACATATATATCATCTGACTTCACTGACTGAGCACGTCAGCTTATAAACAATATTTCAGATGGCTTCTAAACCTAATCTCGTTTAGCGACGATTCTCCAACATAATGTTCAGCACATATTTTTCCATATAATAATATTGAACCGCTAATAACGGGTTCTCATGTGTAGCAGTGATCTCTGGACTAAACAAGCGATAATACGGGCATCCCTTTTTCTCTTCTTGAAAGTCACTACATGTTTGGTTCCAAGATGGCTTCACTCGTGAGCTGTCACTCACGTTTGGATACAGATAATGAATCTGTCCTAAAGTTAGTCATTCATAAAACATTTCATTGCTCTGTAGATTTGATCATGAACAATTGAATGCATTCTACAGGATATAGTGCTGCTAGGAATCGAAGTCGTTTTCATCGAGTCAAATATATTCTCTTAGACATTCAAATCGTACCTATCGAAAATGGTGGCTTCGATCGAGAGTTCATAAAGAGTATCTTTTGATTATTACCTTGGTATCAGAAATAAGAAATATGATTCGACTTAAACTGAATTCCTTGGCATTCCAGACCATAACCTTTCCCAATAAAATACTTTTTTTCCAAACTTGGCTTACGAAAACATAAAACACTGGGGTAAAGCATACACGATAGGTCTAGACGACTATCACTTTCCCCACAAATACTGAGATCACTTTTTCCCCGGCGACAAGCCGACATAGAAAACACAGTCCCTATCAGGACGAAGCCAAATCACACCACACTCTAGCGACACATCCGCCGAATAGCCTTTGACCTCTCTAGAGACAACAGAACATATAGTTCGACTTAGAGATGTAAAGATATACAGATATAAGACAGACTCGTCCTACTCAGACAAACAATACACATAAATTCAGGCCATAGATATTCTGAAGCAAGAACAATCTATTATTACCCAAACAACGAATAAATCGCAGTAAAATGGATTCATCCGCGGAGTTCGATCGAAGAGACGGCACAACTTTCAAGGGAAGTAACTCAATAATGACTTTATTAATATTGTAAGATATCAAAGACGGAACGTAAAAGTTTTACCACACCTCCCGGGAAAAAAAAAAAAAAATGGAACATTTTTTTTTTTTTTTTTTAAATACATCTAGGAGCAACGTACAATAGGCTCACAACGCATGAATAATGCGCAGATGAAAATAACAGGAATACCTATAACGCCTAATATGAGGCTAAGTCGACTTATGGAGCGACTGGTGAGAATGTGTCTCATAAACTGAGAGAAATTATTTCTCTACAAGTATATTTTTTCCAGGAAGGTGTCATCAAAGTATAATACAATTCTGGCAATTACACAATGCCTAAAAAATTCATATCATCATTTCGTATTAGATATCTTAAATTTATGATTTATGAAGAAAAAAATCATCAAAGCACAGCGGTGAATAAACATCAATGAACCGCTATGTAGTGATACAATCATTATATTATTAAAATACAAATGTGTATCTATCATGATATAGAAAAGGAACTACTATAGAACTAGACATATCAAGAAGTCTAAGCCCTAATAGTTATGTGGAATCATGTGGGCATCTTGACAGAATGTCTGCCATCACATTATCTGATCCACGAATAGCTCGCACAGAGAAATGAAAAGGTTGAAGAGCAATTGCATATCGAGTAGACCTCGAGCTCTTCAAATTCTTACTCTGTATAGCAGTAAGAGCTTTTTGGTCGGTTTCTACTATGAAATGTGCGCCTAGAAGGAATCTCTGTAGTTTGAGGATCGACCAAACCATAGCTAATAGCTCACGGTCTAAAACCGAATAATTCCTTTCTGCCGCATTAAGTTTTCTGGAAATATACATTACAGGATGCAGAGTTCCAGAGTACTCTTGCATTAGTGCCGCTCCAATCCCAGTGGATGAAGCGTCACTACGAAGAACGAATGTCTTATCTTTAGTGGGTAGCACTAAAATAGGTGGTGTTGAAAACAATGTTTTAATCTTATCCAGAGAGCATTGGCATTCCTGAGACCAGTGGACCACATTAGGCGAACCTTTCTTTAGAAGTGTTGAGAGAGGTGCCATGATAGAGGATAGATTCTGAATGAATCTGCCATAAAATTGAATAAGACCTAACAGACTTCTCACCTGTTTTTTAGTCTTAGGGATTGAGATGTTAAGTATCTTACTAGTATTATGGTCCTCTGTCTTTAGGAAACCATGACCAACTCGGTGGCCTAGGAAAGAAATTTCGCTAAAACCAATATAGGCTTTAGAGGGTTTCGCTGTCAGGTTGTGCTCACGCAAAGTAGACAGCAATTCATCTAACCCTGAATAGTGATCTTCCCAAGTATCGCTGAAAAGACAGATGTCGTCTAGATATGCAATGACATCTGACCGATAAGATAGGATTCGGCGCATCATGCGTACGAATGTAGCTGGTGCGTTCATAAGACCGAAAGGCATAAAATTCCATTGGAACAAACCTCTAGGTGTTGAAAAAGCCGTGAGAGGTTTGGCGCGTTCAGATAAAGGAACTTGCCAATATCCTTTAGACAAATCAAGTTTAGTGAAAAAATGAGATTTGGAGAGTCGAGTAAGTAGCTCTTCCAGTAAAGGCATAGGTTCGGCATCGAACTTCGTTACTTGATTCAATTTTCGATAGTCAACGCAAAGACGTATGTTATTGTCTTTTTTACGCACAATAACCATCGGCGAAGAATATGCAGAGGTGGATGGTTCGATTATTTTCAAATCTATCATCTCATCCAACTCTTTCTCGACCTGTGCTTGAAAATGTATAGGTATAGGATAAGGTCTAACCCTAATAGGAGTATGGTCAGTTAGAACAATGTCATGTTGAATGACATTCGTTTGTCCAGGGATGTCAGTCAGTGAGTACATCCTGAAATGTTTGCAACATAGTTGAAACTTGTCGCTGTTCTCCTAGAGACAAATCAGGAGAGACAGTAACGTTCTTCCATGATTCACTGGAATGAAGTGGGATCATTGGAAGAGGAAGATTTACATCTGAAAAACTTGTTTCCTCATCCTGTATCACGGACAGTGATGAGTAATGACCATGTTGTACTGGAGAATTGTCCGTTGCTTGGAAAATGGGTTGCAAATAATCCGGACGTTCATGGAATTCAGTAAGCATATTGATGTGGAAGGTTTTATGCTTCCCATCAATATCGACAATATAGTCGACATCGGAAATTTTCGATATTATATCGTACGGACCTTTCCAAGAAATAAGTAATCTGTTTTCCCTACAAGGTAGTAATACAAATGCTTTGTCACCAGGACAAAGTTGTCGTAAGCATCTCTTCTTATTGGCAAATTGCCTTGCCTTCTGTTTCGCAAATTCAGAAGAAGAAGTTGCTAATTTGCATGCTTCGATAATTTTTTGTCTCAACGCGATGACATATTCGTAGGATGACTTTGTGTCATCGTCAATATTGTCAGATGTTATGAGATCGTGAAGCAACGACATAGGGCCACGCGGACGCGCGCCAAAGACGAGTTCAAAGGGAGAAAATCCCGTATGTTCATTGGGTACCTCTCTGTAAGCGAAGAGGGCCGCAGGTAAAACTCTGTCCCAGTCTTGAGGATGATCCTCAGTTATCTTCCCCAGTAAGTTTTTAAGTGTTCTATTAAGGCGTTCGACCATACCATTAGACATTGGATGGTAGATACTACTTAAAGATCTATCTATCTGCAGAGTAGACATTACTTGAGACATGGTATCTGATATTAGTTGTGTGCCATGGTCTGACAATATCTCTCCGGGGAACCCCAGACGAGAAAATATAAGCCAAAGAGCATCTGCAATATCAGCAGTAGTAATGCTCTTCAGAGGAATAGCCTCTGGCCAACGTGTGCACATATCAACACACGTCAAGATAAACTGATGTCCTCTGGCAGACTTGATCTTAAATGGACCAATAATGTCTATGGCCATTTTTTTGGAACGGCCGAATAGGAATGTCCGCCGCCTGAATGGGTGCAGCATGCCGTGGACCTTTGGATTTAACTTCCTGACATACTTTACAAGATCGACAATAAATCCGTATGTCCTTGTTTACCAATGGCCAAAAGAAAGCCGCAAGGACTCTTGACTTAGTACGGGAAAAAAACCCATGTGTCCAGCACACTGAGAGTCGTGAGCGTGCTGCAAAATTTTAACTCTCAAATTCTTGGGAACCAGGATTTGAGAATGACTTGACGTAATGGAGTCTTGAACCATACGTACAAGTACGCCATTCTTCTTTGTAATCCACGATTTACGACTTGTGTCTTTATTCGGATCACCTTTAGTTGCAAGAATGAAGAATTTCTTCAGAGTGGGATCATCTTCTTGCTGTTTTATAAACGAGTCACGAGAAATTACCAAGGGATTATCTTGGTTATGCACTTCATTATCTTCAGTAGATGAAGTTTGAGGCATATTAAGAGCCTGAGCTCTAGTGACTACAGCGTTAGCAATCTGCATGTTTTGCCTTTCCCACGTGGAAATTTGTTGCGGAGTGCATTTTTTGACTCCATGAATGCGACCGATGATGAGGTCAGCGATCGGATTCGGAAGAAGACATGCGTGTACATCTCCTGTAAAGAAAGGAGTAGCAATCCTAATGATAGCAGTAGAGTATTTCTCTAATGTGCCGCCAAATGTTACACATTTGACTACTTGTCCAGTGGCACGGGAAGGATCTACGAGTGACTGCCTAACACCAATTGTGGTGCATCCAGAATCAAATAGCACAGAGACTGGATTGTTATTCACTAAACCCTTATGTAAGACAAGAGAACCTCTTCCATCATGCGCGACTGATGCCGGAAGAGCAGGAAGAGGATGGCCACAGCTTAAAGTAGACACTGTGGTTGGCTCAAATAACGTTTTGCATTGGGGGCACTGAGATGCTCTCCCAAAATCAAAAGCGGCACATGCCATATTACTAGCATCATTATTATCTTTACTCTGTTTATAGGCTTCATGGGACTCTTGTTGTGCAGAGTTTGCCTGAAAATGTGGTTTATGTCTTTTGTTTTGAGATCTACCTCGGTTATTATCACCTCTGTAGTTATTGTTACCTCTATTGTAACCCCTATTTGGGTTTGAGTCATAGTTCCCTTGGTTACCATTATCATATTCATTATAATGAGTATCTCTGTAATTATGATCTTGTTGACTCCAAGACGGATAACCCTGATAGTTTCTATAATTACTTCCTCTACGGAAATTCCTATAATTATGACCACCCCTGTGTCGAGAGCTATCAGCTCGTCTCCAGTTCTTTGAAGAAGAACCCTGAAATGATTGGTTACCTTGGTTTTGATAACTATTATGGTTACCTTTTTTATCAAATCTGTTTTGAGGTCCCTGAAATCTGTGTGAATAATTGGGATTGTATGGTGTTGCTGAAGCAACTGGCATACTCTCCTTAATCTTAGTGTTGCCAAAAGTCACGTCGGGGTGTGCAGTGACATATTGGGAACAATATTCTTCCATTTCTTTTAGAGATTTGGGTTTACGCTCATGTATAAATTCAAGGAAAGGTTTGTTCACACATGACATAATCTTATCTCTGAGCAACAAATCCATAAGTCCTTCATACGTTTTTTCTGTTTTGGAAAGCTCAATCCAACGATCAGCTGTGAGACGTGCCTTTGCAGTGAATTCTGAGAATTCTACACCCGTCTCAGGCACCATCGTTTTAAATAAAAGGCGATAGCCTTCCTCACTTAGCTGATATTTTTTTATCAAAGCCGCCCTAATGACATCATAATTATCCTTATCTGCTTCTCCTACAAGGCATAATCTAGTCAAAGATTCACCTTTCAAGTTTTCTGATAATTGATTAGCGTATTGTGATTTATCCACATTATGTGTACGACAAGAACGTTCAAATCTATCCAGCCAGAATGTAATATCGTCACTGGACTGATTGAACGGTGGAACCTTAACCTTGTAAGTAGAAGGTTTACCATTACCACTAGATGCCTGATTAACATTACTCATACTTGTCAATCTCAATTTCTCTAACTCAAATTCATGTTCTCTTATTGCTTTTTTTTCTTTCAGCTTCACTGTCTAATCTTTTTTGTTCAGCCGCAGCTTCTCTTTCCAATTTTTTTTGTTCAGCTTCAAATCTCCTTTCCTCTACCTGCATCTGCAATTTCTTTTGTTCAGCAGCAGCCTCAGCTTCTCTTTCTAATCTTTTCTCTTCTGCCATAGCTCTTCTCTCTTCTGCAGCTAATGCTTTGTCATATTGAGCAACTGCCCATTGTTCTAATTGTTGACCAGTCTTATCAAGGGCTTTCCCTTGTGTAATGAAGTATTCCAAAGTAGACATGATGTCTAACAATAATACTAATCACCTGAACCAATAATAATACCACAAGTTCTCAATGACTTGATTAATCAGTATACTATCCCAATATCTGTGGGTCACAAGCCTTTAATAAGGTCTTGTATAATAGTAATAATAATCAGGTACTGGTTTATACCATAATCCAAGTGCAGTGCACAGGCAATTGTGTCTTATGAAATATATCTATATAAAACATATGTCAACCAACAGAATACATAAAGTACAAATAGGACTGACAATACAAGAACGTTTGCAGAAATCAAAATAAATCAAATAGGGAAATCAATGAAAATAATCACTGAATCTGCAAAGAATAACAACACAAATGACGTCACAGTATATGAATATAAATTGTGAATAGAACTGAAAGATAGAAAAGGTTAGACCAACAAATTACAAACAAATCAAAACAAAACTAAAGAACAAAGAAATATTACAAAAATAACAATAATTACAGACTTCACAGCTAACACAAAAGCAACAGTTGTCGCAGCAAATTTTCAATCAAGAAAATTGCACCTATAGAAAACGCCCACAACGGACCCTCTATGACGTGGGATATTCTGTTGTGAGGACGCCGCCCAAACCTTAAACACAACCCCCGCTGACATAGAAAACTAACATACTATACAAACAAATAACATGTAAACATAAATATATATATAAATTATGTGTATGATAGTATGTGTTGCAAAATAGGCTCAGTTTTACAGTAATGGCAAAGTTATTTTTATGAAAATAAACAAACTGCCACTTTATTCAATTAAACATTCTGGCCTTAAATATTAAAGTTCATATATAGAAAACTAGAAGATCCATCGATGAAAATAGGACTTCTTAGTTCACTAATACTGTCTTCCTGTTAATATTGACAAGAATTGATCCAACTGTTCTGTGAAACTCTGTAATGTCTAATGTAAAAATGTCAACAACGCTGACCTACATACTGCATTCACTTGACAGGTCACGTGACGAAGTGTTGACAAAGAGCAAACCAATACTGCAAGTGTGTCGTATCAGCCACAGGAAACGGTCTGGTATCGGTAATCTGTTGACTTCTGAACTTCTGCGAGGTCAAACCCAGAAAGCTGATCCACCAGTTGATAAGGTTGATAAAGTTGGTTTTTGTTCCCGTTAATGATATCCACCAAAAAATAGACATAAGTGGATGGAAGCAGACATCATCATCATCATCAGTTGATAAGATCTCTATGGTGTTATTTGCTCCATAGTAGTGTATGGAATGTCAACTTGACCTACGCAGTGGTGTGTAGACATGGATTGAGTGTATAATGTGCGAATGATAATAAGGGTTCGTGGTGTTGACAAATGTTCTTTTCTCACACTCATGTATGGCTGGAAGTCATCGACACCAACGACTGTGTACCTTTACTAAAGTTTAATTGGACGTACACACTCGACAGCACAGATAGTGACAAATCACAGGTTGGCATAATACATCATGGTACAGTGGATAAATGGTCTTGCAATGTTACATGGGCACTCATGTAGAATAATAGTATAAAGGACTGTCAGTAGCCAAGCCCTCAGTATCGCCCATACATATATATATCATCTGACTTCACTGACTGAGCACGTCAGCTTATAAACAATATTTCAGATGGCTTCTAAACCTAATCTCGTTTAGCGACGATTCTCCAACATAATGTTCAGCACATATTTTTTCCATATAATAATATTGAACCGCTAATAACGGGTTCTCATGTGTAGCAGTGATCTCTGGACTAAACAAGCGATAATACGGGCATCCCTTTTCTCTTCTTGAAAGTCACTACATGTTTGGTTCCAAGATGGCTTCACTCGTGAGCTGTCACTCACGTTTGGATACAGATAATGAATCTGTCCTAAAGTTAGTCATTCATAAAACATTTCATTGCTCTGTAGATTTGATCATGAACAATTGACTGCATTCTACAGGATATAGTGCTGCTAGGAATCGAAGTCGTTTTTCATCGAGTCAAATATATTCTCTTAGACATTCAAATCGTACCTATCGAAAATGGTGGCTTCGAACGAGAGAGTTCACAAGAGTATCTTTTATTACCTTGGTATCAGAAATATGATTCTGCCACTCCTTGGCAATACGAATAAACACTGGGGTAAAGCATACACGATAGGTCTAGACGACTATCACTTTCCCCACCAATACTGAGATCACTTTTTTCGGCGACAAGCCGACATAGAAAAACACAGTCCCCATCAGGACGAAGCCAAATCACACCACACTCTAGCGACACATCCGCCGAATAGCCTTTGACCTCTCTAGAGACAACAGAACATATAGTTCGACTTAGATATGTAATGATATACAGATATAAGACAGACTCGTCCTACTCAGACAAACAATACACATAAATTCAGGCCATAGATATTCTGAAGCAAGAACAATCTATTATTACCCAAACAACGAATAAATCGCAGTAAAATGGATTCATCCGCGGAGTTCGATCGAAAGAGCCGACACAACTTTCAAGGGAAGTAACTCAATAATGACTTTCCCTTAAGCACTATTTTGTTTACAAAATATTTGCGAACATAACAAGTATACCAATGTATAATATTGTAAGATATCAAAGACTGCACGTAACACATAACAAACAAACAAAAAAATAAATAATTGTGGTGAGTTAACCACAATGTTACTAACCGTTTCACGACAAGGTCCACAAACAATGAAAATCTCACAAGTCATCACAATATGACTCGTTTAAACTTTTTCCTATCCGTGGCATCTCAGTGGCAATACAATAAACCAAACTCAAACTTAATAGGGTTCAATGAACTTCAAACATTTTGTCAAATTATTAAACATAAATACAGTGCGACATCTCTTCTGTCACTGAGGTCAGTAATTTTTCAGAAGACATTTGATGTCTTTAAAACATCTATTGCCAATGACAAGTCATTGTCCGGCATAAAGACGTACTGAGTAATCTCATCTTTTGTAATATTCAAATTTACCTTTCACCAAAAAAAATGTAGCTATCAGTCAGCAATGTGACCCTATTCTACCGTAACAAGCAAGGGAGAATGTATGTGGAGAGGAATGTCGTCAGTGAATTGTGCGCGACTGATAAGTCTTGGATGCACCTGCACTGTCATTTCTTTTTGTCAAAAAAAAAAAATGTATGTCTGAACACCGTTTTCTTCTCTAGAAAATGTTCAATTGTGAAGCAAAAAAAAAAAAAAATATGTACAAGGTTTTCTTCTCAACTTTTACAAAACAATTGCATGATGGATGGATAAACAATAACAGTTAAAACTGTAGTGACTAATCATTGGAAGGGATATCCAATAATGTATATGCCTGTCAGTATAAATGTATGTTAACTTTAACGTAACAATGTTATTCATGTGGGTTTGACTTCATCAACATTTTTTTTTTTGTATCGCACTTAGCGAAATATTCCTGTTTGTCCCAACATTATGAGCTCTACATGGGTATAACTGCAATGCAAAGCAGTGTTACTGCGATGAGTATGTTCTACTACAGGCATGTCACAGTAGCGTTAGCGGGGGTACAAGCGGGTAGGTGATGGGATGGAGAGTAAATGTAGTCATGTGGACGTTCTCAGTAACACTTTCTCTGGGTGATATCACGAGGATTCATTTGGTTTTCACCATCAGCAGTAGTGTTAACAGGACTCTGTTCTTAACCAAGTATTCGTATATAACTTCGTACTTAATATAAGCAGACCACTCAGTATAGTGATAATAATTAATGCTAATAAATGTTGCCTAACCAGGCAATCTTGTGTATCTTATCATCGTGGCTACGTTCTTGTGCATAACATTTTATGTTCTTATCATCATTTTCAAACAATACATCGATAAAATTCGTTAAGTGTATCATCACTGATCTGAGGTCGTTTATTCTCTTCCAATTCGATGCAATAGCGTTTGTTTTTTTTTTTTTTTTTTTTTGTTCTATTCACAATAGTTAGGCTTTTGCCAATGACATGTTCTCTCTTCTCCTGCTTTGTAGCTAAGTCTGGTATGGCATGTTGTAAGTTGATTTCCTTGATTCTGTTGTAAGTTACCATAATTAGAGTCAGTAGCAGTACTAAAAATGTACTCCAGCGCATTTCCTATAAAAGGAAGTATGGATCGCCTAGTATGATTGGCTTGCCTAATTTTCTGAAATCTTATCATAAGATCTGTAAGCATTATCCTAAGCATGTGCACTTCAAATTGGTATCAATGAATAAAACAATGTAAATAATATAATGAAAGTACCTAATATCCCACATATGTCTTGTGATACAATGTTTGTCTGTGTCCTTAAGGACTAAAAAATCACTGATCATTACATAACTTGCTGTCATAGATTTTACTGGGGTGGCACTGACATCTGTCATTGCCTATACTATCATGGGCAGTAGTATGGTGGTGAAAAGGGGCTGACATCTCTCGCTGCGAATACTACCATGGGCAGTAGTATGGTGGTGAAAAGGGGCTGACATCTCTCGCTGCGAATACTACCATGGGCAGTAGTATGGTGGTGAAAAGGGGCTGACATCTCTCGTTAAAAAGAAAATAAAGATGTAAAATATCAATTCGGCCTAAAATAAGGCTGGTGAGTACTGATGTAGTGGGGTGGTAAAACCAGTTCTAAAATCGCTCTCTACAGAAGCTTGGCGAGTTCTAACAGTGCTATCTCACGTTTGGATAGGCGACTGTCATACGTTGGCGTGGGCGTTGAAAGCGTTGTGTTTATCATCGCTCGACATGAAGTTGGTAACGATGATGTGGGAGGTAAGTGTTGAAGACTTGATTTGCTTATCTGTGTAGGGCGACGTTTGCGAAGTATTTTATTTCTGACTTGTTCCGTTTAACATATGCTATGTCTCCTCCCATAGCCTCCTGCTACTATCTCCCATTCTCCTTACTTATTCACCATATCTAAAAACTTCATCATCATGGCCTCTCTACTTTTAAGCGCCTCTAACGCTATCAGTTTATCAATATCTGTATTCGCCTCTTCCTTTATTTCTCCTCTGAATTCGATCACGATTTTCCTGCTCTCTCTCTCTCTCTCTCTCTCTCTCTCTCTCTCTCTCTCTCTTTGCCTTCTATCACGATTTGCTTGGTCTATTATTCTATATTTCTCCTCGTTTCTGTCATCTAACATTTTCGTTATAACCATATCTAATTCATTTCTTATCTCTAGAAACTGTGTCCCATACTTTTCTTCTAGCAATATCCATACTGTTCTTCTTGACCCGTCAAACCCAGGCCGTGCTATGATGACTTCTATTTCCTTCTTCAACTGATTTATACTTGGTTCGGTCGTCTTATTCTTTACTTCTGCGATAAATCTATACTGTGGTACAACTACTTCTTGAGCCATCTTGACTGTGTCCTCCCCATACTCCTCTTGCATCACATCTCTCACAAGCTGTCTTACTTCTTGTATTCTTTGCGATAAGTCTATATCAAACTTCATCTCTAATAATTGGTACACCTCCTTTATTGTCAAGGTTTTAAGGTCGTATTCTCTTTGGATACATTTTATTTCTTTCTTCAACTCCTGTACATTTGGCTTAGCTACCTTGATAATTTTCTGCTTCTCCTCCGAAACACTGTCGACCCTCTGTACTGTTCTTGTACGCCTGCATGATGTGTCAGTGTTAAGGTCAACATCTGTTTGTTTTGCTGAAACTGCAGCTTTATTCTCTGTTTGTGTTGTTGAGTCTATCTGTGCTGATGCTGTAACTTGCTTCAGCTGCTCTTGATTCTTTTGTGGATTAGGGCTGTTATTTCTTGAATATCCACTATCTAAGGAAACTTCGCTCAACCCTGGAGTCGGTACATGACTTTGCAAATTCATTTCAGTTCTTTTTGGATTTTTGCATGTGACAGCTTCTTGTTTCTCATCTTGCACTTGATCTTGAATGTTACTTTGTTCTACGTTATCGATAATATTCTTGTTACTTTGACTTAAATTTCCCATCTGGGTCATAAGTAATGTCTTTATGTCTTCTAGAACACCTATTCCTTTTGACACTAGACTGTTCAGCATACCATCAACAGTCTCTAGCTCTGAAATATTAGCAATTGTTTGATGGACTTTTCCGCACTGTTTATATCTATTACATTTCTGTGCTTGACTACATAGCATCGAGACAAGAATGTACCTGGCTTCATAATGTCACTGTCACTCTTCACAACTCTTTCTTCAGATGTCAGCTTTTCTAACTTATCGACCATTTCAACACTGCATAAATCAGGTAAGTCATCTATATTTTGTCTTGACTTTACCCTAACTGGGATTAAACTCTTCTTACATCTGTCATCTGTTTGCACTGCGACATTCTTTGTTTGAGGTTGTATTCTAGTAGCTGTGGGTTCAGTTCGTTTTTTCAAATTTAATTTTGGTCTCCCGTCTTTAACTTTCAATGGTTGTAGCTTAATTTCAACAATCTCCTGTATTTCAATCTTATAAACTTTTGCAACAAATCCATCTACTATTCTTATCCAAGGGAAATCGACTGTGTACTTTCTGCAACGCTTTAACTCTGAAGCGAAGTCTCTCAATGCTATTCTCTTCTTTCTGTTCTGTATGGTTCTTGAACAACTCTCCATGTTTGAATGTCTCTGCAACTCAACTATTTATGCTTCTCTGTAGGATTCTTATTCTGTTGGTAGTGGACGTAGTGTGGGCTGTTGTTGATGCTGTTGTTATGTTGCATACATTTGCAAAAGTCCTATGTATAGCCTTTCAGCTTAGTCCAATTTTACCTTTCCTGTACACTATGACACTTAGAGGATTGGTCGTAGTACCATATAGTTTAGATGCTATGTCACTCAAAAAACTGGTTATGGTACATTATAAGTTTAGATGCTATGCCACTCAGAGGACTGGTCTCAACAACATATAGGTTTACATGCTATGCCACTCAGAGGACTGGTCTCGGCACCATATAGGTTTACATGCTATGCCACTCAGAGGACTGGTCTCGGCGCCATATAGGTTTACATGCTATGCCACTCAGAGGACTGGTCTCGACGCCATATAGGTTTACATGCTATGCCACTCAGAGGACTGGTCTCGGCACCATATAGGTTATTGTGTGGCCGTGGGGAAGTGATTAGTGTAGTGTAGATGTTTGTTATATCATCCAAGTCAGGAATACTGGTATACTGCCAGAGATCTTTATTCTTGTTGATATCTGTAACCTAGTCCGTTCCAAACTTCCTCTGTGTTGTTATATGTGGCGTGACAATTATTTGCATGTATTTCTTCATATATCTTTACTGTAAGACTTCATCAACGAGAGATAATAGAGTAAACTCTCCAGATTCAAAACAATCATTTTATTTTGGTAATTCTACCAATGCATAGTAAACAAAGTCAAATGTATACATATGGTTACCTTCTCCTTACTATATCTACTTGTGCGTGCAAACTTAAAAATGCCTTTTCCATAACAATATTCACAATGTCATCTTCATTATTAATATTCAAAAATCTCCAATCACCCTGAACGAATGATTAAGTTATTCAGTTGACTCCTGGTGTTGTAAATCTGATACTATGAATCGCCCGGCACGTGAAAGTACTGTGACCTTCTCATCCGTGCGGGTACCCTCCTTATCGTGTCTGCGTGTTGTGAGCGGGCCAAAAAATAATAACACCGTGTTTTGAGCTCTGAATCTCGTGACCTTTTGTAACTACTGTATTTTTCTGCACTGTTAAATAAGTTACTTGAAGTTCTACTTACAGCCTCAAAGAATTTCCCACACATTTAAGTAATATTATCTTTATCGAGTCGATGTCTTGAAAACTTCAAGATCTACGGTTGTACGTCTGTACACACCGGCATTTTCAGATCAACCGCCTTATCACCCCGAAGTTTGCCTTCCCAAAAAATAGTGCGGGCTTTTCCAGCCTTTTGGTTGGGCGGCTTAATATTTCCCTATTTATTTTATTGGTCTCCCGATGGAAGTATTTCGGCTATTCACTTAGTTCTAGTATCAATCTGATACTCACCTATCTTAAATCTATTTCCATAAAACCTCGTGACTATTCTTCCTAACAATTAGCACGAATTATGCTATAGTCATAGTAGTAGGTCGCCCGGTGACAAAATTTTAATTAACCAGAAAATAAACAAAATTTACAAACACTTAGGTTACAAGCATCACTTTTACACCTAAGAAGTAAAAGAGGTTACAATTACTTTATAACATATTACACTGAGATTTTCACCAATCTTCACAACAAAAGCATCGCACCAAAAGCCAGAGAAGTCACATATCGACTTTTATATAACATGACACCAACCACAGAAAGAGCAGCACACAGATTAAAACGAAAATCACGATGCAAGATGTGCCAGGCAAATGTACAAGAAAGTGAGGAACACATTTTCTATAAATGTAGTATAGTTATACCAGCACAGATAATCTTACAAGACATACTGGACACACGTACGAAAAAAAAACCAGACATTTTCAAAGCGATTATGCTTAATTCAATTCCCAAGACACTACCAGACATCCATTTTAAATTAATCCTTTTACTCTCGGAATTTCGTTTTATAATTCGGAAATGTCGCATTCAATCAGTATTTGAGTACAAAATTATCCGCTCAGCCTTTCTCCTAAATTTGTTTATCCAGCGAGTGACGCTTATTTTAAAACCTGTCCACTATCCCCAGCTACCTGTACCTCGACATGCCAAATATTCTTAAATCCAAGCCTTTAGTTTATACGAATGTCACTTTCCTACAACCACTCCTTCCCCCACCCCCCACCCCACTGTCAATTACGTGTTATTCCATCACCTGTGTTTTTTCCTACCTTCCCCACTCCCTTTAACACATATCCTCATCTTCCCTCCTACTCCTTTACACACACAACGTTAGAGGTGAGGGACTCCATCACCCAATATTGTTATCTTAATTACATGTGAGAGAGTGTGTGCAAGTTAAAAAAATTTCATCCTCCCCTTTGTCATGTCCACAGAGAGAAGCCTGCCTTTAAATTATTATTATTTTATTTTCTATGTATCTATTATTGTTATTGTCATTATTATGTTTACATTTTAATGCATATGTACATGTGTAGTCTATTTATTTTGTATTTATTTATTATTATTATTATTTTGATTAAGCTGGTTTATTTCTGCACATTTTTCGTCAGAAAGTTTTATCAATAGCCCCTGAGATTGTACCTCGTTAACTCTTGATTTTTTTTATAAAAACATCTTTATTCACATTCCGTAGAAATTTACAAAGGCATATGCATTGAAACATTAACAATAATAGCATGAATATAAGTATAAAAATGAAAATACAGTGAGCAGCTGTATACAGCAACAACAAAAAAGTCATTTTACTCCTTACACACACTCATTTACACACTCTTTCTTGTACTCTAAATATACATTGCACATTTTTTTTGTAATCATAGTATTCATTTACTATGTAGATATATTTGTGCCGGAATGTCTGTCCCTGTCCTTTTGTGTGATCTCTCACACCTCCAGCACTACAGCAGTATCATTTGTTTTTCTTCATTTTTCCCTCCAATCGCTTTTATTTGGCATTCCATTTTTCCCTTCATACATTTTACTCTTTATGCTGAACATACACGGGGAAAGTCTCTAACACGTCTCTCCTCTGTGGCAGTATTTGCTACTGGAGTAATTCTTGTCTTATGGTGTCTCTTATGGTGTCACATTCACGCTTCACAGTGTTAAGTTACACCAGGTAATTAGACGGTCAGGGACCCAAAGATGCAGCAATAGAGAATGCTGTCAGCGACCCATAGCTTGACTGCTTGCATTAGAGTCAGCGAACCAGAGCTGACTAGGACCGTACTCCACGTGGTGGTCCTGGAAACAGTCTGCAGCAGTGCAGTCTGGCTGAGCGAGTACGGATCGCAATGGGAAGGCAAACCCGGTCCCTAAAAAATGTCGTGCTGAAGTCGGATGTGTCGACCGAAAGGTGCAGATATCACAGCTTAGGCGTAAACAGACACAACGCAACCACCGTCCTTTTCAGGGAGAACGAGGAAGAAGGAAGAAGAAGAAGAAGACGGTCAGGGACAATATTTTATCGCATAATCTTTCTGGCCATCTTTTCAAGCGACGGTGCTTGTTTATCCAAGCTTTTTATTTATTTATTTATTTTATTAATTTTTTTTTAATGTAAAGACATATGCATGGAAACATTGACAATAATAGTTTGAACATAAGCATAACTATAAAAATACACTGTGTAGCTGTAAAAATAAAAATAAAAATTAAAAAAAAATTACTTTCACACCTTGCACACACTCATTTAGGCACTCTTTCTAGAACTCCAAGGTTACACCTTTTACATTTTTTGGTAATGATAGTGTTAATTAAAAGGGGTAGGAGGAGAAAAAGAAAGAAAGAAAGAGACTTTGGGTGTCAAAGACCTAGATTTAGAGTCCGTCGCGAAAGATTTCCGCCTTGATGGAAAATAATCAAAATAAAGAGTAAATTTACTTCAGCTAAAAGCAGGTATCCGATTTCGCTGATTTATATGATGTCAAGACTTCAGGTCCAGCTTGGCTAAAATAAATTCGTGCTGGACCATGAAATGTAATCTGAAAGGATGTCCCCTGGGACAAAGACAGAGCCTTGGTACAGCCAGTGCATATCGCAACAGGGGAAATGAATGGGATCCGAAAAGAGACACATCTTAGTGGATAGTTGATAAGGGTGGATTTGTGCTGAAGTGGTAACTTGCCACCCTTATCGACACCTGGTGTTAAAGTGTAAGATGTAGGTGTCTTCTCTGATTTAGGATGTTGCTGTGTATGTGGTAGTGGAACAGTTCAATGGGTTATCACACAGGCAACATGACGTGTAGAGTCATAGAAAGGGTAACTTCGTTGTATAAGTTTCTTTCATTTATTGCACGCCACAAAACAGTCATGATACTTATGACATCAACATGGTTAACGAGTTCAGCAAGATGATATGGCACATTGAAAACAATTTCTGTAGTCAGCAATGATAGCTGTTGTATATATGCGTCATAAGACATCACAGTTCAATAGATTCAGAAATTCATCAATCATCGAGTGCTAGTTCGTGAAGCTGTATAAATAATAATAATTTCTATAACTTCTGCAACAGTGTCAGCTACAGATCTTCAATGTTCATAAACAATAATAAATGCTCCCATTCTGATGCTAGCAGATCAGTTGTATACAATAAGTCCGTTCACTGTCTGCACGTGAATAGCATACATGGGCTACAGGTCAGCTCGACCTTTATAATGTTCCTAAGTCTAACCATCTGACTTGGACGTGATCTCTGATATAACGAATCCTGGAACACAGACAACAGTCTTGTTGGTCTAGAGCGACCCATATATATTTAACTAGTTCAGGTATACAGATACCGGTGACTTAATCCTAGTCAAAGTACCTCTCCATTTTGCATCACACAGGCGAGCAAAATAGGCGACAAAATGACGAACCTCTAGACGATAGCATAAAGTTCGATACAAGAGGAATTACCTTATTTCGGAAAATCAACCATGAACATATGCCTCCAGGCAGGCTGCATAATACTGGGAAATAGTCTAGTTAGCTAACTAACTCACTAAGACACTGTATTTCCCTCAGAGAATCACAAGACGCAGTTGCGTCTGCTCGCTTCTTAAACCATTTCTAAAACTGCCCCAACTGGGCGGAACACACAGAACGAACTCCCGGTTTGACATGCGCAGAACGACAATCTCTGAGTTGCCGTTCACAATAAGACGATTCGAAGAACATTCGAGATAAAAGTCTTACACAGTCGCGCCTTTTATGGTCATGAAAAGAAGCGTTAAGAAAGGTTTCAGACATCTACCATAGTTGACTGATACTACCAAATAAGGAGATGTGGTCACGCTTCGTTCAAGAAATTATAGACCGAACGTGTCTCTATACAAGAGAAGGCAACTCCTAACAAATTGTAGTCTCGATAACTCGGATTATGTCCCTTTGACCATAGAAAACATAATACACACTTCAGTCAAAAAAATGATCATACATATGAAAAAATGTTTATACAAACGAAAAATAATAATGATCCGTGCGTAACATTACCGCACCCTCCCTGGAAAAAAAAAAAAAAATGGGACATTTTTTTTTTTTTTTTAAATCCTGGAGCCGGAAAAAATCTAGGCTCCTAACGCACGTATGATGCGTGGATATATACCTAACAAATTAGCTCAACGCATGGAGCGACACTGAGATCATATCTCAGATCCTTAGAGAAAAAATTTATCTAAGTATACGCTGATATATTCCAGGAAGGTGCCACCAACACACGCCACAATGATGGCAACAACATAATGACAATCAAATTATACTCATACCAATATATGAAATTAAATATATTATGTGTTATCATACAATGTGTTGCAAATAGCGGTGTAATTTACTAATATACCGCACTATATTATTACATTATATAAAGTAACAGTAATTAATAAGTAATACATGTGTTGCTCTTCGGTGACATAAAACATTCAATAGAAGAAGATGTGGACATCATCCGCTCCCAATGTAGGACAGGACTTGATATCCTCAAAGTTCCACAATGGACATAAACTCGCAGACTTCAATGATGTGCTGCGAAAATATCAATAACACAAATCTTAAAGACAACTGGTAAATTTCTTAATACAATCCTGAAAATAATTTATTTAAATGTGGCCGAGTGATCTTTTGGCCCGTATATCACTAACTAAGCCTTCTTAGATAATTACATGGTACAATGTTATAAATTTCCCTCAAAAAAAAATGAGAAAAAAAATCTACTAACATGTCATTATAACATTGGACTGTATATCAGGAAATATATATATATGACAGAAGAATCATGTGGAATCGTGTGGACATCTGGACAGAATGTCTGCCATTACATTATCCGAACCACGGATAGCTCGAACCGAGAAATGAAATGGTTGAAGAGCTATGGCATAACGAGTGGACCTCGAGCTCTTCAAGTTTTTGCTCTGAATAGCAGTAAGCGCTTTCTGGTCGGTTTCCACAATGAAATGTGCGCCTAGAAGAAATCTTTGTAACTTCAGAATAGACCATACCATAGCCAATAACTCACGGTCTAAAACCGAGTAATTCTTTTCTGCAGCGTTTAATTTCCTAGAGATATACATCACCGGATGCAAAGTATCAGAATACTCCTGCATTAGTGCTGCCCCAATCCCTGTTGACGAGGCGTCACTTCGAAGAACAAAAGTCTTCTCAATAGTAGGTAACTTAAGAATAGGTGGAGATGAAAATAGGGCTTTAACCTGGTCCAATGAGGATTGACATTCTTTAGACCAGCGGATCAGATTAGGCGACCCTTTCTTCAATAAAGTAGAAAGCGGTGCCATAATGGAGGACAGATTCGGAATGAATCGTCCGTAGAATTGAATCAAACCTAATAGACTCCTTACTTGTTTCTTCGTCTTAGGGACCGAAATGTTAAGTATTTTTGAAACATTGTGGTCCTCTGTCTTTAAAAGACCATGACCAACCCGATGACCTAGGAAAGAAATCTCGCTAAATCCTATAAAGGCTTTAGAGGGTTTTGCAGTCAAGTTATACTCGCGAAGAGTAGACAGTAATTCGTATAAACCCAAATAGTGATCTTCCCAAGAATCACTGAATAGACATATATCATCTAGGTATGCTATGACATCTGTACGATATGCGAGAATTCGCCGCATCATGCGTACGAATGTAGCAGGGGCGTTCATAAGACCAAAAGGCATGAAATTCCATTGGAATAAACCCCTAGGTGTAGAAAAAGCTGTAAAAGGTTTGGCACGTTCAGTTAGCGGGACTTGCCAATAACCTTTAGACAAATCTAGTTTGGTAAAGAATCTAGAATTAGAAAGTTTATTGAGTAGCTCTTCTAATGAAGGCATAGGTTCAGCATCGAACTTCGTAACTTGGTTCAATTTGCGATAATCTACGCAAATGCGAATGTTATTATCCTTCTTTCGAACAATAACCATAGACGAAGAGTATGCTGAAGTGGATGGTTCAATGATTTCCAAACGTATCATTTCATCCAATTCTTTTTCGACTTGAGACTGGAAATGGATAGGTATTGGATATGGTCTGACTCTGATAGGATTGTGATCAGTTAGCACAATGTCATGTTCTATGACATGTGTGTGTCCCGGGATGTCTGTAAGAACATCCTGAAATGTTTGCAACATCGAAGAAACTTGTCGATGTTCCTCAGCGGAAAGATTTGGAGAAACGGTCACGTTTTTCCAAGATTCCGTAGAATAAAGTGGGACCATAGAAAGAGGAAGATTGACATCAGAAAAAAGTAGTTTCCTCATCCTGTATAACTGACAGAGATGAGTACTGACCATGAGTTGCTTGTGAATTGTCCGTAGCCTGGAAAATAGGCTGCAAATAGTCAGGTCTTTCATAAAATTCTGTGAGCATATTTATGTGGAAAGTTTTATGCTTTCCATCAATATCGACAACATAGTCGACATCAGAAATTTTGGAGACTATTGCATATGGACCTTTCCATGCAATTAGAAGTCTGTTCTCCCTTGAAGGAAGTAGAACGAGAGCTTTGTCACCTGGACAAAGTTGTCGTAGACATCTATTCTTATTTGCAAACTGCCTTGCCTTTTCTTTAGCAAATTCTGAAGACGAAGTTGCTAGTTTGCATGCCTCGATGATCTTTTGCCTAAGAGCAATGACGTACTCATAAGAAGATTGAGTCTCATCGCTAATATTATCGGCAGTGATTAGATCGTGAAGTAAAGACATAGGGCCGCGCGGTTGCGCGCCAAAGACAAGTTCAAAAGGGGAAAACCCCGTATGTTCATTGGGGACCTCTCTATACGCAAAGAGAGCCGCGGGTAAGACCCTGTCCCAATCCTGAGGATGATCCTCAGTTATTTTACCAAGTAAAGTTTTCAGAGTCCTATTTAAACGTTCGACCAACCCATTAGACATTGGGTGATAGATACTGCTGAGAGACCTTTTAATGTGTAGCATAGACATTACCTGTGACATAGTGTCTGATATAAGTTGAGTGCCATGGTCTGACAATATTTCTCCGGGAAAACCCAAGCGAGAAAATATCAGCCAAAGAGCGTCTGCGATATCAGCAGTTGAGATGCTCTTGAGAGGTATTGCCTCTGGCCAACGTGTGCACATATCGACACATGTAAGGATAAATTGATGTCCTCTAGCCGACTTAATTCTAAAAGGACCGATAATATCTATTGCCATTTTTTGAAAAGGGCGCAGCATGTCGTGGTCCTTTACATTTGACCTCCTGACATCCTTTGCAAGCGCGACAGTACATTCGTATCTCCTTGCTCACAAATGGCGAAATGAACTCCGTAAAGACCCTCGTCTTTGTATGGGAAAAACCCATTGTCCAGCCCCCACATTGCGAATCTCTACCATCTCCATAATCCACAAAATCCCCACAACATCAAACTTCCCCCCTCCAAATATCCATCTATTCCTACTACTCTACAATACCCCACTACCCTACCTCCTAACAACAACAACTCCCACCCCTCCCCTCAAAACAACAAGTGTTGCTATAAAATCACCTTCACCCAAAAAAATCACTCCATCCTCCAAAAATACCCTCCAACCATCCTAAATCTTATTCACCCCCTCCATATCACAATATCCCCCTCCAATTACTCAACCCATAAAATCACAACCCCCCCCCCCCATCATATTTTACCCCAACCCCACCCCTATCCAACACCCCACAACCTTACCTCCACTTTAAATTCCTACCCCCTCTATTCCCACACCCTATCCTCCCTTCTACTCCATATAACAACATCCATATACTTCACCAAAACCAACCCCCATCCCCCCCCCCCATATCCCCCAAATCATCCCAAAACCATACTCCCCAATTCACACCCCTCTCAATCCCCCCCTACCCCTACTACCCCCCCCCCACCCCCCCCCCCCATCCCCCAACACAAAACCCCCCCCAACATACCACACCTCTCCCCACACCCCCCATCCCCCCCATCATCCCCCTCCCCAACCAAACCCACCCCAAAAACCCCACCCAAACCACCCATCACCAAACCCCCCCCCCCCCAAAACCCCCAACCCACCAACAAAACCCCCAACCCCCACACACACACCAAACCCCACCCATACACCAAACCCCCCCACACCCCCCACTTTAAACCACCCCCCCCCCCCCAAAAAAACCCCCCCCACAAAACCCCCCCCCCCAAAACCCAAAACCCCCCAAACCCAAACTAACCCATAAAACACACCCAAACCCCCCCCCCCCACCCCCCCCAAAAACACCCATTAAAATATCCACAAACCAACCACAACAAAAACCCAAAAAAAACCCCCCCCCCCCAAAAACCCAAAAACCCCCCCCCACAAAATCAAACCCCCAACCCAATCATCCCCCTTCCCACAACTAAAAAAAAAACCCCAACCAAAAACAACCCACCCCACAAACACCCAAAACAAACCCCCCCCAAACAACCCCCCCACCAACCCATCAAAAAAACCACCCCAACAACCCCCACCCCCCAAATAACCCCCCCCCCAACCCCACACAAAACCCCCCCCCAAAACACCCCCCCCCCCCCCCCCCCCCCAAAACCCGGCACACCCCCCCCCCCCCCCCCAACCCCACCCCCCCCCCCCCCCCCCCCCAACACCCCACACCCAAAACCCCCAAACCCCCCCCCCCAAACCCCCCCCCCATACACCAAAAAAAAAAACCCCAAAAACCAACCCCCCCCCCAACCCCCCAAACCCCCCACCCCAACCCCCCCCCCCCCAAAAAAACCACCCCCCCCCCCAAACACCCCCCCCCCCCCCCCCCCCCAAAACCCCCCCCCAAAAATCAAAACCCCCCCCAAAAACCCAACCCACCCCAAAAAAAAAAAACCCCCAAACCCCCCCCCCCCCCCCCAACC